>BMAV01024567.1:436582-883376 GCA_019973955.1 Trichonephila inaurata madagascariensis
TTAAATATTAAAAATAACACTATTATTCTTCATTGGAATTTTATATTATTTTTCATTGTTTAACACATTAATTCTAAATGCAAATTCCGTGAGGCTTAAAATTACAGTTCGCTCTTCAAATTATAATATGATCATTCATTTTAAAATATCATTTTACATTTTCTTAAATATTGTCGCTCATTTGGGTTTACTCTTCTGACAATTCAGCTATTTATCAAGAATGTTTTAGTTTTTTAAAAAATGAACTCATTCGAAGAGCGGGTACTTCAGACAGTATAATTTTAATGTATCAGTGCTGCACAAGGTATTTTATAACTTATTTATTAATACTAAATTAAGAGCAAGTTTAATAAGTATTTGCGACTTCCGTGGGCTTGTCTTGCAGAGGAAAATTTTTCAAAGGAAGGTTTACGATTAGAAATTGAAACTCTGAGTGCATTTTCTATATATTTGGCTGAGATCTATATTTTGTCTTGAAAGCAGCCACTGCATTTTACAATCTGTTCTAATTTAAAAATTCGAGAAAAAAAATTAAAATATATATTACTTAAAAGTTACATATATAAAAAGTAATATACTTATCTTACTAATTTGTACGGTTTATAATTAAGATCATTTTGTAGCTTTAGCGTCAAAGTGCATTATTATTGTATTCAATACATTATTATTGTATAAGGGGGGCGCGATAAAAATTATGATTGAAAGTTTGAGAAGCACTGATATACAGGCACAAAATATTATTATAATAGAAGAACTTTTCACAAAAGGAGAATATTTTGCAAATGGTTCATTCTATGTTCATTTTTTGTCAAATATTTTTTTATTGTAATATTATTCTTAAAACAATTTTGTATCCATTTTCTAATCTAATTGTAAGTGACATTAAATATCATAAATATTATCCATTTATACGCTTTTGCAAAATCACGGTTCCGAACGTAGTCGGATACTTTAAGTTTGCAACAAGTCGAATGGGACCGAAAGAACGAATCTCAAATCCTTATCTTGAAAAGGATTCCCATAAATTTGAAACATTTAAAAGTTTTACATACATAGAATCAATTATTACTTCTGATAACAGAATCCCTCATGAAATCCAGAATCGATTACATCTGGGAAATAAGGCGTTTTATGGACTGAGGAGGTTTCTAAAATCTAATTTTCTTTCCAGAAACACAAAATTTTTAATTTGCAAAACTCTTATTAGACCAATTCTGACATATGCACTTGTGACTTGGACAACAACAAAACTGGAAGAAAATCGAATGACATCTTTTGAGAGAACAATACTTTCGAAGTATACTTGGGGGTGTAAAAGAAAACAATAGCTGGAGAAGAAGAGACAATTTTGAATTATATAGAATGTATAAACAACTTGACTGCATTAAATACACAAAAATAAATAGAATGAATTGGATGGCAAATATAATTCGAGAATGCCAGATGATAATGCTGTCAAAAAGGTATTGAAGTTCAAAGTCACTGAGATTTGGAAGCGTGGAAGACCTAGGCTGAGATGCAGTGGCTGAACAGAGAATCTTAGGGGCCCCCTGAAAAGACAGGTTTGGGCCACAGGCCCAAATACATACTTGGCGTCAGTCATGCTTCGGGCTTCCTACAATCCTTGTGCCCCCCCTCCCCCGCAATACAGGGGTGTACGTTGCCTCACTGCTGAGATGGGCAGACTCAAACTTTGGGATTTTAAACGGGGAAACTTGGAGAACCAAAGTAAACAAGAGATAATTATAGATGAATCTTCAAAGGGTTCTGGCCCAAGAGGGGCCAGATATGATGATGATTTATAAGAATGGTTTACTCAAAGTATAAACCGGGAACTTGGTCAGTTTTTGCACTATTTCTGAAGAAAAATAAACCCTAACATTTAATGAATAGAACATTACGTCAAAATAATTCAAAACATAAAAAAATTACTGGCCTTAAAACAAGTAGTTAGTAATATTTGTAATTTGTAAAATATGATTGTGAAATTCCCCTTTGAGGAATTGTGCTTCTAATATTTTCATAGCAGTATTTAAGATGAGTTTCATTGAAGGCTTGATAACATGTAAAATTTTGTGAATATATCTTATTTACATTAAATAACAGAAAAGTGAAAAATTTATTTTCTAAAAATAAGAAGTAATTAAAAAAATTGCTTTATCACATATTTTACATTTTCCTCATCTGATATTAATACTATATCGTTTTAGGATGTGCCAAAAACTTCATTCATCCATTAATCCTCAATTTGTTTTTTTCTTAAGCAATTCAGAGGTTATAACCGTACATTTCAAATTTTCCCACTTTTACTAATTCGAGCTCATTCAGAATTACCCAACGCAACAAAAAAAGAAAACTCTGCATTAAAAAATTCTTGACAAAAAAGGCCTTTAGTAAAATTTTAGTTTTACAAGTAATTAGTTGGATTGATAAGCAAGGAATTAATTTTTATCAGTAAAAATATATCAAAATAACAAATAAACTATTATGAATTATATTTAAATTCAAATGAAATATTTCTTGGCTAAGACAGTGAAAATGTACCGAATTCCATTATTTCGCAGGATTAAAAACATAAAATTAACTATTTACCATTTTAAAAGTTTCTGCATCCACCACCTGTGTATGACATGGTTGATTTAATCAGTATAAAGATATAGCTTGTAAGAATATCTGATCAACATCCAGATCCAACAACATACAACTCATGTTTACCGCAAATTTGAAGTATGATTAATGTAATATCTTGACTTACGTGACTGTCAAAAGTCATTGATTCGTATATTGTTTAAGGTATCCGACTACGTTCGGAACCGTGATTTTAAAGAAGCGCATAAATGGATAATTTTCATGATATTTAGTACCACTTAGATTATAATCAATGTATAAAATTGTTTCAAGGACATTTTGATAAAAAAAATTACTTAAATACAATAACTTCGGCAAAAAATTAACTTAGAATAACCTTTTTTCAAAATGTTCTCCTTTTGTGAAAATTGCTTCCATTATAAAAAAATATATTTTGCCTGTATGTAGCTGAGACCTCTGTACAGAGGCTCAACTATGATTTTTGAAAAATTCACATAATTTCAGAGTTATAACCCGTTGAAGTAATTATCGGAGTTTTTTACTTAAAATTTCTCCCCTCTGTTGACGTAAAACATGGATGAACCCACTTCTAAGCTATATATTTCAAAAATTCTAGTTGAGCCTCTGTACAGTGGTCTGAGCTATATACAGGCAAAATATTATTAAAATAGAAGCATTTTTCACTAAAGGAGAATATATTGAAAATGAGTCATTCTATGTTCATATTTTGTCAAAATATTGTACTTAAATAATTTTTTATTGTAATACTATTCTTAAAGCAATTTTATATACGTTTTATTATCTAAGTGAGACTAAATATCATAAATAGTATCCATTTATACGCTTTTGCAAAATCACGGTTCGGAACGCAGTCGGATACCCTGAGAAAAAAAATTGGTAAAATTGGTAATTTTTTTATTGAAGAAGTCATCGAACTTTCCAGGCAAATAAATTAAGAAGTAGACAGTGATAATGTTCAAGAACTGCTGGAACTCAAGAGCTGACAATTGATGATCTCATAGAATTGCATGAGCAAAAGCAAGTAATTGAAGAAGTCTGAGTCTTTAGACTTGTTCAATCAGAAATTTGAATGATGGTTGTAAATTTGACAGAAGGCTTCAGTTTAATTAAAAAAAGGGTCATACAAAAAAAATTAAAAGTTCGTTCTCGAACGTTGAGCATATTTTTTCAACCAAACAAGGAATTAAAAAAATAATTATTAGCTAGCACGGAGAAAGTTTTTGGGTGAAAAAAAATATTTGAACCAGCCGCGTTTTACGATTTTGTATATGTGTTATCTAAGATTTTCTTGCGCATTTTATTTTTCTACCTTATTATTTTCTTCCGTCTCCGGGCTCAAAATGAAAACAACTTATATCTTTTTATTCGTGGAATCATACCCCGACTTAAGTGGTTATTACTCAGTCCTAACCATTGCGTAAGTTCGGGATATTACTGTATTTGAATATTTATAACTGCAATTATTTCATAATGAGAAAAAAAAATCAGATTTCATTCCAAACATTTGTCACTTCTCTTGGTTCGTGAGATTTTGTGAATGTAACTTTCAAAATACAAGATTTTGCAACAAAAAAGTACATTGTCATTCAGTCCTTCAAGCCTAATAACATTTCAATATCACAAAAAATCATCTAATTAGGAGTATAGTATTATCTTATTTATAAAAATCACACGAGCTTATCTGGAGTTGCTCTTTCACAGTAGAAATTTATGGATGCACTTATTGGCAGGAAGAGACAAGCATTTAAGAAGTCTGATAACAGAATAAAAGTGATACATACTGATGACGAATTGATTTTTTCACACTTTTAGAATGTTCTAAGTGTTATTTTACTTCCAGTGTTTCTCACCGTGATGTACATATAGATTATCAAAGAACTCTTTGCACGTATTGAAGAACATGTGTATTTCAGATTTTAAGGTATCCGACTACGTTCGGAACCGTGATTTTGCAAAAGCGTTTAAATGGATAATATTTATGATATTTAGTGATATTTATGATATTTTTTGAAATGCATAACTTGGAAGTCGGTTTATCCATGTTTTACGAAAACAGAAGGGAGAAATTTTAAGAAAATACGCCGATAAATATTTCAAATAGTTGTAACTCTGAAAATAATTTAAATTTTTCAAAAATCATAGTTGAGCCTCTGTACAAAGGTCTGAGCTATATACAGGCAAAATATTATTATAATGGAAGCATTTTTGACAAGAAGAGAACATTTTGAAAAAAGGTTATTCTAAGTTAATTTTTGCCAAAATATTGTATTTAAATATTTTTTTTGTCATAATGTCCTTAAAACAATTTTATACATGTATTCTAATCTAAGTGACACTAAATATCATGAAAATTATACATTTATACGCTTTTTTAAAATCATAGTTCCGAACGTAGTCGGATTTTGTGAACTTCTCTTTGTGGACTCTTATTCTTAACATGTCAATAACTGTTAAAGAGTTTTTAAAAGCTGTTAATAATTGTTAAGGAGTTTTTAAAAGGTGTTAATAATTGTTAAGGAGTTTTTAAAAGATGTTCATAACTGTTAAGGAGTTTTTAAAAGATGTTAGTAATTGTTAAGGAGTTTTTTAAAGATGTTAATAATTGTGAAGAAGTTTTTTTAAAAGATGTTAAATAGTTTGAATTGAAGCAGAAAAGTACGATTTTGTAAAACACAAATTAAATCCCGTTTTATATCACTTAATATTGGAATATTTCCAATTAATTTTGAATCACGCAATATTTTTTACTTTATTGAAAGTGCTATATTTCGAAATATAAAGTCTATTGCATATAATTCACCTAAAACATGCTATAAATAATTTTTTAAAAACTGTAAGTAATTAAATAAAATAATTAAATTAACGAATAATAAATCATGTTCAATTTCTGAAAGAAATTATTTTTTAGATTTCCTCTGATGTTAAATGAACAGTAATAGTAGTAGTAGGTTAATAACATGTTAATTTAAATTTCATAGCAGATATGGAAACTTTTTCTTCTTAGAAATTTAGAATATCCTTATCAACATTTTTTTTTATCTCGGTGATGCATAATTTTGAAAATTTTACATCTTAACATATTTTGTTTTAACATTTTAAACATTTCTTCTTAAAAACACATTGTAAATATATATGGACTTAAACCATCTGTTAAAACGTGGAATACACGTGAGAAGCTTTCAGCATAATTTTTTAACTTTCCCAAACATTTATTATATTAGTACAAAAGCTTTTAACCTGGGTAGCCGATACCCATGGGGATGTAAGAAAGAACTTAAAATGATGCGAGTTGAAAGAATTAAAATAAACTATTTTCTAACCAAATATAGGTTTTCCGGATATATACAATAATATTTTTTTTAAAAAAGCTTATTTGAAAGTGGGAGGGACTGCAAAATTGTATTTGTCAAGATTCCTTGACATGCAATCATGAAAAAATTTAATAACTCCTGCAATAGTCAAATTAATGAAATTATTAAATCAGTACTAAAAATCTTTTAATTCAAAGAATTTCTGTAAAAAATATCCCATAATGGTCATTTGATGATTAGGGATTATACATTTAACTATTTATAATATTTACTTCAAAGTACAAAATAAATAAAAATTATTTATAAATATGAATCAGTTGAGTAATTTGGGTTCGCGGCTATCTTAACGTTTCTTGCTTCCTTTTACGATTGATATTTCAGCGTACCACTATAACATTGCTTTAGTAAAGGCATATACAAAATAACTAAAACGAAAATAATCATATTGATTTGTGAGGTTGAATCACATTGTAAAAAAATAAAAATCACGAATAATACTTTTTAAAAAAGAACTTTTTACAATTCTGTAAAGCACTTATTTTCGCTTAATGATATATATATATATATAACGAGCACCTCAGTTTTAAAACTATTTTCTTATCCTCAAACCATCTAATTTTATTTGAAAATAGTGAGATTATATCACGTAAAATGTGTTTATAGAACAATGTCTTTAATATTTAAATTATTCAACTATAATAAAGTTTTCTTTAAAAATGTTAAGTTAAAATCCATCCAGCTTTTCAATATGGAAGACAAAATTTTATTTTTTTTCTTCAGAAAAAAATATAAGTAACCTAAGCAATATAATAAAATGTAATAATCTTTATACTGGGAATCAAAGTAATGCGTCAGTAATGGTTTTTATATAAAGTGCTTCCAGTTTGAGTCTTAATTGTGTAGACGAAGACCACTTTAGCATAACATTACTGTCATTCAAAATAATTTTAAATTTCATTTCAAAATTAATGTAATTTTTAAATTTTATTCAAAACATTTTAATTAATATGATATGTAAAAAGCATTAAAATAGCATATGCATTGATACACATTAAAATAAATAAACTAAAATTTTTTGAAAATCCCCTTAAGATTCATTCAGACATGACGTTTTCTATTTTAACATCGCCCAGCGTTAAACAATTATTTCATGTCCCGTAGTTTTTTCATATGATAAGATGTACATGATATTTTGAAACAAGAAATATTATAAACTTTTACTTCAACGTTTTGTATTGCACATGTCATTTTAATTTATTATAAAGAAAAAAATTGTTTCAAATTATTTATAATTATCTGTCTTACTTTAAAATTATTATCGTCGAAGCTTGTAAATTTCCAACACAATACAAACATTTAGATTCAGTATGAAAGATATGTTTAAGTGTACAATACTAATTTAATTCAGTCTCATAATGTGATTTTATAGAAAATTTCAAATCCCAATGAAGTTTTGGCTTTTTACAATAAATTTCTTAAGTCAGTTCTGCAATTTAATCTTCCGTTTCTTCTGAAAATCAAAACTAATGATAATCTATATAATTATTGGATGAAGATTCTTCGATAAAAATATTTAATGTTTATTTGAGAATATTACCTGAAAGAAATTTATAGTCAAGTGGATTAGTACCTATTAGGGTTTTAAAACTGTATTTGAGTACTTCAACTTAAAAACAGAATTATTACAAACAATGTTCATATAAAAATTTGACGCGAAAAAACCAGTGCAATGCGAATAAATTATTTTCATATGTAAATTCTATAAAAATGCTTAAATATAAATGACACTTTAAATAAAAATGTGTGAAATTTAGTTACTTAATGCTTTACAATTATTAAACTCAAAGCCAAAATAAAATGCTAAATGTTAAGTACGTATTATATAAAAATCAAATTTCGATAAATTTATTATGATTAATTTTCTTTTCTTAAATTAAATAAAAAAATTATCAAAATGTAAGCTCTTTATCAAAATATTAGCTCTATTATTTTGGTTTCTTTATAGTAAAAATAGAAAAAAAACCCAATAAAAAATCATAAAATATACCATGAAATACATTAAGTTAAATTTCAAAATGAAATATAATCGAAAAAATCAGTTTAGTCCCAAATATGCTGACAAAAATGTAAGAAAAACCAAATGCTTATAAACTAAAGTAATGTAAAATATACATAGTTCAGAAAATATCTTCTTAACACATGATGTGCAGGGATATTAGTTAGATACACACTAAAATAAGAATTTAAAATAGAAGAAAGTTCTTTTTCAAGTATTCAAAAATAACAAAATACATATTTTTTAAAACAGTTTTATTTTTTAATAATTAGTTTACATTAGATTTTAAATAACTTGAGCTTAACGGTTAAGAGTCTCACATTTAAAAATCATCACAAATGTCAAATGTTTTACGGATACACTTAAATATTTTCCATTAGTCTTGTGTTAAAATAATTTAATATGGCTGATGGTAACGATAAATAAAATCGAATTCCAAAGTCTGCTGCTTCCTAAGAAGCCTTGTAAACGTCTATAACATCAAAGACATATATCAAAACATTGAACACAGATTACACTTACGAATACACAGTTGTTTGTATTGGATATTCAAATGCCCAAAATGCGCGAGAATACATATAAAATAGTTCAAACATTACACACACAAATATATATATATATGTATCAAATACACAAAAATGATAGTTTAAGTACTGGATCTTGCTTGATTCAAACGTGATGTTTGATGGAATAAGTAATCATACACTGGAAGAGAAGTTAGAATCATCTAACACAGAAATAAGAACCAGAGCTTTTTAACTGCATTTATCTCTGTGTAGAGAATATTCTTGGAATGTGGTAAGTATTTGTTTATAAAGAACAACAAACTTATAAGCATGGTAAACAGTCTTCTGGAATAACAATTGCGCACAATAATCCGCATAAGCAACAATCAGCAACACAATCTTTGTTTCAACCAACTGAGCTTGCAAATTGGCACTAATGACTTAAGCTTGATACCAAATCCCTCTACAAACCTTAAGAAAGTGAGATATCACAGCTTCAGAGATTGGCACACTATAGCCATCGATACACATCAGACCACGCTTTCTTCTGTATCACTTTCTTTTAACGTGTGAAGATTACCAGCAGCGTTGGGGGATCGAGGGATATTATGAAGAAAGTTACATAATGACGGTTTGGTTTCTTTAGATCCTTGATCGATAACATCAGCTGACCAAGACCTCCTCCATGGTTGATATCTTTTCTTGAACTTTTTCAAATGCTCCAATCTTCTCTGGGCATGGATTAAAGGTTTGGTCACGTCATCAATAATGGAAGGGTGATGTATTTCCATCGTGATGAAGTCCCTTTCATTCGATTTAGGATCAGAATCGTGCTTCATTTCTCCACCACCAGCAAAGTTTGGACAAAAAACGTCACTGTAACCATCAGTGACGTCAGCGGCGATCGAGTTGCAGCCCATTTCATTGCCATCCCAGGGTTCTGATTGGAAAGTGTCTTTGGTAGATACAGGCGGGACAGCACTGTGGCGTTTTCTCGAGAGGGGACTTTCTTGAGCAACTCGAAGAAGGGTTTGTTTTCCTGGAATGGTGCCGTTGAATAGAGCCGTGCTGTCGTCTAAGGATCTGTGAGCTTGAGAAGCTGTGACGCGTCGAAGAAACTCAGTCTTTGGACTTCTCCGCCTATTTTCGGATTCCCGGAGGTTGAAAAGTAGTGGTGGTTGGGCTATTCCCCTGTTGATTGGGCGTCTTCGCTCGTTTATTGCATGTCCCATCAGCCAGTAAGTTTCCATCTCCCCTTTGCCCTAAAATATAATGCATTATATATAATTCTCATAAATGAAAGTAATGTGAGACTTTCTAACAATGCTTCTAATGTTTTTCATCATTTTTTAAAAGAAAAAAAATGTATAAACTTAACTAGTTCATCTGTATTATTTTTAATTATCTGTTATGTACTTGCTAAAACTATAACGTCTACTAAACATTTTTTAAAAAATTGCATTTTTCATTTGATTTAAAATAATTGAAAAATAAATTGAAACTTTAAAACACATTATTAGCATGTTTAGTTTTTGAACTGTGTAAATCTCAACAATAATCTCCAGACACATAAACGAAGTTTAGAAAATTAATTTTCATATTTGTGATAAAAAATCTAATATTAATTAAATTAAATTAAATTTTATATTTATATTTTTATTATGTTTTAAAATAAAAATGATAAAAAGACCTTACTATAAACTGTGTTTACGATACAAAATAAAATTTGAAATGAATTTTTTTTTAAAAAAAATTATATATAATTGCAGCTATTCTATAAATTTTTTCAATTCAATGGAACATTGATTATTCATTTAAAAGGTTGAAAACACTGAGTTCCTTTTAAATGCTTCATTTTACTTACGTTTTGAAGGATTTATTTTTGAACAACGATGTTTAGTTAATTGTAGAATTTTTTAAGGAATGGCTAAAATTAAAAAGAGATTAAAGTAACAATTTGTTGCCTATTTTAACCGAGTGTTTAACTGAAGTGAAAATTTTTTTATCATAATCTTTCAGGATATTGCAAGATTTTTCAGTTTTTATATATTATTTTATAAGTTCGGTAAATATATTAAAATAATTAAGCAACAAAACATATTTTATTGCTGTAAAACGAATTTATTCTGTCTCTTGTTCTTAAGAAAATAAGGATTTTACGAAAACATCACCATTTTAAAATGTAGGGGGCAAAATAAATGTGAAAAATGCAATGTAATTAAAGAAACTATCTTTGATTATAATTACACAATAAAATTACGTACAAGTAAATACTTTTATCTAAAATGAAAAAAAAAAAAATCTGAAATCTTATTTTTAGTTTTTAAAATTATTAAATTTCGTAAACTCATAATTTAATAAAAAATAAAAATAAAATCTACCAAAATATTGTAACTGCCTTAAAAAATTATATAAATAATTATTTCATACAACTTATCACAGTATTTCAGAGATTGAAAGACGTAATTTCAGTATAATTTTTATGTAAACTTAATAATAATATACATGTTTAAAAACATGTAATGACATAGAAGTGCCTTAAACAATGCAATTTTCCGAAAATGAAACTTAATCATCTAAGACTTGATATTATTTCTTACGAAATGCAATGTATTTTTCCTTAAAGTGTCGGAATATAATGAATTAATCCTAAAATATCAAATTAAAATGGTATAATGTTTTGTTAAATTTATCAGTAAAGGTTTTTTTAATATTTAGCAACGAATTGCATTGTTTAAAATTGTCCTGAAATCAAACTAAAATAGTAAAAAAAATTATTACATTTTCCAGTAAGTACTTTTCTAATGATTTAGTATTGAATTAGTTTTAATAGTTCAAATTTTATAATGTAATACAACTGCTTAATTAATCCTTAAAGTTTTGCTATTGGTTTTATTTTGATTTATTTTTAATTTTAACGCATTTTAAGAAGTCAGTTTATGGAAAAGCTTTACAAAAAAAAAGAAATCTGAATATATTCGAAAAAGTTATTGGAGTAGTTGTTATTTTCTACGAGTGAAACTGAGAAACACAAAAATTTGTTTTCATTTTCGCCAAAGGCTAAAGATCATGTAGAAAAACTCAGCTAGAAGATTATTTACATGTCTCGGTATCGATTTTGAAGGCAAATATATTTTCCTTCTGGATACAAAACTTTCAAGGAAACGAAAAAATCCACAAAATCTGTTTAAAACAACTTTCATATTCATTTTGAACAAACTTTTAATTCAAGTCTAAATTAAACAATTAAAAATATTTTGGACAATTTATAAGTCTGTGTTAAAATATAAAATCAAAATAGCGAATTATTTTAAAAATTTGTAAATACCAGCGCTACGTTTTTGTTTTAGTAAAATAATTAAATGAATATAAAAAAAGTTCTCTTAATTAAGAAATTTTCAATTAATAAATTAATCTGAAAAAAATAATTAATTTTGCAAATTATAAAACAAGTAATTATCAGTGTAAAATTTAATATTTTGCTGTATGAATATTTTAATAAAAAGAAATTAACAATACCATACATTATTAAAATAGTAATTGTTAACCAAAAAAGTTTCCTTGAAAAAAAAGAAACTTAGGAATTTGTTTTGACTCTTGTAATTGAAGCATTGTAAATGTAATAAAAGTTTTGAAATATAAAAGGCTGAAAATTATTAGTTTTAAATTTTTAGAGGAAAAATTTCGAAAACGTTGCTAAGCTGAAATATTATACTGGAAATAACTTAAATTATATTTTAATGTGTTTTATCTTTGCTATTTTTGCAAGATAAAGAATTGGTTACATTATTTAGCTTTTAATTTAAAATTTTGAATGAACGAATTCTAAAATTATGAACAATTTACCACCTGCTTATAAAAGATTAAAAAATTAAAAACCATTAATATTTCCAGTTAAGGAGACCGTGAACCATTAAGACTAATTTCTTAAATTGTTAGCTTAATTATCTGAAATTGAAATCAATGTAAGAAATGATTAATATATTTCACGTTTAAAAGATATATATCTGTAAAAAGTATTATAAACTAATTTTTTTTTAAAAATTAAATTTTTAAAAATTTTTTAAAATGCTCCTTACGCATTAATTTTTAAGATTTGTACATAATTTTTGTTATATATATATATATATATGAACTACAAAAACTATATCTGTGCAAGAATTTTTAATTTAGAATAAATTTTGATGAAAAAAAAGTTAATTTTATGAAATATATGAAATATTTCACCAATTATTACACATTCAAGGCATTAAAATCAACACTAAAACTTTGATCCATTAAATTCTTTAGAAAATTAACGCACAAATTTGTAAATTATATCTTCATTTATAATTCGTGAAGGTTTTAAAGAAATATGATGTAATATGAAATGCAAGGAGCCTTTTACGTAATTATGAACAGGGAGAAATTACAAACTGAAAAAAGTACATTTTAAACGTTTATTTGTGCAAAATAAAAAAATAACTAAGTAAATATTAATCAAAATGTCAAAATTCTTTGACAGAATTATTCTATGTAATATAAGGAATATTAAATGTATCAAAAATCAAAATCGCAAATTCGACCAAAATTTAAATTTGTGTAGGTCCACCATACCTGCATGATAAAACTAAAATATCCTTCTAAAAAAATTATTTTTAGAAATATTAAAATGTTCAATCAAAGAATAAAATAAACATATACAATGAATTAAAACTTATCTTAATCAGATTAAAACAACTGAATATATTTAAAGCGACTACAGAAAGAATAATCTTTTTAAAAGTAAAAAAAAAAACAAAAACAAAAAAACAAGCCCCATTTCTTTTATTTAAACCATGTCTAAATCTGACTAAACAATATATTTTAAATGACAATGAAACGAATTTGTTCTTTATAAATAAGAAAAGAAGGTTTTCATCATGAGGAAGATTCTAAATATTACACATGTTTAAGAGAACCCTTGTATGTTCATTTTTAAGACTGTACTGCATATTTTATCTTTGAAAACAAGTGTTGTTTTCTCCGAAGTAAATAAATACTTTTTTTTCACATTTTAGAAGGAAAGAGTATTGAAAAATTTCATTTTGGTACAATGTTGAAATAGTTTTATTTTATTTACTTTTTACGGTAAGAATTATTCAGCAGCTCATGGTATTCGTTGACTAAGGTCGAATTTTAGATTTGCACGTTCTTGAAGTACTTTTTCGCAATATATACTTTGTTGTGTTCGTAATCGAAGTGAAATTTCAAGGAGAAGATTTCTAGTGAGTAAATAAAATAGACGTTATACCCGTATTTATTTTTCAGAGGAATTCTTGACAGAACAAACAATTCGGTTCACCACATTCAAGGATAATAAATCTTTGACGTTCAATGAAGCGATGCAAAGTTTAACAGTTTAAAAGTATTGTCTATCTTGTATGTAGTTCTTCTTATGGAAGTAATTGTGGAATACACACATTCAAATATTAGAAAAAAATGGCCAAAAAGTGATATAGTTCGTATTATTTAAAAAACAAAAAAAAAAAAAAAAAGGTTATTTTTCTAAATGATTTTTTAAAAATTTAAAATAAAATAAAATTAGTTTATGATTTACATTGTTAGTTGTACATAATTTAAAATAAATCACTAATTAATGATTTAAAAAGTGTGCAGTACTCAGAAAGTACTCAGAAGTGTGCAGTACTCAGCAGAAAACATTGGTTTGTGATTTAAAATAAAGAGAGAGAGAGAGCATGGGCTTATAATTTAAAATAGAGAGAGAGAGCATGGGTTTATAATTTAAAATAGAGAATCGGTTTGTAATTTTAAGGAGAATGTTAGTACATAATTAAAAATAAATCTTTTTTTCTAATTTTGAAGCAATATTTTAAACTTTTAATATTAAATAAATAGTTTGTTCTTTTCTTATGTCACAGTTGTAAAAGTAAATATATTCCCTCTTGAAACTATATTCTGAAAGTTATTTTTATATAACATTCTTAAAGTTTATAACATTAATATTGCAAACAACAACAATAACAAAAATTAGCTGTTAAGAGATAACATTTGAAAGTTTAAATTGTAGATGATATTTGTGTTAGTGTAAAATTTTCATGTTAACATTTTAAATTTATAAGAAAATATGCATTGAAATTAATAAATCTGAATGTTTTATTGTGACGTAAGCAAATGTCTAGCACATAAACGTATACGCGATTTTCTTTTTCAATCAAAAGCATGTAAAATATTTCTCAAATGTAACTGCAAATTATCTTTGAAAAAGAAATAAAAGTATTTTTATTAAAGGTGATAAAAATTATGCATGTAAAGCACGGAAAGCAATGAAAATCCTAAAAATAAAAATAATCTCAAAAAAATTTAGTTCACAAGATATTACACAGTATTTTTGCATACTTCATCACAATCATGATAATATGCAAATGCATATTATGGTAAATACTATTAGATAATAGTAAACAATAATAAAGGTCATTAGACAACAAGCTCTCCAATATACTTCTTTACAACACAGTTCAAATTTTTAAGTGCAGAGCGCACATCTAAATGAGAAACGTCCGACATGTCAGGAATTACACTAAACACTCAAAGGTGAGGCAGTCAGATTAAAACGAAACAATTGAGCACAAAGACAGTCAAAAGTATAAATTCAGCCACAGTAGTAGAACGAGGAGAGCCGGAGACACAGTCAGGTTTTAATATCACCCTCCAAGCTTTATATTTAACATCACTGGGAGCTTCACTACGAAAGCATTTTTTATAGATCCTATTAAGGTATCCGACTACGTTTGGAACCGTGATTTTAAAAAAGCACATAAATGGATAATTTTCGTGATATTTAGTGTCACTTAGATTAGAATACATGTATAAAATTGTTTTCCGGACATTTTGACAAAAACAATTATTTAAATGCAATATTTTGACAAAAAGTAACTTAGAATAACCTTTTTCAAAATGTTCTCCTTTTATAAAAATTGCTTCTAAAATAATAATATTTTGCTTATATAAAATAAAGACTTCTCCAGAGCGTCTGAACTATTTTTTGAAAAATTCACATTATTTTCAGAATTACAACCCATTGAAATAATTATCGGCGTTTTTTTTCTTAAAATTTCTTACCTCTGTTGTCGTAAAACATGGATAAACCTACTTCTAAGTTATATATTTCAAAAATTCTATTTGAGCCTCTGTACAGAGATCTGAGCTATATACATGCAAAATATTATTATAATAGAAACATTTTTCACGAAAAGAGAATAGTTTGAAAATGGGTCATTCTATGTTCATTTCTTGTCAAAATAGTGTACTTAAATAATTTTTTATTGTAATAATATTTTTAAAACAATTTTATATACATTTTCTAATCTAAGTGACACTAAATATCATAAATATTATCCATTTATACGCTTTTTGCAAAATCACGGTTCCGAACGTAGTCGGATACCTTAATTTCAAGTTTAGCAGAGTGGAGAGTTATGTTTTTGGAAGACGTTTCGAGAATATTCGTGCCTCTTTTTGCCAAAAGGCCTGTCATCTTATTCCCGTAAGAACCCAATGAGATGGCACTCACTCGAAAACAATCTTAGTCTGAATTCTGCTCAGTCTGTTTCTCCCTGCAGCTATGAACACAGGAGCTTCGTTATTCTAGGTGTCTTGCCAAGGCCTGAAGGGCAGAACTTGAGTCCGATAAAATTACAGTCTTATCAAGAGAGTATACATTCAGGTTATTATATTCATATATATTATTTCATCACGACCATCTAACGAAATTTATTGAAAAAGAGCGTTATAAACAAAAGTTGAAGTTTCAATAAATTACGTGTAATTAATCAGACTAACACAAATTCATTGGTAATTATTAATAATAACTGGCTAATGTGATTAATGTGCACATGCACATAAATGTAATCACAATTACCAGAAAAAAGAGATTATTATTGATAATAACCAGCGGTTTTTAATGATAGATAGATTTATTACTTTAACCGTAATGTATATATTCCAAGATGAGTAGGTCTTTAAATAATGCTTACCTTCATTTGCACTAAGCCCCTAGGTTGAATCTCGTAACCTCCTAAGCTTTCTAGAATCTTTTTGCATTGATCACTGATATGAATTTTCAGAGCTATAAAAAAGAATCAGTATAGAAAGGAATAAGTATCTAAACTAAAATATAATGCAATAACATTTGGAACATTAAGTAGTTCTTGTAAAAACATTATAATGTAACTCATTCGTGATTACGATATAAGCAGATGGGAAAATTATTCAGCAATCAGTTTAAATCAGTCAGCCTTTTTATTGAGTACATTAGTATAAGAAACACTGATTAATGACTGATCAATAACGTTTTAATGTTAACATTTGTATTCCAAAACTATTCTATCAGTAATAAAGAATACTCCTCAGTACTTACGAACCGTATAATTTAAGCCTATAAAAGTAATTTTATAATTATACGAAGGTAAAATATAATACTAAATATAAGAGATGTGCTCTAAAGATAAATATTTCTAAGAAATGAGCTAGAAACTGAAGCATTTATTTATATAATGCGTAAATTTAAGACATTTAAATGCTTTCAAAATGCATATGGAAGTATTAAATTCAAATCTCAGATACAAATACAAAATATGATTTAAATATACAAGCTTAAGGTATCCGACTACGTTCGGAACCGTGATTTTAAAAAGGAGCATAAATGGATAATTTTCATGATATTTAGTGTCACTTAGATTAGAATACATGTATAAAATTGTTTTTAAGACATTTTGGCAAAAAAAAAAAAAAAAAATAATTAAATACAATATTTCGGCGAAAAAATTGACTTAGAATAACCTTTTTTCAAAATGTTTTCCTTTTGTGAAAAAGGCTTCTTTTATAATAATAATTTCCCTGTGTATAGCTCAGACCTCTGTACAGAGGCTCAACTATGAGTTTTGAACAATTCACATTATTTTCAGAGTTACAAACATTTGAAATAATTATCGGCGTTCTTTTCTTAAAATTTCTCCCCTCTGTTGTCGTAAAACATGGATAAACCCATTTATAAGTTATATATTTCAAAAATTCTAGTTGAGCCTCTGTAGAGAGGTCTGAGCCATACACAGGCAGAATATTATTATAATAGAAGCATTTTTCACAAAAGAAGACCATTTTGAAAATGGGTCATTCTATGTTCATTTTTTGTCAAAATATTGTACTTGAATAATTTTTATTGCAATACTATTCTTAAAACTATTTTATATACATTTTCTAATCTAAGTGACACTAAATATCATAAATATTATCCATTTATGCACTTTTGTAAAATCACGGTTCCGAACGTAGTCGGATATCTTAAATAAATATTTTAAGCTACTTATATTTTTTAAAATTGCTCAGATGTTTTGTTTTCAAAAGAAAGAAGGAAGTTGTGAAAAAAATTAGAGGTGAAAAGCGGAATGTATCAAAAACTTTCATTATAAATTTATAAAATAGCTCTTGTATTTCTAGACATTTTTGAATTCATGGAGATTGTCTAGTAATGCTAGACAATTTGGGATTAGAAACAACAACAGCAAAATAGCTATTGTAATAAGGCGTATTAAAATCGCTATGAAAATTTCTGAAAAACAAACGATGTAATTGAAGAAATACATTGAACATACATAAAATAATATATAAAAATTGTTTACAAAAAATCCCAGAATCTTTTTTTAAAAAATTAAGTATATAAAGAACTTTGTATAGATTTTCATATAATTTTAGATTTGTATAGATAAATATTGATATTTTTAAAGCTTTCGAGCACATTTAACTTAATTTTAATACTTTTTCATGATTTTTATTTAAGTTAAAAATAGACAGATCAATTTTATTCATTATACGAACTTTTATTATCTGTTATAAATAGCGTAATTCCATATATAAGTTTCTCGTCCTTTATAGCGTATCATTCATATCTAAAAGTTTAAAATCTAATAAGCATAACAAAAATATAATAGAGGAATTAATTTAAATTCGATTTTTTTAAACGAAAAGTAATTTGAAATGGAAAGTAAAATGTATTTTATTTCCTTTTCAACCAATATAGGATAAATTTTACTTATTTCGTCTATTTCAATTGTTTTGTTTTTAAAGCTTCAAATATTAAAAACTAAAATTAAATGCGATTCTGTTATTCTAAATAGTTTCAATAGTATTTTAGTAAATTATAAAAATGATGAAAAAAACAGAGTAGAGAGATGAAAATTACGTTTGGTCTAAAAAGTAATTGCTTTCTTTATAAAATATTAACTGAGGCAAAAAAAAAAAAACAACCCACGGGAACAATATTATGATTTCTTACAAGGGTTGTCAGGGGTATTAACTTTGTCTGGAGGGCTGAAAATACAAACAATTTTCAAATACATAAAATTATTTGAAACTACAACTAAATAATTCGAATCTCTTACACATTATTTATAAAGGAATAAAGCTGCAAAAAAGTGTAAAATGTTTAAAATATAATCGTAATTTTAAAGCTTATCAGCGTATGAAAATAATAAACAATTTTATAAGTAATATTAATTAAGTTTTACCTTGCGCATGATATTTTGTGAAATAGTGAGTGATAGTATTAACGTCACACCGCTCATCCACACGAGGGCATTTGGCGAAGGACCTCGTAATTTTGAACCATGGGCAAGTGAAAAGGACGACACCTGAGCTGGCACCCCCCTCTCTTTAACTACCACACCGCACCAAGGGAGGACGTTTGAGCTCTCGACAGATTTAATTCTGAAGTAGTAGCTCTAATTACAAGCAATAAGTTGTTTTATAAAGTTAAATGGATCCACATTACATTGTAGCTATTTTCATATAAATAGAATAATAAATTATATTTTTTAAAAAAAAAAATTACTTTAAATTTCTTTTTTAATGTCAAAATTTTTCAAATATTTTGAAATACAAAAGATATATAACACTAAAATTAGGTAGGGCTTAAAGAGTATGATGCATTTTATAATTCTATTAAGTTTTATACATCAAATGCTAATATTTTAGAAAATAGCATGCGGTATCTAAAAATTATTTAAGATTTATTACAGAAATGTTTCTTGATTTCATATGCTTATAATACGATTAATATGCATTCATATGATTAAAATTATGAATATATTTTAATCATTTTATACTTTTTTAAAACCTTATACTTTTATAAATATAATGTGTAAAAGATTCGAATTATTTAATTTTAATTTCAAAGAATTTCATCTATTTAGAAATTGCTTACATTTTCAGCCCTCGTGACAAAATTAACAGCCTTGAGACTCACTTAGAGCAGGGATGGGGATAAGTCAATTTAGGTCGACCAGTGGACCACCAAGACTTTTTACGGTCACCGCCGTTACTAACAAGGGGAGGGACAAAGGAAAAAGGAAAACAAACAACGGAAACACGACAAAGGAAATTTATTTAGTATCGAGACTTGGTGTAATAACAGATCTTCTTTAGGGTGTTTACCCTTAAATTTACCCCGCCGATGGCCACTTAATTCGGAGAAAATAACCTTCGAAATTCATGCTTAGCTTTTATATTTTTAATTTCCTGCAACCAGTCCGTAGCCTGGTTGGCAAATCGTCTGTTTACTATGCGCAATGGATTCCCGCAATCAATTTTTTTTTCAATTCATTTAATTATTTTTTAAAATTAAATAAACTTATTTATGAAAGGTTTATTAAATATTAAATGGTATTTTATGTAATTATTTTCTATTTTATAAAGTAAAAAAATTAAATAAATTTATTATTTAAATTATTTATTAGTAAAATTATTTAAAATTATTATCAATTAAAATTATTTAAAATTATTAATAATTAAAATTATTTAATTAACTGTTATTTATTAAAATTAATTAATTATTATTATTAAGAATTATTTTTAATAAGAATTATTTTTAATAAGAATTATTATTAATTTATTACTATTATTAAGAATTATTATTATTAAGAATTATTATTATTAAGAATTATTTTTAATAAGAATTATTATTAATTTATTATTATTATGAAGAATTATTATTAATTTATTATTATTATTAAGAATTATTATTAATTTATTATTATTATTAAGAATTATTATTTTTATTATTATTTTTTAAGAATTTTTATTAATTTATCATTATTATTAAGAAGTATTATTAATTAATTATTATTTATTATAAATTATTATTAATTTATTATTATTATTAAGATTTATTATTAATTTTATTATTATTATTAAGATTTATTATTAATTTATTATTATTATTATTAAGATTTATTATTAATTTATTATTATTATTATTATTAAGATTTATTATTAATTTATTATTATTATTAATTTATTATTATTATTAATTTATTATTATTATTAATAAGAGTTATTATTAATTTATTATTATTATTAAGAATTATCATTAATAAGAGTTATTATTAATTTATTATTATTATTAAGAATTATCATTAATAAGAGTTATTATTAAGAATTATCATTAATAAGAGTTATTATTAATTTATTATTATTATTAAGAATTCTTTTAAATAAGAATTCTTATTAATTTATTATAAAGTTATTTAAATACATTTATTAATTTTTTTAAAATAAACTTATTAAAATTAATTAAATTTATTTAAAAAAAACTTATTAAATATTTTATAAAATTTTAAAATAATTAAATTAATAATATATAAAAAAGACTTTTTTACTATATTAATTATAAAATAATTAATTTAATAATACTAATATATTTTATAAATTATTTTATATTATATATAATATTTTATTTATAGTATATTGTATTTCCCATTTTAAAACAATTTCTAACTAATTTTTATGTCAAATATCATTTAATATTTATTATATATTTTACTATAAATATTATTTATTAATATAAAAACATATTTTTAATATTTAATATAAATATTTAAATAGTTTGAGTAATTTTTTTACTTTATAAAATACAAAATAATTACATAAAATATAATTTAATATTTAATAAATCTTTCATAAATAAATTTATTTATTATTAAAAAAAATTAAATGAATTGAAAAAAAAAATATTCGCGGGAATCGAACCTTAACAACACGCATAGTAAGCAGACGATTTACCAACCAGACTACGGACTCGCTGGAAGAAATTAAAATTTAATTGTATAAAAGCTAAGCATGAATTTCGAAGGCTGTTTTCTCCGAATTGACTGGCCATTCAGCGGAATTACATTGAGGGGTGAACACCCTAAAGGAGTACTACTATTACACCAAGTCTAGACCCCAAATGAATTTCCTTCGTCGTGCCCTCCCCTTGCAAGATCTAAGACGCGTGTACAATAAGAAACATATTTATGGAACCCCAACGCGAGCTGGATCAGAAAATTGACTTTTCACAATCGATGCGATTGCATTCACTTAAGCAATTAATTCGCCAAATGTGTAGACAACACATGTACCAACATTGGAAGCGCACGAGGATGCCTTACACGTTCGCTACCACTGCAGAGGAAAAAAGCGATCCCTGTGATGCCAGTCGTAGAAATGAATTTTTACCCATTCACCGACTGACGAAAAGAATAAATATCGATATTGAGCTCTTAACGCGATAGCACGGCATTGGCTATTGAGACATTATTCCACACCCCGCTCTTCCTCGGGATTGGGTTCTCGTGTTAATGGGGCATGCCTCGCGTTGGTGCATTACTCGGCAGTGAATAAATAATGTTAGTACATACGTCATTTCCAGTGATTGAGAGTTAGAGAAAGCTATATTAAAGTCGCCCTTTAAAGTTACACGAGGGCTATTATGTCGGCTTCAGATTAATCGGCTCACGTATGTTCTTCTAGTTGCATTGAATACGTGCACGCTCCACGGTCTACCATTCGCTCATAATTGTTCAAGCATTCAACTTGACAATTTACTTGGTTTTACTTGGTTTTTGCATTAAAAATAGTAATCTGTCATATTTTTAAAAAAAGGGACACAATGCCAAAAACAAGAAAGGAAAACATGTAATTTCAATACAGAATTGCCACACCTGTGCTCTTGGGTGGACAGCAACACCTTAAAAACATTAGAAGTAGCCCTTACCCTGGAAAAGTTCGCTCCCCCCTGGCTTAGAGAATGCAGTTCAGATAAAATAATTCTAAAACAGGGTGTTTCATAGAAAAAGAACTATAAAATGGGTTGTGAGAAATATAAAGATGAAATAGTTATCTAGATTCTTTTTTTCCTTCCTTTTATTAAATTGTTGCTGTTGTTGTTGTTGATTATTCCACCTCTCTCTCTCTGATTTAGCTGTTGGCTAACCAAGTCCATGAGCCGAAGAATCTTCAAAAAATCATATACACCAAGAGGATTGAAGTATATGTCCTACTTCACAAGACCGACACATTTTCACTCCTGTTCCGGAAAAGCCTGTACTTAGTTGAGGTTTGGTATGTATTAAATAGGCTTTTGTCCATCAACGAGGAAGAGGCACACTTACAAGTTCGGAGATGGTGGATTGGAAGACTCTATCCAACTTGATGGTAAGAACACCACCTGGGGCCTACCTATTATACTTGTACCAGGGATGGGTTTGAGGAATTTTCTACAGCTGCTGGTTGGAGATTTTTTATTTTGGAGCAGAAATCAGAGAATGTCAGGGTGTTACTTGACACTGGAACCTCAATGGCACCTTTCATGGCCAAAGGGTCATTCATTTCATTGCCAGAGTCCAATGTGGGATGGGATCCATTAAAAATAAATCTCGTGCTGCTGTGAAAGCTGTTTAGAGTATTAAGAACTTAAACAGCACTGTCATTGCCAACTTTAGTCCATTTACATAAGTGCTTTACAGATAAATGCTTTTATTAAATAAATTATATATCTCAGAGAATTATTTTTGACCAATGTCACAGATAAATTACCTCCTGATCAATTACTTTGAATAAACATATTTAATCAAAAATAAAAGTTCTCAAATGCAGATAGAAAGAATTTCCTTGTGAGAATTTCAAAAATTTCGGAATTTTTTTTAAATATATTATGACTTCAAATTGAAATGTATTTGAATTTAAATGAGGCATAATAACTTAATTCAATTTAGCTTTAGTCTGCTTTTAAAGACATTTTTTTTTTTTAAAAAAAGGAAAATATGATCGATAAACTTGATTTATTTTCAATATTAATTAATGACTCGATACTTAAAATAATGAGACTAATTCTCAAAAAAACTAATTGAAACAAATTCTTACGTAATCCGTTGGATTCCATTCTCGATGCAGTATTAACAGTGTCTCCAAACAGGCAATATCGCGGCATAGTTAAACCAACCACACCTGCAACAACTGGACCTATTGAAACAGATCAAGTACCTTATTAAGTGTCACAATGTATTTGCATTAAATAAGCTAAATTTTAATTTAAAAAAAATCATTCAAACTTTGTCAAATAATTTTTATAATTTAAATTACATATTACTAAAACTTGATACTGATTAAATACACTTGTACAATTTTTTTAAAAAAACGTAATTGAAACTTCAACCAAGAAAAAAATTTCATGGATTACCAAACTCATTAGCACATGAGTGCTAATCAGCACTTTAATAAGAAAAGGGAAAACTTAAGTAGCCCAATTGACACTGTTATTATTTTTCAACACGCTCTTCAAATGTGATTAAATTATACTTAAAGAGCTGAATATTGATTAAATATATTTATGTGATATGTAGGGGAAATGTAATCAATCGGAACTTCAATCATAAGAAAAATTAATTAAATTGATTAGTAGTACTAATAAGCACTTTATAAACCAGCTGAAACAGGACTAGAAGGGGAAGGACATTGCTTTAATGGCAAAATTGGAGCTATATATCGTTTCTGTGTGTGATTCATTTATTAATGAATTTCGATATTCATTAAATATATTTATGTACTTTTAGGGTGAATATAATCGTTATTTCGTCTTGAGACAGATTAATAGTGCTAATAAGAACTTTAAAATAACAACATAAATACCATTCATGACAAAATTAATGCTGTCATTTCTATCTGAGAAACATAATTCAATTACTAATGCGAAGCTTTATATTCACAAAATATATACTTATGTAATGTTTAAGCGAAACGTAATCGAAACTTCAATCGTGAAAAAGATTGATGGATTGTATCTTTGATGCTAATAAGCACTTTAAAACACACAGACACGCGGAGAGGGCTAAATAGCTATAATGGCCAAACTGTCGCTTAATAGCCCCGAATTATTTTCATTATTGTACTGCTACTGCATTTTTTTCGTTACAGAAAAAAAGGGCTACGAGAAGTACTGTAAAATCCGGCGTATATCGTGCACATTTAACTCAAAAAATAAGAGCAAAAAATACGGGTGCGCGTTATACGCCGGGAATAAAAATGATAGCATTAAAAATAAAAATAAAAGAGATGAACATAAGAAAATTAGACTTTATATACATCAAAATACTGTTTATTTGAAAGAAATGACATTCCTAACGAGCTTAAAGGGTTGTTGTTCCAGAAGTATACTATATTTTTTCAAAAGTTTGGGACGATACCTCAAATAAATGACCTCAAAACATAACAGCATTACACCCGTACATTTCAGTTTTCTTCGTAAAAAAAATTGCGCGTTATACGGCGAATATAACTTAAAATTTAAAATTGCGATTTGGAAAGTATAGGTGCGTGTTATATGTCAGGGCGTGTTATAAGCTGGGTTTTACGGTATATATTTTAGCTACTATAATTATCAGCAAAAACAACTAATGAATCATTATCAGTCGATTCATCACGATTAAAAAGTATAAAAATAGAAGCTTGCCACATGAAGCGTAAACACTACAAGTACCACAATACACTATAAGTACCATGGAGACGAAAATTTAACTAAAGCAAAATTAAGTAAAATTATGTAGATCAGTGCATCTTAACGTGGGTCCTACGCCCCACAAGAACGGCAATGTTATTTTTAAAGAGGGGCAATTTGAAGTAGGGCTTATTTAGAGCGTAATGTAGCCAATTATATGAAAAATATTTTTCACTACTTAGTTGTGTCTTATGAAAATTGTAATAAAAGTATACCCCGTAGTATTGTATAAAGTATAAATGGCCCGTAGTTTAAAAAAAATACACAAATTGAATAAATATCAGTGATGTATGAATGGTAAGTAACTTCAGTTGGTCATTTTTATAAATTTTATTTTTAGAAGCATCATTTTCCAGAAAATTTTTCACACATGAAAAAGTGTTTTCCCCCCTCCGCATTTGGGTATTTTAATGTGTATTATCTTCGAAACAAACATCAAACGCAAGGATCTCACTATTTTTTTTTAAATTTTTATTTCAATTTATTTCTTGCTGTAATAATAATAATTTTTTAGTGATTACCTAAATCCTTAAAATTGTATTAATCATTTAAGTTTCATTTATGTATGTTTATATATGACTGTACATGTATGGGGAGACATAAGATTTTTTTAAAATAGTGATGCGGGCATAGTAAAAAAGGTTAAGAAACACTGAGGAATATTACAAAATTAAGTTAATGTTTAAGCACAATTGGAGGGAACAAAACCAGAAATGTAGAATTCTTAGCATCCTGTGTATAATTAGTCAAATTAATAGTTGTTGTACTTAAGTATGTTTTTCAGTTTTAATTTCATTGATAGTTTTCCGCCAAGAAATTGAAAATTATTGTTATTAATTACAGCTCAAAAAGCAAAATATATTAAAATAAATATTTAAATTAAAATAAATTTTTCTTCAAAATTTAACAGTTGCTTATCATTTTCTAACGTAAAACAAGGGATTTTAATAACTAGAATGAATTCATTGAACTAAACTGCAAAATCATTCGATTATAAATAAAAAAATTCAGAGCTTTACAAATAATACAGCAGTAAAATGTACAAGCAATAAATAAACATTTAAATAAACGAATGGTTTATTTTTTATTTGTCAATTTAAAGTTAATTCGGATAAAATAATTTCATTCCACATCTTTATTAAAATGTAACAATAAAAGCAAAAGAGATGAAAAATCCTTTTTAATTTTTATTGAGTTTTTCTTTGATTTTTCTAATAAAAGTTATCAACAAAATTATTTAAAATGGAAAATTTCTTATACTTTGTTGCACATTTATCGATTGATAATATCTATTATGAAAAATCAGGTTAAATACATAGATATTCTTAAACACAATCCAAATTGGGACTACAACAATATTATCATTAAAATTACGACAAGTACGAGATTGCAAAAGGCCCAATCTATAATATACCAGGATAAATTTGAGAACTGTTGCAAATGAAATCTGTGACCAATTCTCAAAATTCAACGGTGTTAGAGAGGACTCACGAATAACTTTCATCACAGGACAGTAGCCGAGAATCAAAAAAATGAATTGACCGACAATCTTATTTAAATGTGAACTATGTTAATATAAAAAATACTTTAGCAATTTCATGGCAAATGCAAATATTCCATGTTTAAATATTTAAGGTTCTCTTAGAAAGAATTAATTGGTTTTCAATATAAAATAATACTGTTTAGTTATATCTTTTCAGCAAAACTTATAAAAATCTAAAATGGTGTTGAAAATTTTAAGTTTCATTTTACAAGACTTTATTATACGTATTAAGGTATACTATCTAGCTATATTAGCAAAATGTTTGTTGTTTTAAATTTTTGTTTTAATTTACAGCAATTATTATAAGCATGAACTCCTGCTGATAAATTTTAACGTGCTTGATGGGAGGCTGGAAAGGGTCCCTCACCTTCTAGCAATTTATATATGAGTCCCCCCTTGACCGGAAGTGGAGAAATTCCTTCGGTGGGGATGCCAAGGGATTCCCGCGTTTTTCTGAGTTCAGTGAACGCATAAATTTCATGACTTGTAGCATTGCTCGATGGGGATTGTCCAATTAGATACGCAATTCAAAGGACAGTAACTAGTCCGGCTCCAGGATTTCGGCGTGATGGGGTTGAGAATAAAATGGAACGCACCCGAATTTCGACAGGCTCTCTCTCCCTCAAAAATTCCAGCACCACTCCGCCACGGGCGGAGAACATCTCTCTCCCAGGTCTCCTAACTTCATCCTCTTCTCTCTCTCAGATAAGTACCGTTTTTACTTTGTTTTAGAATGTTAGTTTTCCGTATGCCGTTATCCTAAATAAAATTGTATTACCACTATACGATCAGACTTTAATTTTAGTTGAGTCATTTACTCTGGTTGTAATCCCATGATCTGCAGGAACTCGGATCAGTGCTCTAACATATAAGGTGAACCAAAAGACTTGCCCTGAATACAAAAGCAAATACTGTTGCAAAATAACCGCTTATTAATGTAACTTTTGTATCATTAAACAGGTCAGTTTTGGTAGTATTTTTTGTAGTTAAAAAAGGGGTGAATGCTCCTTTGAAGAGTGACTCGGGAGGAACATTTGTAAAGAAGACATCCTGTTTTGCTGAAATGGCGTCGATTCAAGAGAAAGCCCAGTGTGTGCTTTGGTTTCACGAAACGAAATCGCCCATCAGTGCTCAGCGTAAATTTCGACATTGTTACAAAAGCAAACCTCCTGGTTTAAAATCAATAAAGCGTTGATATTAAATATTTAAAGAAACAGGCAGCGTCAAGGATCTTTTTAGTAGTGGGAGGCCTAGTGTGAGTGAAGGAACTTTCTAACACACTCGACTATCGTTTAAGCGGAGTTCCACTAAATAAACTTGTTAAGCATCACGAAAACTTCAAAATTGATTTGTAGAGAATTTTTCAAAAAAATTTAGGTTGCATGCTTATAAAGTGCAAATCATGTTAAAGAACACTTAGCGGGAGTTGAAATACCACTTAGACATTTTCCGAGATACCAAGGGGGTTGGTCACGTTGAAATTTACTGAGGTAATTGGTCTTATAAAAAATTCAAACCAGTATTTACAATATATTCAAGTAAACATATGCCTAGTTATAATAATTAGAGCAGAATAAATATTTATATTTTGGGCAAGGGCTTTCGGTTCAACCTGTATATTACAACTCATAAGCATTTGAAAAAGGTCCAAACAAGTTGAAAGACAACGTTTAAATACAGAATGTAACTCATAAGCACATGAAAAGATCTCATCAAGTTGTAAAAAAGGAAAAAAAAAAACCCTTCTGTAATTGACTTCTTTCTTTTTCAGCTTGCTAATCACGTAGCGAGAGATAAAAAACGAGATATTAAACATTTAGAAGAAGGTCGCTTAACACCAGTTAGTGTGGCATTCAATCCCTAATCACCCTGTATTAATCTTCGTTACAACGAAAACACATTCATCAAGGGAACTTACGACTGAAAAACAGACACGTTTGAGGAGAAAATGGAGTTTTTATAACTTTTTTTATAGCGCGAAAAAATTTTTTATCTTTTGAAATATTGTTTTTAATTCGGCGACATGGGATTATATAAAGATTTACATAATTTTTAAACTACCAAATGAATTCATAATGTAATTCTTTTCTTAAAAAAATTCTATAAGCAGGAAAAGTTATAAATCAAAGAAGTTTTTCTTTGAAAAATCTGAAATATAAATTCATTCACACTTATTTAGACTGTAAATCTCGAGTTTTATCACCGTTTCATGATTTTTTTTAACATATTTATTTTTAAGACAAAAAAGTTATCAGTAACTTCGATAGACAAAAATCGCTTATAAGAAAAATATTTTCTTTTACGTATCGTTTTACTTAACATTTCCTTATATGTATTCATATTTTATTTTATTTAACATTGAGGAACATCTGGAAGTACGAACTACAAAAAACTATTTCACTTACATAATATAGTTCTTATAAGAAGACTTTTTAAAACATTACGAAATTCTCTCCTGAATTATAAAACTAATAGAATTCTAAAGCTTTTAACTAATTTGTAAGTAGAAAGCTTTAATTAATAGCTTGTTTAATGGAAAGCATGTGAAATTTTTATTATGCATATTAAGGTATCCGACTACGTTCGGAACCGTGATTTTAAAAAATGGTATAAATGGATAATTTTCATGACATTTAGTGTCACTTAGATTAGAATACATCTATAAAAGTATTTTAAGGACATTTTGACAAAAAAATTATTTAAATACAATATTTCGGCAAAATATTAACTTGCAATAACTTTTTTCAAAATGTTCTCCTTTTGTGAAAAATGCTTTTATTATAATAATATTTTGCCTGTATACAGCTCAGACTTCTATACAGAGGCTCAACAATGATTTTGAAAAATTCGCCTGATTTTCAGAGTTACAGGCCATTGAAATAATTATCGGAGTTTTTTTCTTAAAATTTATCCCCTCTGTTGACGTAAAACATGGATAAACCCACTTCTAAGATATATATTTCAAAAATTCTAGTTGAAACTCTGTACAGAGGTCTCAGCTATAGACAGGCAAAATATTATTATAATAGAAGCATTTTTCACAAAAGGAGAATATTTTGAAAATGGTTCATTCTATATTCATTTTTTGTCAAAATATTGTACTTAAATAATTTTTATTGTAATACTATTCTTAAAACAATTTTATACATATATTCTAATCTAAGTGACACTAAATATCGTAAATATTATCCATTTATACGCTTTTGCAAAATCATACCTTAAAAGAAAAGGCAAATTTATAAAAAAAGTAATAACTTTTTAGAATAAACACTAAATCATTTTTAAATCCAAAGATGCTTATTGTATATTAATTCTGGTAAAATATAAGTAGTTTAACGTACATTACTCTATTCCCTTTTAAAATACCTTATTGTTCTTAAAGTTTGTTTCATATGTATAATTTTCATGAAAAATGTTTTTTAAATGTTTTTTAGGGAAGACTATTTTACAAGCCTACTTCTTGAACCGATGATTAATTCATGATTTATCAAAGCAAAATATCTTACTAAAATCAAACATATTCACACCATAAATTTAAAAAAATATATGATATAAAAATAATTTGCTTCTTTCCGAAATTTTCTTTTCTTTTTTTCCCCCTCTATCATTATTTGCATTTAAAATGAATACAGAAAAAGTTCCGTAAAATTCGTCTATAATGTTCCTTTTTAGCACAAAAAATAAGATCGAAAATTACGGGTGCGCGTTATACCCCGGGTATAAAAATGATAACTTCGAAAAAAAAAAAAAGATGTGTATAAAAAAACTTAGACTTCTATAAAATAAGGAAATACTGTTTATTTTTTTAAAAAATGCTATACTTTATGAACTTGGGTTGTGCTTTTAGAAATATACTATTTTTTCAAATCCTTGGATAATAACTTCAACAAATGGCTTAAGGGGTCACAGAAAGATTCAATTGACAAAAATAGGTCAAAAAATCAAATCTAATTTTTCTAGCCTAAATTCATCTTTATATACTTTTCTATAACCTCCCAAAATTTGAAAATTCTAAACTTAAGAAACGCAGAATTATGATAGCTTTTATATTCATCTTTATTCACATCCCATGGCAAATCAAAACTTTAAATTTACTTATCTCAGAAAGGTAAAATAACTAGTTTGTCTTCATTTAAAATTCTAAGGCTTTTTTTCTATTGTGCCTAATGCTTTGAATTTTTTTTACCTATTGTTAATAGTACATGTGACAAAAGTTGGTATGCATTTTTGAATCAAAGCAATACTTATTTTTTAAAAAAATAATTGAAGTTAGAATTTGCAAATTTTTTAAGAAATTCTCAATAAGGATTCATAAAAAGAAGTATTGTACAAATACCAATTGTGTTATCGCAAAACCCATACCAACTTTTGTTATACATAGTTGGATGTACTTGTAAATCAGATTTCATGCGTGTACGTATATATTTGTAGGAGTAGCATTTTAAAATCGCTTCACAATTTTTAAGTTTTTTCCTTAAAAAATTAAATGGCTAACTTTTATGAAATTTTTAGCACAAAATCTGTTTAACATAGTATACACACATAGGAGACAATCAAAAATTTTTTGAAAATCCTTAAATTAAAATTTTTTGCTTAAATTGTACCATGTCCCCTTAAAAACATAATAGCATTGCTAACGTACATTGTTACTCCTTCGTAAAAAAGAGGGTGCGCGCTATAATACGAATATACCTCAACATTTAAAAAAATGCAGCTTGAAGGTATAGGTGCGCGTTATACGCCGGATTCTGTGGAAAATGCAACAAATGACTGTCTGTTTATTAATTTAGAGATCACACTTGAAGTCCGTTTACAATGTTTTTACTGCGCAGATTTTTAAAGACCATTGGTATTACGGAAGAATGTGTGCGAAAAATTATAAGGAGTTAAATGTAACTAAATTTTGATTAGATTTTAATATATTAATGTAATTTATTTGCTTAATTATATCATACGTAAAATAAGATTTAAGCGAATTTCGGAAAATAAGTCAAAAATATTTCATGTTTCTCATTCAATACGCTTTCTGGAATTACTTATTACGTTGATTCTCTAAGTTCAAGGACATAATTTAAAGCTTCTCTAAACTCAAGGACATAATTTAAAGCTTCTCTAAACTCAAGGACATAATTTACAGCTTGAATTTACTTTAAAGGACATAATTTAAACTCGACTAGGATTAATTCATAGAGAAGATTGAATAGGTGAAGTAAATAGTACTATATAAGAGTAGCAAAGCTCAATCTTCCTTCTCTCTGATGAGAAATTGATAAAATTTCTGATTAACAAAGCTCAGGAGGTGATTATAAGTGTTATTACCGATATTTGAAATTAAAACAATTAGTACAAAATATAAGATTCAAAAATATGTTTTTAAAGTTTTTTATAATTGATGATTTGATTTGTATTCCAGACGCGCTTTGCTTTTAATTCCTCTTTTTAAAACTATATGTACTATCATTTGCATTTGAAATAGTATTTAATTCACTCAAACATCAGCAAATCAAGGCTTATAATTCCGCTAAATCATTTTACATTACATCAAAGAATGAGGTCCCGTCAGTTCATACTGCTTGATTGCTTCAAATAGTTCTTAATATAACTTTTGAAATTACAGATCTATAAATAAAAGTTGTTTTAGATATTATGGACCCTCTATAAGCTTTCAACCTAAAGAAATAGAACAAACTGTTCAATCCAAAGCAGTTGTCAGGATGTCCAGCTTGTCCTTTTGCTTATAAGGATCTAGGTTTAATTATTTTTATGAAAAAAAAGTATATTAGAGCTAATTTAACACCTGGCAATACGATTTTCATTTAATTTGATATAATGAATATAAAGAAGGATTTATTTAAATATTGGATGTTTTAACAAGGGAGTAGAGTTACCACCGTATCAGCCTTATCAATGATACAGGGCCCCAAAATGTGTAAGAAAAAACTAAAATATTAAAATCCCCCAAATGGGCGTCCAAGGAGTTTTGATACAAGGAATAGCTACACCAAAGCGTGTTTTAATTCTCATTGTGTAAGTCATTACTTACTCTTGTTGACGTTGCAACTTGAATACAGTGAAATATGTTTCACACGAAAATGTTTAAGATGAAATATCGGTTAACACGAAATAATAAAACGGTCTCGACAAACTACCATGTATTTTGACTTAACACGAAACGATTTCCCTTCTGGGAATGAATAAAATACAGAAACTCCAGCCACACAGGTTTGTCATCGGAAGAACTCGTTGCAGCAGATGATGATAATATGTATTCAGCCCCAATTATGGCAGACAAAGACATTTTGGTTCTTGGTAAAAGCTCAAAATATATCATTGATGCAGATTCCGAAGGCGAAAATGTGATGAATAATACAGCTCCTCTAATCCCATATCATACGAAATGAGGAACACCATGAAAAGTATGCGAAGCTATTTAGACACGCATTTGAATGGTGAAATGAATAACAAAATAGACGACATCGAACAATTTGTTGACAATTGGATGCCAAAAAATGCAATGCAAAGAAAAATATCAGATTATTTCCAAAAAACTCAATAAACGTTGTTTTTCAAAACCTTGTACATTTTGCATTAAATTGTATTGAGAATGTTTTTGTTTCATGAAATGTATGCATTCTATGTAAATAAAATGTACCCTTATAAACTTAATTTTGTTGAATACATGATTTGTTTTTGCAATATTTTTTAACACGAAAGAAAATTTGTCTCCTTCAGAAAAAAAAATTCCCTTCGGTTTCGCGTTTAAAGGATTTTTACTGTAGTTATATAAGTGTTATGTAGATGGCACAAGAAGGTCAGTTTAAGGCTTATGCGTGGGAGTTACTTTATGTTTTTCATGTTGAAAGAAGTCACACATTAGTTTCCAGTTTCTTTCTTTCCACTCCGCGTCTTGAAAATAATGTCTTCACCTCGCAAATAAAATCCCTTTAAAAACCTGCTCAAGGTAGGACTATTTTTGATTATGTATTTCATTATTAACTTATTATGTATTTTTTAAGCTAAATGTGTAGTGACTGCAACATTAGTAGTCAAATGACCTCAAGGCATGAGAAACAACTTACAATGAAGAAAAAAAAGGTAATATTATGAGGGAAGAAATTCACATGTATGTTCTACTTTTTTGGGTTTGAGGTGGATCAATTTGCTTTAGGATATGGTAAATTAGAAGTGGAGTCACGTTTGAAGTGGTCAACACGTAACTAAGAAAGGAAAGGTTCCGGTGTTTATTTTGTATTTATTCGATTAAATTGTTATTAACCTCTAAACTTATACTGAAAATCATTTTTAATGTTGTGTTGTCTTTAAATAAAATTGTGGGTATCATATGGCCAATAAACTTAAAAACTTCGGGCAGATTATACATCATACTGGTCTCTGAGCCATGAAGAAATGACACTGTTAGCGTAGTGACACTGTTTGATATATGTTACAAGAAGTAATATTTCGTTAGAAATTCAAATTCCCAAGAATCTTAACATCTCTTCAACTAATGCGTCATCAACGAAATCATCTATCTCCAGTGTGGTAAATATGATAGTCAATAACTCAAAATATTGGTTTAATTATATCGAATCAGCATACTATATTATGTTTTCAAGCAGTATGAAGAAGCAGGTTTTATACCTTTCTAACAAAGATTTTTAAGATAGTGAGAAATCTCTAAATTTAAAAAAATATATATATTTCGCTGAAGTATATTATACTTTACATCAATATTTTGTTCAAAATCCCTAGTATATATTTATATTCAGAATATTTCTTCATTATTAAAAAATAACCTATCATAACATTTTGTTTTAATTTTGAAATAAAAGAAAATATAAGACAAAAAAATGTAGTAAGAATGGATGATTTTGATATTCGGCAAATATTTACCTATCACAGAATTACATTAAACTGCAACGGGCTATTTAGCGCGGTTTAACTAAGTAACTGTTTTCTTTACAGTCTTTTTGAAAGTTTTCACTATCCTCTTTAAACCGCCGCTTTCTCCATTAACTGCACCGCTGGTCAAAGGAATAAAACAGGTTTCTTGCCTAAGTTCGTTTCACAGTCACAAGTTTAGTTAGAAGATTCTGACGGGACACAAAGCTGTGTTAGATTTAACCCCGCTTGCGCAGTCATAGATCTATTTTGACCAATGAAGTTATTATTAAAGTAATTAGCATAGTGAGAATGTCCGACAAGATACATTGGTATTTGGGGTAGATCGCAGAATTCGCCACTGGTTGGCAGTTTCTCCCCCCGTCAAATTAATAATAATGCCAATTTTGCTAACCTAGCTAAGTTTCGATTAGTCACGAACTCGGATCAGCGCATTTTCACGCATGCGCAGCACGTTTCTTTAATGTGAATATTGTCGTTGACCATAGGGACCATTTCTGCTCGTTCTGTCCGTCACAGCTCGTTTTCGGCTTCGTATTTCAGGTGTGATACATTTTTTCAAGGTAAATTTTTTTTTAATATAAATTTTTACAGATATTTACGATGGCCTTCAATGAAATTCGTGTTGCAAATGAAGAAAGTAAACGGGGATGCTGAAAAATTCTGAAAAGGGCTTTCGCTTTCTTTCCCTTTTTTGGAAACCAGAATTGTATGAAAAAGGGTTTATGATCATTTTGCATGCCAAATGTAGAAAAGCAGGATTGGGGAAAAAATGGGTAAAAAAAAAAAATGATTTTAAAAATTTCCGCTTGAGTTTGCGTTTTTTTGGGGGTTTGTTTTTCCCGGGAAAAACAACGCAAAATGGTTTAAACGGCAAAAAATCTCCCCCCAGTAGCCGATTCTGATTTATCGGTGTTGGATTAATTGTCTCCCAAAAGGGAAACGCCATGAATTTACAGGAAAATCAGCTTTGGGAAGGCTGCAAATCGCTTGGTACTTACAGGTAAGTGCATTTTGATTATTTAGAATTGGATAAATGTATTGATCTTCCTCTCATATATTGAGATAGAGGAAAAATTTAATAAATTAGTTGATTATTTGTGTCTCTGGTTATTTTGAATGATTTGTGTCATTGTGGCTACTTTTAGTGTGACGCCTGATTCCAATCACATTTTTGCGAGGGCGCAAGCTTTGGAGTTAGTATACAGTCAGACACTTTTTTTTCTGGGAGTGGATGTTACAAAATTTCGTCAATATCATGTATATTAATAATATTTCGTCCTATATAAAGTATTTTTACCAGAAATATAAGACTATCGCACTTCCTAACCAAACAAAATTGTTACACTAATACAGCCGTCAGGTTTACTGACTGCGTTCGGAACCGTTATTTTGGAAAAACATATAAATGGATAATTTTTTTTTTTTGATATTTTGTGTCAGCTGAATTGGAATATACGTATAAAACTGTTTTACGAATATTTTTACGGGAAAGAATTATTTAAATGCAATTTTTTTTGGCAAAAAATGAAGAAAGAATGACATGTTCTTAAAACATTCTCTTTTCATGAAAAATGCTTCTATGGCAATAATATTTTATTTACATATAGTTAGTTTTTCTGTAAAGGGGCTGAACAAGAATTTTCAAAATACATAATTTATGTAATATAGAAGAATATTTATGAATATTTTAATACATCACTGCAGAGAGCTTTCACCAAAAATCCCCTTTATTATTGCAAAAGATCGTTCCTCTGAAAATACTGTGAATTTTTTAAAAATCTTAAGTCAGGCCCATTAAAGAAGTCCTTGTAATAAATAGGCAAATTACTTTTTTTATAGAAGCATTTTGCTTAAAAGGAGAATGTTTAGAAAATGTAAATTCTTTCATCTCTTTGTTCAATTTTTCAAAAAATTGCACTTAAATAATTTTTTCTTGTAATAAAATTCTTAAAACTATTAAACTGAAGCCAAATATATATAAAAAATATTCATTTATAAGACTTTTTCAAAATCACGGTTACCAATGTAGTCAGTCACTGTAACCCCAGCTTTTCCCGAGCTGAGCTAGGACAGGCGAAATCTACCATCCTGTCTCATCCCGAGTGTTGCTCGGGCACTGTGAAAATTTCCACTTTGCAATTGGCTTTTCCGGAATTATTGCACATGTGCTTTTTAAATAATTGAAAAGTACAACAATTTTCTGCAAAAACAGGATGTCCTTCCTTCAGGATCATCCTCCTTCACTGTAGTCTAAAAGACCCTTGTTCACCACATTCTCCCAACAGAGAAGAAAACTAATCCAGTACGAAAGCGTATTATTTTCTGCTCAAAAAGAGACAATAAAGGTAAGAAGAGAAGCAAAATTCCACTGTCCAGATTGTGATGTTAGGTTATGAGCAGTGCCGAGTTTTCGAATTTATCACACACGATCGAATTTTGGTTAATTATTTCATAATCATTTATGTAAATGCAAAAGATATAAATAAAGTTTGTAATTCAAGATAAAAGCTAGGTATTCTAAGCTTTATATTTATAGTTAGTGTGAATTTACTTCAAAATCTTATGATTTTTGTGTGTGCGTTACAGAAAACCAGCTTTACGAGTAAACAACCCATTTATTTAAATAGATTTTTTTTTACATTCATTTTTAAAAATTTTGTATGCGAATGGAACAATTATGTTTAGAAAGATACGCATGTTTGAGAATAAGCATAAAAAATTGACATTTTGTTATCCATAGTCCAAAAATAAAATGAATCTGGAAGGGGTTACAAAAACTTATAAGAGAGAGAGAGAGAATTAAAGACATGATCAAGGAAATACATTAGACTTTATATCACTGTTTAGTCTAGGCGTATCTATAGAAGAAAAATATATAAATATTTTGGTATAACAAACAATAGTTCTTTTGTCGCATATTCTGTAGACATTTGTCTTTAAAAAGGATTTTGAGTCCTGCATTATAAATTTATGAAACTAAATTAAACTAATAATGCTATTTCAGAGAAGTAGTTCTGAAGTGATCTACATGCATTTCGATGTAATAATGGTACTTAAAAAGTATGCTTTTATGATATTGCTCGAAACATTATTTTCTATGGCATTTGAATAGATACAGCTCCTACAGTTTCAAGGAAATAATGGAATGAATAATTTATATATTTGACAATATTTTCAAAGTTTATATTTGTATATAACTAATGCAAGTTACTAATAAGTAAGTTGACTAAGAAGAAAATTGAATGAATTGATAAAATAGTTAAACTACTATAGAAAAAAAATCTGGATTTTTAAATTATTTAAAACATGTTAAAATGGGAAAGTACATATATTAGAACTTTTTTTCTATTTAACATGAGAAATAGTGAACAAGTCTAGTTTAAATCTATTTCAAAAATAATATAATAATTAAAAAAATAGTCACTAGAAATTTCAACTAAAGAAATACTAAGCGAAATATATATTTCAGTAGTTTTTTTTTTACAAAGTTCTTATATACAAAACATGTAAAAAGGTTAACATCAATGTTTTGACTAAATTTTTTCGAGAAATTGTGATAACTTATCAGTGCATATAAATTTGAAAAACAAAATTATTTTCGAAATTGACTGTTCTTCCTATTTTTTACTCGAATTTATTCATAATTTTCCTTATTTTTATATTTCTTACGTTCATGTCTGTAGAGACATTTTGTTTTTACGATAAGTAAATATATAGTTAAATTTTTAAGAAATATTTTAAATCGAAAATCCTATGATTTTTCTGCTGGATATATTTACCATAGAAGCAAAATAATAATACGTTTTTTCTTTTCATTTTTAATATGAAAGTTTACTGAAAATATGTGTTCGGTTTTCATTCGAAGCTCAATTTTAATTATAAAAAGTTAACCAATTGAAACATAATTGTTTTGTTTATTTTACATGAAGCTTAATAAACAACTATAAACTTGAAAGCATCGATAGAAAAAAATAAAATTTGGTGTATAATAACGAAATGTTTTTAACAATTTTAATTAGAAAAATTTGTTTCCCTGAAATATAACAAATGATAGTTTATAATAATTCAAGGAGTAATTTATTTAAAAATTAAGAAACTTACTTTCAATTTTAAACTCAAATTAAGTATTAATAATTTACTTATTACCAATCTGGATAACCATTCTGAAATTAATGAAATGGAGTTCGAATTACTTTATTTAATTAAGCAAGACTGTAAACAGAGAGATATGGTGAGTGAGGAGAAAAGTAACTCTCTTGAGGAGTACTGAATCAATATTGATCAGAAAATGCGTCCAAAATTAAGCTACTAATTAATAAAACATGGAAAAGTCCCGCAGTTCATAAAATGTATTCTGCAAACTAAGGATTACATATCTAAGCGGGTCGTTTTAAATTACGTAAGTATATGTAATTTAAATCTACATTTTTAGTGCTAGAACAAATAATTTGAATTCGTAACGAAATAACCTATGTTTGAATGAGTTTCTGACTGTACAAATTATTCAAAAATCCCATTAATTACATGTGCACTTCTCATACATATTTATTTCTCTCTATTTCTCTCACCCGCAAATACTTAAAAAAATCCTTACACTTTCTCCAGTCGTAATTGATATGCATTGGTCTTGATGCATTGTTTAAAAAAGAAAGAATAATTGATTCAGCAAAGATATTTCTCTAACGCTCTAATCAATGGTAAAGAATCTTTGGACTCGAAGAAAACAGACATCTTTCTGACTGAACTCAAATTTCTGTTACTAAAATTGAGGTTTATGTTTCTATTATTATGAGTTTGTTGACTAATGCTTGGTAAATAAAAACAATATTTGTCTTGTATATAAGAACCTTTAATGCAAGAAGAAAAATTATGCCATTTTCATATAATGAACTATTAGATTTGTTGTGCAACCTTCTGTGAAATTTTACCTAAATTAGAACTACTATACTACGGAATCAGAGTTTGAGTTTCATCATTGGTTCTACCTTTAAGGAAGTATTGCTACCCAGATGAGAGGTAGGATGTTTTATCTAGTTCAAAAATATTTTATATTGTAAAGAATTCTCTTCCGAGGTTTCCCTTTCAGAATTAACGTGAGGTCGTTTTCTTTTAAATTCTTGTTAAAAGTAACTGTCACTTTCTTATAGTTGAAACGTGATACGCAGATGAATTTTAGTACATAAAGCAAGGGGTTTTGTGCGAATTCAGAGTTGGATGATATTTACATTACCGGAAATATTATTCTGATCACACGCTAGATGGCGATTCTTTTGTGATGCTTAAATTGGCCAGCCTACTATTAAAGCAGTTTATTTGGCGAGATTGTCCAGACAGCTTATATATATATATATATATATATATATATATATATATATATATATATATATATATGTGTGTGTGTGTGTGTGTGTGTGTGTGTGTTTGAGAGAGAGAGAGAGAGAGTCTGTTCATTTGCCTGTTACAGAGAAGAGCATTATCTCATTTTATTGAAAACTCAACGTAGGAGAGCCTGCAAATCCTTTGTACTTACAGGCAAATGTCATTTAAATTATTTAGAAATGAATGGTTAAATGGAATTTCTCTAAATACTTGGAGATAGGTGAATATTTTAATAAACTGTTACTTTTTTTATTTGTGCAGAGGATTATTCTTATGCAATGTGTTTAATGAACATTTATGCAGATGATTATTCTTATTATTCTTTGCGTAATGTTGATTATTCTTATTGTAAAGTCGGGCTTGATTCACAATCTTGCAAGCGTAGAACCCTCGGAGTTAGATAGTCAGACTTAGGGAGAACCATCACACTAGGACAGTGTAAGCATTAAACTCATCTAGAATAATGTATTAAGATAAAACTAAGGGCACTGTTTTGGTTTTTATAGTAGGATATAATGGAATGATGATATAATAGACATTAGTAAGAAACATGACGATGGAAGAATGAATATAAATGCTTAAACTTGGGAATACAAGTGTAAAGCTCACGAATAAATAAGGCACCCATTATTTTATATAACTAATCGAGAAAAATTTTAAAGCGCAAGACTGACAATAATGGCGAACCGACTATAGCTGTTAGACTAAAGAAAACGGTTTAAATTGAACATAAGAAGAGTCGTCATTCTTCGTGCACCATAAGCACCAAAACACTTGCGTGTAATATTGGAAAAAGTCGAAAAATTCTAGTTCATTTCGTAAAGAGTCTATAATATATATATATATATATATATATATATATATATATATATATATATATATATATACTATATACGTAAATTTCAAATGCTCTTTCTGCTCAATTTTAATTAGCTTACTAGAATTAAGAACATAGAATGTGAGTTTCAATAACCCAAACTTTTTCAATAACTGGCACTAAAATGTCATGACAAAAAACTATATTGCCATCATGAATCTCAACGATATTTCCACTGATTTCATGAACGTAAGTATCTTTCAAATATAGTAAAAATATATCTATCTTACCTGAATGGATTCCAATTCTTAGAAGCAATGACTGTGCAGGTTTGTGGCGGATCTTAAAGGTTTTTACAGCTTCCAGTAAGTCAAGGGCCATGCTGGATATTTCAGCAGCATGCTGATTGCCATTTCTGATGGGAAGGCCACTGACGACCATGTAAGCGTCACCGATGGTTTCTACTTTGTATACATCGTAATTACCAATAATGGAGTCAAATACTGTATATAGGTCATTTAAAAATGTCACAACCTAGAATGAAAATGAAATACCAATGTAGTTTTTCAAATTTAGAGGAATATACAAAATGTTCATACATTATTAAAATCACTTTGATGACGAGAGTTTTTGTACATACATGAAGAATATTTTTTTTATTTTATTCTGTCAGTTAGATGAAAAGTTATTTTGATTAATATATATTGCCTAATGCAGGGTACGGGAAGAGCCTCGTTATTTTAATATACTCAGCCACCAACTCAATCTTCCACACAGAATATTTCAGAACTCGCAGCACAATCTTCGTGGGACGTAAGGCATACTACAAAAAATACTTTTTTTATAGCATGGATTTAACACTAGAAAGACGGAAACTTAGTACATACCTATATTGCCCAAAAGCAGTCAAAATGACTGCATTGTGAAAGAATGCTTAATGTCTAAAGAAACTTGTTTAAAATTAACTTTTAATATTTTTTTATATTATTTACAGTCATATAACAAGTTATTAGTAAATATTAACGATAAAAAATTTACTTCACTGGGAAAAAAACATATTCTAAAAAGTTCTAAGAAATTGTGCACTATATATGTAATTGTTTTTCTAGTTGAAATTAAAAAAAAACAGTCAAAAGGACTTCCTTGGGTAATCTAGTGTTAAGTAACGCTTTGAGGAAAAATATAATAATGGACAAGGAGGGAAACAAATATTTTTTATCAACAAATGCTTCTTAGCATTGATGCTAAGGTTAGGTGCTACATCTGCACATTCGTTTGATCACTCCTCTTGTCTGGCTTATCGATACCCAACGGCTACTATTATCACTATTTTCACCAAATAATCGTGGTTTGTGACTCCATGCTAAGGATGGCGATCTGAGATCGATTAGTCGAAAAATCGATTTCTCAGATAAAAAAAATCGATTTTCGAAAAAGATATGTAGCACTGAATCGATTCAGTGAATCGATATTTCATCCTAGAAAATCGACCTTCGATTTTTTCTGTTTTGGTAAAAACCATAAAATTATTTACAATTAGTTGAAAGTACTATCTTTAAAACTCGTAATATTACGGTGTTGGCGGTTAAAAGGTTAATTTACTGGCAAGAACAAAAAACTCTATTTATCATCACGTTCACTCAATAGCCAAGATGTATATGAATATCGCTTGCGAGGGCTTTTCTTCGATTGCCTGCAACATCGCAAATGATGAGCGAAACCGTTTGGATCCCTCTGGACTTCATAGACTGTTGTTTTAAAAAAGCTTACATGTTAAGCATTAGGAACTATAAGCTATATTATCTATTTTCTAAACTTTTTAATGTAACAAATACATTTAGAAAATAAATGTCTTCTTTTATACCTAATACTTTGATATGGTAATAAAATAATTGTAATTATCGAATTCCCTGAACTAAAAAATTTCCTAATTTTTCTGCTACGATATCGTTTATTATGATATCTTTCTTGTTTTTCAAACAATGGATTTATATTTACATTGTAAATGAAGACTTGAAAAAAAATCGATTTTTTAGAAATCGATCTTTTAGTACTCGATTTTTTCGTGAATCGATTCATTAGGTTACGATTCAAATCGATTTAAAAAATGATCTTTTTCGGAAAGAATTGTCATCCCTACTCCATGCTGCCTCCTATTATCCCTCTGAATTTGTCGGTTGAATTTGGCAACACCCTGTATATTTATCAGTTAAAAATTCTACTCAATAGTTTTCATTTTTCTACACAAAATATTATTTTTTTTCTAATCATACACGAATAAACAAAGAACCTCTAAGGATAGCATAACATTGTTCAGAACAACTAATACATTTATTTCGATATTTTGAAGCTGTACTTTCTTTATTTGGCTCTCTTCTTGAAATATGTTAAGGCATTGAATTATTACTATCTTCATTTTTTTCATTTCCTTAATTTTTCTTTTAATTTCTTACAAACGTTTTCATAACGTTACATCTATGTTAAATCATTATATATATATTTATATATATAATTTATGTTATACTGTTTTAATCACAAACGAAACTTTAATGATAATAATAATAATAATAATAACAATAGTATTCAACTACTAAGTGTGTGTGTGATCAGGTATTTTGACTAATTTCTAAAATTTATTATAAATTAATCAAAATTTAGGTGATGGTTTAAATCGGAGTTACGTAAAAGTCATGTTAAATGCAATTAATTACTATAAAATATTTAGTGCTAAATTAGCATTTATTATGGATAATACATACATCTGTTTTTCTTTCTGTTCAATGACACAAGCAAATATAAGGAAATACATATATATATTTGAATTGGAATTAATTCCCAAGAGTAAATGAATTATTTTAAACCAGTTAAGTCAAATCAATGGCATTTCAATTCAAAATTTATTAGGTATATGTTTCATTTACTTTAATTATGTATGCATTTAAAGTTTATAAATGTAACTGAAACATCAAACTGCATTTGGAACTTTGATTTTCTCCTTTGAGTATCAGAATTAAATTGCTTTAGAATGCAGAAAATGTAGCGTGTAAACTGTGACAGCGAGTGATTCATTGAAGTACCAGTACAGCTCCTGGATTGGAGATGAAAAGAGTGAATTAAAATGTGATTCTACTTGGTAATAATGATTAATAATACTTTTATAAAATGCTTTCTTTTATTATTAGTTAGTACACGTAGTTGTAATGCACTTTTAACATTCACAAATTGTATAAAATGAAAATGCAATCATCAGCAAAATTATTCAGTCATGTACTGTATTATTTCAAGTAATTTAACTTAAATAAATATATAAAAAGAAATGAAAATACATCCAAACCTACTTTTGGAAAATGAGTATTTGCTAGGTAAACCGAAAGAATTCTTATGTTACCTTGTGAAAAATTTGCAAAATAAATAACTAAATCATGAGTTATTTTAGGAGTGTTGCTTCTAATGCCATACAATCGATGGTTTCAGATCGAGAACAACGAAATTCTCGGTGGCAAAGGAATAGTTACGTCTGTCGTTAGCCGTAGCTTTTAGCACCATGTAAGTGACAGTACGTTTTGGCTCCGTTCCATCCCAATGTTGAAGAACACATTGAGAGACCACACGTTTGGTTCCCCCAACCTCTCCAGAGGACTTTAGGCTCGATGAATATTTAGAGTCCCCCTTGCCGCACAGTACTATATATATATATTTTTAAAAAATAAGCCTTTAAAAGAAGTTCGCATACTTTTGTATTTTTTGTATTGTGTCAATACTACGGGATTTCCTTCGTAAATTGTGTATATTAATGTATTTTAATATCAATACGTTCATACAAAAAAGCAAAAGTGAATAAAGTACAGGTGGTTATTAATATAATGGAAACACCTTAAATTTATAAAGAATGATTTATATTTGTAAGACAGCCTTTGGCATTTAATACAGCTTGGATTTGCCTAGAAATCGATTCATACAAATGCTGAATACTGTTTACTGGAATATTGTACTACGCTTCATGGAGATATTGTGAAAGTTCTGTGGAGAGATGCTGGTAGAAGATAACGATTCTGTATTGAATGCTCTAAAATAGACTATAACGGTTCACTTATATTGAGGTTCAGTGATTGTGCAGGCCACGGTGGATGTGTTTTACTTCATCCGCGTCTTCATCAAACCATGATTGGACAAGTCTCGGTGCATTGTCATCATGGAAAATTTCATCTCCTGCAGGAAACAGAATTTGCATTACAGAATGGACCTTGTCAACTAAAATTTCTCTATACTTCTCCCCAGTGATCCTTCCTTTCAGGGTTACAATTGGTCTAGCAGAAAGCCACGACACTGCTGCCCATATCATGACAAATCCACCTCCATGCTTGCCATTTGGAAGGAGACACTCACGAACTTAAGACAAATGTGCACCCATCCTATTGTAAGTAAAAGTGTGAAAGATGATTCATCAGTCCACATTAATCGACAAGGTTTTGTGCATGTGACATCACTGTAGATCAGTGCTTCTCAAACTTTCAATATTTGCTACCTACTTTTCAATCATAATTTTCATCGCGTCCCCGCCATACAATAACCCCACATAATAATAATTTAATAATACTATACTTTGAAAATAAGCTACAATACGACTTTTTAAGTGCCACCGACGTATATAAACGTCTCGCTCAGCCAAAGTGTTAATAGCCCGGACGTATATATACGTCTTCCCAAAATATGATCTTTTCTGTACGCTGCTATCTATACAATTATTCAGAAGGCTTTGGAATGCAATAAAAGGACCTTGACAGTGTCTGCTAAGGATCTACTTATTTCAGAGGATTTGCTTATTGGTTCCTTTTCTACTCCCCCCCCCAATGCACCACATACGCTAGCCTACGTGTAAAACGGTGGCATTAGGGAGCGAATCGCGTAATTTTTAAACAGTATTAAGGCAGTTTTTCTCAAAGTGTGGGGGGCGTGACAACTCTACGAGGGGGGAACTATTTGAAAAGTCAAATTTAAAAGATTATTTAAAAATATTATTCATGTACTGAAAGTAAACAAACAAAATACATTCTGACATAATAAAAATAAAATACACATTTACACTGATATAATACACTTAAAAATATTTCAATGCTACACAATGTATTTTATAATTAATTTTACAATACTATGTTAAGAACAAGTTTAATAATTACTAGTGACCCTATGGGATTGTGTGTCATATAAAAAATTATATACAAAAATTAACACTTATCTTGATAATTTGTACTGTTTATAATAAATCCCTATAAAATGCCCATTAAAAGTTACGCTATTCGCTTTCAAATGTCAATCGTTTTCCACTTAAGTGTGCGCATGTGATGTATTGGAAGGGAGGAATAAAGAAGCAAAAATAATCTGAAATAAGTAAATCCTTCGCAAACATTGTCAAAGTTCTTTTATAGCATTCCAAAGCCTTCGGAATAATTTTATGGATAGCAGTACGCAGAAAAGATCGTACTTCTGAAAGACGTATATATACGTCAGGGGAAATTAACGCTTTAGCCGAGCGAGACGTTTATATACGCTCGTGGTACTTAAGAGGTTAATGTCGCATCGTAGTTTTAGCATCAAAGTATAGTATTATTGAATTAAATACATTGTTATTGTATGAGGGGCGCGATGAAAATTACGATTGAATGTTGGGTCGCGAATATCGAAACTTTGAGAAGCACTGATTTAAGGAATTAATTATAAACCGTACAAATTATCAAGAAAATTGTTAATTTTTGTGTATAATTTTATATATGAAAAGCCGATGGGTTCACTGGTAATTATTAAACGTTCTTCACTTAGTATTGTTTAGTTAATTGTAAAATACATTGCGTAGTGCTGATGTATTTATATAAATGTATTATATCAGTGTAAATGTGTATTTTATTTGTTTACTTTTAGTAAGTTAATAATTTCGTTAAATCTCTCTCTTTTGTTTTCGACTTTTCAATAAGCTCGTAATAATAATAATTTTTTGTTTTCGTAATAAGCCCCTCGTAGGTGGGCGGGCCCCACAGTTTGAGAAACGCTGCTGTAGATGAAGTTTTGGCATCAACATTTATAACAAATAGCTTGGGATTTGTTACTTTACCGTAAATGTTCTGTTTATATAATGGTACCTTCTAACTGGAATCATTGACATGGGAGAATCAGATGCTGATTGAGCTCTGCAGTCACTTTTGCTGTAGTTGTTCGCTTTTTAGAGATTAATAATCCGCTTCAGTACTAGTCGGCCGCTTTTTGTGAGTTTCTCTTTCCGTCCAATATTTGCCTTTGCCGAGCTTGTCTTGCCAAACTATGTGTATGCTGTCATGGCTTATACACCGTATCTTCAAACACGCCTAAAAAGTTGGTATGTTTCGGTCACACTGGCTCCAGCTAGACGGACTGCTATAGTTAGGCCTCTTTGAAAATCTGAGAGGTCTAATACATTTTAGGCTTTTGAAAAATATCCAAGACATACAGAAGTTCATTAAAGCTGTCACACTCTACGAGAGTATATACATTTCTATTTATAATAAAACAACAACTGGTAGCTATTATCAAGTTTTCCTTTTACGAAGCGCAATCAAAAATGTCCCTTTTATTCAGATGTGTTTTCATTATTTTGATAACCATCTGTATCCTATTTTATTTTCTAAACTGCAAAAATCGCAGTGAATTTTTCTCAACATTTAAAGACCCATAAACTAACTTTAAATCATGTATAAAAACACATTTAAAAATTGAGAAAAGTAAAGAAAACTTTTACTCATCCTTTGTTTTTCCGAATGTATTTATTCTATTCAAAAAAATACAATATAAATTTATTTCCAACCTTTATTAGTAATTCCATTAAATAAACATTTTTAAATGCAATTTTTGGGAGCGGAATTGAAATAAAAATGACATATTTTCAAAACATTCTTATTTTTACGGACAATTTTCCATAAAAAGAATAAGTTGTCCACATATATAGCCAGTACCTCTATAACGAGCGTAAACTAGGAATTCTGAAAAAAAATTCACATTACTTTCAGAGTCGCTATCAGTTGAAATAATATGCAGTGTTTTTTGTTAAAATTACTCTACTCTGATATATGAATAAATCCACTTCAAAACTCTTAGTCCTAGAAGTCCTAGTTATGTATAGGAAAAATATTGTTGTAGAGCATTTTTCGTAAAAGAAGAATTGTTTGAAATTTTATAATTTCTTTCTTCATTTCTTATTCAAAAATTGCATTCAAATATCTTATAATTCCAGTAATACTCTTAAAATTTTTATATGCATATTCCAATTCAAATGGTACTAAATATATCTCAAAAACATGATTTCTTTATACACTTTTTCGAAATCACGGCTTAAAACGTAGTTTATATTTATATTTAAAAAACCGAACATTATTAGATATTTCTCAATTTTTGTACTTTAAAATTGTTTCAGTTTTAATTTTTGAAAAAATATGCTTTTTGTTTTTTTTCTTCTTGTCCACCAAAAGTAGTTTTTCTAAGATTAACATAGAATTCTTCTCACATCGGTTTGAAATAGTTTAACAGTTTTTGAAGAAAAAAATATTAGAATACATCTAATATATACTCGGTACTTTGCGAATGTAATAATATGTTCTCTTCTGTGGAACATTTTTACAGAGAGCCAGAACTATTTCCATACAAAACAGTCCAACGTCAAAATCCCATTAGAAAGTAGTTCCAGCCAAACGACAGTTTTCTGAACTAACGGAAAACGTCAGAAATTCTAATTCACGAACTGTTCGAAAAGGAGAGACTATCGAATTTTTCTTCAGCCGAAGCAGTGTGTGTTAGGGCTGTCACATAGACGTCTCACATTTTTGCAAGGGAAAAAAAGTTCTGAAGGAAGTACTGCGTCTTCGAAATATATTTATTTTCATTCTTACTAGAGATTGAATTTGTAAGCTTCTGGTTAGGTGTATGTGAGTAAGTTGAATTTCTTGGAACATGTAGATTTTATCAGAATGAAAATTTTACTTTCTTACCATATTTTTGAAAATATATTGATGCATATAAATGTAAAATATTATTCACATATGGAATACAGAGCGATGTTTAGTTAAAAAATTGAGGATTGTCACTTGAGGCGTGTATTGCATTTGAAATTGTTTTCAAATATTAGGTCTAATAGAAAGTACACTCTGTTTCTAGAATAAAACAAAATTATAGAAAAAAAATTCTTTGAATAAATTTTGTTAAATAATATAATTGTCAGCAGCATTCATGACTTTTTGCCAGTGTGATGGCAATTTGTATGTCCTATTCTTAAGAAATACCTTTTGTTGTTCCAATCCCCTTGGAGCAGGAAAGCCTACACCAAGTCCATTTGACCTTTCCGCATAATACTGTCACACACCAGGTCTTGATCTTCAAACAACTGTCACAGGGAAATGCTCCAGAAGATGAGCAGGGACAGGTAAAGAAAGACTTTATACTCTGCACAAAAATCATACCACGCAGGTGACCGCTTCCAAAGCGTGCCAAGGCCGTCTGATGAGCCCTATCCCTTAAGAAATCCTTATTCCTAGAAGCGAAAAATTGAACCAGTGCTTGTCTGATATCTTCTTTCATTTTTGAATTTTCTGACACGCAAAATATTTTATAAGGACAGAAACGAGGGATTTTCGGAGGATGTAAGGTTTGGGGAGTATGGTGGATGTGACAGAATTTCCCAGCCTATGAGAGATTTTAACCAGTTCCCAAAGAGGCATGTGGTTTGGCGTTATCTTCGAGCTCTATGATATCTTCCAGTTCAAAATCTCCGGCCTTTTATCCAGAAGTGCTTTTTTAAAATTATTCAATTGCTTACACTAGGTCTCCGAATTTAGCTTTTCCTTCGGTTTCAACAGCTCAAACAGTATCGGTATTCGAATAAGGGATGGTTTATGGCATTGGCCTGGGCCCAAGGCCGCAACCTGGATGGGGGCCTCGTCTCGTTCTCTACTCAGAATGAGTAAGATCAAGATCTGAATAACTTAAATAGTCAAATGTTATCCCTTACATATTCACTGAAAAACTAGAAATTTCGAACTTTATATGCTAACTGGCAAAACTTTACTATTATGTTATGACCATCTTCCAAGCCTAGGCCTACCTCCATACGCAGTCATTACTCATTTAGTCGAAAGGATACTGTCGGTCGAGCTGGTTTATCTCTAGATTTGTGAGATATTGAGTTACATTTATTTGTTATGGATTACCGTTTGTACGAGTACTTGACAGCGTATATCCCAGGGGTCCACCACCTCTTAGTTGTGGCGGGCCAAATCAATCTACCAATATGGTTCAGTATGACCCTCAGTAGGACATTTTTGAAAGAATTCAAATTGCAAAATTAAAGAGGCGTCAATAATTATATAATCACGATTTTATTAAGTATTAAATTTGCTTTACTTAAGGATATATCTTAACATAAAAATAAACAGCATAACTATTTCTTCAACAAAAATAAATAAACAAATAAATAAAATTGCACATAAACACTGCTGATCATATATAATGCAACGCCTTGAAGGAAGCATGTAAACCATGTAGAATTTACATCATGCGCTGGAGGTGAAGAAATATACAAATCATTAGCATTACAGGGTATGCGCACATCACGGGTGACCGTAAACCCATCCACATGCGCTATATCTGGACAGAACAGATTGGTGATTTGAAGTACAGTAATTGTTTTAGTGCATTTGTTTCGCGTAAGCTGTTTACCTATGCCTCGTGGAAGACATTGAACTTCTCATGACTAATTTTCTGAACTCGAACGTGGAAGAATAGTAATAAAAAGGAATTGCAAATTATCTTTCAGAGAAATCGGTCAGCGTGTTGGACGAAACCAAGCAACTGTGATGCGGATCTGTCGTTGCTGGATGTAAGAAGAAACAACGGACGGACGGAGCCGATCGCACCCACCTCATTGCATCACTACCCGTGATTTCAAGTGGATTGTGCGCATAAGAATGATGGGGCACGTAGCCACATCACGAACCAAAGTTCAACAGATTCGGGCTGTTACGTATCGTTCGGTGTCTCCTCCTACCATTCGACGCTGTTTGCAGTAGTATGGAATGTACGCAAGGCATTGATTGCTTCGTTTACCCTTGATCGGAAACAACAGGCGTTTGCGCCAACAAATGGTGCGACGAACAACGAACATGGACAACGGAATGGAACGACATTGTATCTACTGATTAATCCCGCTTCTGCCTGCAATATTACGATGGTTGGATTCAAGTTTGAAGACATCATAGTGAGAGCATGCTGAACTTTTTGCGTTATGCATCGCCTCACTGGTCCTGCACCTAATATAGAGGTTTAGGGTGCTTTTGGATTTCCGTGCCGCCTACCTCTACTAGGCATTGCCGGTACACTGAACATCCAGCTCTACATCTCTGAGGCGTTAGAGCCCGTGGTCCTCCTATGTATTCAGCGCTTTCTATCAAACATATTTGAACAGGATAATGAGTGACCACTCGAAACATACAATGTTCAAGAGTTCTTCTTTACCCATCAGACTGAATTACTTCCTTGGCCTGCTTGTTCTCCCGATCTATCGCCAGTCGAAGACGCTTGCACAACTACTGGCTCGGGATACACCACCTGCTGCTACATCAGGTCAACTTTGGCAATATGTGGATGCCTCATGGATTACTGTACCCCAAGGATACATTCAAAACCTCTTTGATTCTTTGCCAAGGCGTGCGGCAGCGGTTACAGCCATCATCCACACGTCAGTAGAGGGGTTGTAAATGTAATCGTAAGATCTTTTTTTGTACAACATGTTATCTGCGAAATAAATTTCGCTGCGATATCTGTGGTCCTTCTTGAAGCTGCATTTTGTGTAGCCAGCAGTGTAGCTGCAAACATTTATTTTAAGAATTATATTTCGTAATTTCATAAATGTTCATAATTTTGAAGATGTTTGTGAAATAAGGTCCATTACAAATTGATCAACTTCCATGCACTCAAAACTTGCCATTTTTATGGTGTAGTTCTGAGTACCACTGAGAATTGCACTGCGCGTGCCACAGGTTGCCGACCACTGGTGTGTCGCATATACTATATTCATTTAAGGTTCACAAGTGGAGCCAACTTTTGCATTGGGGTCCAGGGTCTCAAGAAGTCTTAAGACGTCCCTGACTCGAATGCCCCATTATTACACAACATACACTTACTCATACCCAATTTCGGCTTACAGCTAAAAAGGGACAGGCTTCTTTCAGGCTTCCTAATATGCCCTCTTCTTTTTGATGTTTTTATAAGTAATCCTGTTTTTATGCTCAGTTATCATTCCGACCAAGAAATGTTCGATTTTGTTTCGTAAAAGAAAAGATATGTGCAGATGAAGGCCCGATCGCTTAAATTCAGTCTTAAAACTTACATGGCAACTAGCTCGAATATTCTCCCACCAATCCTAACTTCCAAATGTGATCCGGAATGTTATGTTTTACTTAAATCAAGAATTTCCACATCGTTTGGGATGTTAAAACAAGATTTTACTCTGGAGAGAGAGCATCCATATAGAGAAACTCAAAGATCTGACGTTAGTATTATGTGAAATTTGGTGAATGAGTTTCTTACTTAAGTGGCATACTCGTCACTTAAACAAGGTTCAAAATTTTGAGGTCCATCGCCAACAAACCTTGTGTTGCTTTAGAATGGGAGATCAATAAAAATTAAATAACGATTTTACTGCGTAGAATCTTACTTTTTTTCATTTCCGTCTTATTTTGCAACTGGAAATGTACGAGGGAACACTACAGGAAGAATTGAAAGAACATAATACAATCATACAAATGATATTGAATGATTAATTATTTTTTAATGTTAAACTAAGAAGCTACATGAAAACAATTGTTGACGACATCGCTATTTTGAAACTCGGGTTAAATAGCGAAAGCGACACCTAAACTGGCATTCCCTTCCACAAATTTCCACACCATGCCAATGTGAGAACTTTGAGTCTTGACAGATTTAACGTGAATGAGTCTTTTCTATAAGGTGAGTCATAAATGACGTGAGTGAGAGTTTTAGTGACGTCGCACTACAAAGTAGCTCGAGAATTTAGAACCATGATCAAATTACAAGGAAGGAACCTGAACTGGTTTCCTCTTTTCGAGCTTTCACATTGTGATGGTGTGATATCTATATAAACCAGTAATAGCTTCCATGTGATGACAATAATAGTGGTTAAGATACTCGTTTTTAGAACGGAAGATACCCTGTTCTAATCTTCCTTCCTACATTGGTGACCCGGGCCGTACAAAGAAAACCGCAGCAGTTGTGACGCCATCTATCCACCGCAAATAGAAGTATGCCGTTAGACACGTAGCGCAATTAAGCCGTCACACAAATGACGCAACCAACCAAGCCGTCACACACGATGACGCAACCTACAAAGCCGTCACACTCAAAAGTGGCGCAACTGCTCACACGCTCACCACGAATATGGTATCATTCGTTCGCCTATTCGCCGAATCATAGGCAAGGGTGTAGTGTGACGGTGTGATATCTATGTAAACCAGTAATAGCCTCCATATATTGACGATCGTTTTGGCATGGTGGCTAAGATACTCTTTTTCGGAACGGAAGGTACCCAGTTCATATCTTCCTTCAACACCATGTCGTGAATTTTGAGTCACGTCAGATTTAACGTGTGTCTTGGCTCTAGATGGCTGGTTTTCAGTGGCACTAGGATCAAACTCACTACACATCGGTCCCGAAATCATGATCATAACCACTCGACTTCAAGGCCGCTACAAAATAACTCAATAAAACAACAGAGAATATCATGAAATTAATTGCAAATCCTTTCCTGTCAAGTTATAGTTGGGAAAAAGTTCATAAATCAAATGTAATAATAAAGAAAAGATTATTTTTAAATCTAATGAATATGGAGGATCACTAATGATAAGCTACTTAATGACAAATTCACTTACCTCCATTGGAGTACTTGTGGCGGACATTTCAGTAAAACCAACGATATCGCTGAAGTAGATCGTAACCGCGTCGAAGGATTCAGGAATTACAGCCTCGCCTCTCATGAGTTGCTCAGCAACTGACCTAGTGGTTGCAGTCACAGTTAATATTAAACTAAATGAGGTTTCAAAGTGTAATATGAGATATATTTTGCTAATGAGCTCTAAATTATTTTAACATAAAAACTCAGATTTCACACACCTTTGATTAAAATAGAGAAGTAGTTAAACGGGAGTTTCGTATATTGTAATCTAAGGATTAACAAATAATAAACTGTATTCTTTTATAAATTTTAAAACGAAAATAAATATCGTCGAAAAAATAAACGTTTGCTGGATCATTATAATTTTGTTTTTAGCATAAGAGTTTGCAAAAAGATTTACTAATTACAGACATTCCTGAATTTATTCCTCACAAGTAATATAATTTTTTAAGTCAAAATTTCTACTTACGTCAACAAAGAAAAACTTTATTTTAGTTATTTTCATTAAATAGTTACAATTAATATAAAAATTGATGTACATATGACGGAATCACAATATTAAGTGGCAAGACACTTTTTAAATTAACATTAAAAACTTTTTAACCACATTAAATTTGTAGTTACATTTTTAAAATAAAAATTGATTATAATAGGTAAGAATTTATCTTAAAACCAGTGTAAAAGGAATGCTGGCGTCAAATTAGCACATGATTTATTCAGGTTAAGTTAAACCTTCATCACAAATTTAACAAAAACTGTTTTATCCCAATGGTGCTACCATCTGGATGAATAATATCGTGTTGGTGAATTAAAAAAGCCACAGTAAAATAAAAATAAATAAAGAGAATTCTTCTTGCCCTAAAATACTTTACAATCAGATTTGTAAATGTTTTTGAAACAGAGATATTAATGGACATAATTCCGAATAATTAAGGAGTGTAAATTTAAAAAAAAATGCATCTATTTTTGTAACAACTAAATTTGAAATCATTTCTATGCTGCTATAGATTTTCTATGTGTTGTAAGGATTCATTAAAAAGAATGTATTTCAATTTGTGAAATTTCAATTTGAAACTTGATTTAACTAATTTTCTCACAGGTAAATGCTAAAAATTTAAAGAAATATTTTTCATTTATCTTATATCATTTAATTAAAATACGTTTCATCGCTTCAAAAATTTCATTAAAATAAATGATTTATATTATATGATGATTTTACTGGTTGAAATAAATAAATATTAGTCAAAAAAAAAAATTTACAAAGTAGAAAAGGATTTGAACACAATATGTAATATTTCCTAAAAAGAATAATCCTAGTCTACTTTCTCTTTTGATATATATGATAGAAAATTCTTTTTATCTTATTAAAATAATTTGCATAAATTATCTATTATTTACTTTTCTAATAAAACTGTCAAGACAAGAACAATAGTTTTCTACAATTTCTAACCTCTAAAATGTTTTCAGAATTTGCTTACATTACAAATTTAATACAAAACATTTTTCACGCTTTGAAAAACATGAAATGAATACTTCCTTAAATAAAAATAATCTAATTAGTTAACAAAAGATACATTTATAATGCATCAATATCTGAATAGTAAAAATAGATGAATACAGAAAGTGAGTGAGAGAGAGAAATAAAAACTAATACAAATTGAAAAAAATAAAATAAGAGGCAATTACATTTTTCTTCCTTTAACTTTGTTTTGTATCATAAATTTTATTTATTCACTAATATTACAATGAAAAGAGCAGCCATTTGAATTAAAATAAGAACTCATTTGTATTTGTTATTCATTATTCCATTTTTGTAAAAAATAATTACTGCTTCTTATGTATGGAGTTATTTATGTATATACAGTTGGTCTTCGATTTAACGAGTTCCTAGTTACTAGTTTCACAAATTTAACGAATTTTTCTCGTTCTCCGTTTAAAATGAAGGGAAAAAACCCTAATAAGCGAATAATAAACCTCGAATTAACGAATTTTTCTCAAAACTAAAATTTTTCAGCAGCTGAAAAATTTTTTTTTGTTAGTTTGTGTTACAAAAAAGTGGATCTTTTTTGTTCGAAACAGAATAAAACTTCTCTTGTTGGCAGAAAATTTCAAAGGAAAATTATGAAGACCATACAGGTGCCATACATACACTACTTTACAGGTGAAGATGAATCCTGAGTCTAACCTATTATGTCAGTCTTAAGTAGGATAGAAAATTCTTTTCTTATATCATCCCAATCAACAACAAAGCGGATATTTTAACATTTTAATGATAATGATACATTTAATGATCGACTCTGTGCAACTGAAGCTGAAGAAACTATTAATTTGTAGGAGACAATGATTAGTGACTCATTTTGATAAAGGAACTCCTAACAAATTACATTTTTTACTGTTTTACGTAGTTTAAAAACTGTGAAAACATATCTCTCTCTTATGCAACAGTTTGTAAATGAAATTATTTTCTTCTCTGCATAAAGTCAAAAAAGAACTCTTTTCGAGTCAGGAATCAAAAGGATTTTCAAACATCTCTTTATTAGTCAGTATTTTAATTTTTTTCATTAACTGGTAAGCAATAATTCACTAATAATACTTTTAGCTGTTGAATAAAAAGTGTATTTTCTTACTATGGGTATTTTATGTGTAGTTGCTTATAGAATTTTCAAAGGATAAGTGCAAGAAAATTTGTATTTTGTTTGGACCTCGATATAATGAATACTTCCCAAATTAAGAAACAAAATGTTCGGTCTCGATGAATTCGTTAAATCGGAGTCCAACTTTGTAACACACAATATATATATATATATATATATATTTTATTTTATATTTTTATATTTTTTAATATTTTTTTATAAAAATTTTTAAAATTATAAAAATATTTAAATTAAAAAATATATAAATTAATTAATATATAAAAATAAAAATAATTATATATTTTTAAAAAAAAGGGTCTTTAGTTACTTACTTTTTTTTTTTTCCTACAAACAATTAGAGATAAACATCCATCCATCACATTCGAAAAACACGTAGACAGTAGGAAAATCACACAATGAAGGACACATGAGCAACCGAGATTTAAAAATTATAAAATGGATGTTGTAGTATTATAAACGTTGCTGACTTAGGACACTGCTAATATATAAAATAATTTATATAAAAGTGTGGTTGAATATGTTTTTGGTCAGTCAACCTTCCCCCTTTATGTAAATAATACTGAACAAAAACCTATTGAAAGTAATGGATAGGAATATCTAAATCCATTACAAGATAGAGGTAACTTACCTAAAAATGGCACTTAAAAATGCAGAGCCCGCGCTAAATCTGAGTGCAATAAATAAGTTATTGCCAGATTCTGGCCCCTAATGCAGATTTAAATCATGTGAATGGCTGAAATGTGGCACTTAACAAAAGTATAAAAAAGAATGAAATAAAAATTAAAAAAGAGGTTACAAATTATACATAACTTGGACACTAGAGATAAAAAAATAATAAAATAAGAAGTAATTTTATCCAATATTAGAATATGGAGGTAACTATAACTAGGAAATATGATAAATTTATAGTAATAAACTATTATTAATCTAATAAATTTTAATCCTTACTATTTCGAATAGCTTTATTCATATAACTATTAATAAAATTAATTGGGTATTTCTGATTTAAGCAATATTTAGTAAAATGTTTATAGTTATTTATTATTTCTGATTTTTTTGACACTAGAAATGTATTGCTATATATACATATATATTTGTCGAGCTTCTGTAGAAACCTACTTTGGTAACATTCTATGCAAGAGCGCTTCCGTCTTGTTCTGTTCTTCAGCTAATTGAGCTGTTCTTTCTTCCACAAGGTCTTCTAAATTATTTGCATAGCGTTCCATCATATCCATCATATTATCCATGATATTCGATGTCCTATAACATATCAATGTATAAATATTTCATGTCTTATAACACATTTTCATTCAAAATAAAGGTACGGAAGTCTCGATGATCAGAAATGAAATGGAGATGAGTTGGTTTTGATTTAATTTGCGTTACTCTCTGAAACCACACAAGGGCTATTAGCTATGAAACTCGTAATTTGGAATCATTGACGCAAACGGGAGGATTTTGCGTCTCGATAGATTTGAAGTGCATTTTCTCCCCTACACCTTGGATATTCAGCAGCGTGGATTGCGGTTAATGCAGAATAAGATATTATTATTAGTCAGAACTTACCTATGCGAAAAAGATGTTCTATAGTATGGAGATTGTAAGGAAAAGAATAATATAAAATAATTTCAAAACTTGATATTGTCACAAAAAGGTTCAATTTTCGAAGAAAATGGAAAAATGTTTAATATTGTCTCGATGATTTTAGATTCAAAATAAAATTATTATTTTGTAACATAACAAGTAATATAAAAATTTTTTAAAGTGAATTCCTACTTAGATCAACAAAGAAAATTTTATTTTAGCTAGTTATAATTAACATAAATAAGTACATACATATGAGAGAATCACAATATTAAGTGGCAATTAATTGTTGTTAATTATCATTAAAATATCGTATTGTCATCCAAAATAATCGTGTATATAAAATTTCAGTTCAACTGAATGCTTTAAAATGTTAGGAAAAAAATCTTTTAAAGTTTTGACCCAACTCACTAAAAATAAATTCTTTAAATAATTAGTTTCAGTCAATTAATTTTAATTAATTACAATTAAAATGTCGTACTGTTACTCAAAACAATTGTGTATAGAAAATTTCAGTTCAACTGAATACTTTAAAACGTGAGAAAAAAAAAACGTTTCAAGTTTTGACACAAGTCGCCAAAAGGATCGCTAAGTCGCCAAAAATGATACCAACGTGGTTGTGTTTGTAATTCTTCCAATAATTAGTTTTAATCAATTAATTTTTATTAATTATAATTAAATTACTGTATTGTCATCCAAAATAATCATGTATATATAATTTCAGCTTAATTGAGCGCTTTAAAATGTATTTTATTAACGATTAAAAATTCCACGAAGATAAATAAATAAATATATAGAGAGTGTGAGCTAATAGTAGGAATTGAAAAATCAAAAGCGATAAGTAAGTATTGAGCAGTGAATAGTAAAATGTGCATTGCACCTTTTCATAACGCATGCTCTTTCCCTGCAGCGTCGAATCGGTCCGATCCAATTTTTTTCCGCTTTATAGCGCACTGCAGTTTTGATAGTAGGTTTTTTGAAAATTTAATAGTAAAGAAGCTATTGAAATGTACCTGATATCTTTTCTTTCAACTATTTACAAGGTTTCCTCTCATCCAATAACTATTAAAAACAGATAATGCAATTTTTTTAAAGTCAATTCCTACTTAGGTTAACAAAGAAAAATTTTATTTTAGTTATTTATTTTAAATAATTAAAATTAATACAAATATGTATATACATATTATAGAATCATATCACGACCTTTGGATTAGAAGTACAACGCGCTATCCTATTGCGTCACAGGGACGCAACGAGCGATTTTCCTTTTTATACATGGTGTTGGACTATTATTTTCGTTTATTACTATTTATTCATTAACTAAACTTAATTAATGAATTAATATTAAAAAAACTGTATTATTCTAAACTACTTTTCAAATCAATCAATGGATTAAATTCATGTGAAGTCATAGTCACATAATAACTGAGCCACATGTTTTCGGCCAATCAGAACATAAATTAATGCGACGTCATAATTATATCATAAATATAATCACGGGTTTCCAGCCAATCAGTTCATGTGCATTCACTGTTGCCAACTTTGCTTTTTGCAGAAAAAACTTTCTCTTAGAAAGTACATATTTGTCAACGATATAATAATGCACATAGTTAAACAAAATGCATTTAATTTAAAAGTATTCGTATAATGTAAATATTTTTTTTTAATTTTGGAAACTGAAAAATTTTAACACGTGAACTCTTTACACAATTATATCAAATTTTAAATGTTATCTAAATTTTATAAGTTGAACAACTAGTATATGTCAATTTTTAATCAATGGGAAACACGTGGAATTGTTTAGTCTATTCATATGTATCATCAATCAATTTAGTTTACCATTCAAACACAGTTATCTTATTATCACTACAATCAAACAAACACTACACAATTATCTTGATTAAAAATCAACCTACAATTTCAAAACATCAAAAAAACTACACAATTATCTTGATTATCACTACAATCAAACAAACACTACACAATTATCTTGATTATCACTACAATCAAACAAACACTACACAATTATCTTGATTATCATTACAATCAAACAAACACTGTCCGTCGTGTTAAAACCTCCCAAGAAACTATCTCTTCTTATTACACCAGATCACGCGCTTGTGCGTCGATCTCACCGAAGGAATTCAATTCCCTTCACCCCAAAACAGTTCAGCGCTTCGATGCTTCCAAAACCAAGGGACCCCCCTTCGCTCGAGGGTCAAATCACCTTCTCCCTACAAAACACAGTAACCTGCCTCCGTAAACCCGCCAGATTCGCCATGATTCCATAATCTACCATCAACAGTAGTCCAAACACTACAATATATTTTTATATAAATAAATATACTTATGGAGAATGTGAACTAATAGTAGAAATTGAAAAGATAAAATTCAAATATACGTTCAAAATCGTGAAAATAAATCTTCAGAAATTATTCTAGAATAGCTGCTGTCAATTTTTAGGATTTCGTTGACCACTAAATGTATAACTCTATAATTGGTGAACCATCAATATGATTGACCACTACATGGCAAACTACTACAAATATATTGTCACTAATTTTTTACTTCTCTAATTGCATTTCCATTTCACTGAAAATGAACGTCTCAATAAGAAGCACAAAACAGCAACGCAAAGCAATGAGAACAAACAGAAATGTTTTGCCTTCAATTTATCACCGCTACCAACTCTCACATTCAAATGTCACAAGGTGCACTTACAAAAGTAAATGAAAATTTACTACGCTCAGATGGAATATCATTAAAAGTAGTAGATAGCATATAAAAAGAAAACATTTAATACCTATTCAATAACACGTTTAAGTTATTCGTCATTTTTGAAACTGAATCTTCATAAAGGTATAAATAATGTCGCAATTTTTCTGCGAACCATCAAATTTTTTTCATGGAACACCAGTTGATGACCGCTGTTTTAGAAGACACGAAATAGGAATGCATAAAAGGGAATAATCTTTTTCCTACCATGGATTCATAATAAACGTCATAAGAATGTGCCTCGGAGATTTGAAATTATTTAAGTTTTGTAGGAAAAATGGAAGGGTGTAGATTAAATGAAGATTCTAATCCGGTGTTTCGAGCAAGTAATGTCTGGTTTAACAATTATAAAATGAGATATCTTTCACGTAAAATTAAAATTCACTGAAAAATCGACCGATGAAAATTATGCTGCGAAAGAATTTATTTCTTCATCGTCTAAAGTTATTGTAGATGGAGAATATTTCGCCAGACGTATTCAACGTACGTCATTCAACGTAGATGAGACAGCTTTTTTTGGAAAAATAAATGCCTAATATCGCTTTTTTTTATCGAAGAAACGATTTGTTGCCCCTGGATATAAGCCTTCAAAACCAATTTTCATTGCTTCTTGGTGGAAACATGGCTAGTGATTTAAAATTGAAGCCATTATGAGTTTACCAAGCAGAAAATCCCAAAAGCATTGAAAAAGAAAGATAAAGAATTACTTCCAGTGATCAGGAAGATAAATAAAAGAAGCCTGGATTCCAGCATTAATGCTTAAAAACTGGGTCTATTTTTATTTAGTGCCGACAGTTAAGCAATATTGTAAAAATAATATTTTACAGTTTAAAAAATTATTATTATTGCACAATGCCAGATGACCCAAGGGCACAGCTTGGCAGAAATCGGCTCCTGCGCCCAAAACCCTAAGCTCCCTCACTCACTCAGGGGAAAACGGAATTGTACTGGAATTCAAAGTACCAGTTTATAAAAAAGTGAGCATATTAATATTTTCCTAAAGAGATTAACTGAAATAAACAGCGGAAAAACAATTGAAATTTCACAAATGGCTGTCAGAAATTTTTTATTAAAAAATTTGTTTGAGACATTTTGAGAATTTTTATTTAATTTAAAAATAACAAGACATACATAAAGCATTTAAGGTATCCAACTACGTTCGGAACCGTGATTTTAAAAAAAAGCTCATAAATGGTAATATTCAATATATTTATATATAGTGTCACTCAGATTAGAAAACACGTATAAAATTGTTTTAAGGACATTTTGACAAAAAAAAATGATTTAAATACAATATTTCGGCAAAAAATTAACTTTAGAAAAACCTTTTTTCAAAATGTTCTCCTTTTGTGAAAAATGATTCTATTATAATAATATTTTACCTGTATATAGCTCAGATCTCTGTTCAGAGGCTCAACTATAATTTTTGAAAAATTCACATTATTTACAGAGTTACAACCATTTCAAATAATTATCGGCGTATTTTCTTAAAATTTTTCCCTTCTGTTTTCGTAAGACATGGATAAACCGACTTCCAAGTTATGCATTTCAAAAATTCTAGTTGAGCCTCTGTACAGAGGTCTAAGCTATATACAGGCAAAATATTAATACAATAGAAGCATTTTTTACAAAAGAAGAACATTTGGAGAAAAGGTTATTCTAAGTTCATTTTTTGCCAATATATTGTATTTAAATAATTTATTTTGGTCATAATGTCCTTAAAATACTTTTATACATGTATTCTAATCTAAGTGACACTAAATATCATGAAAATTATCCATTTACGCGCTTTTTTAAAATCATGGTTCCGAACGTAGTCGGATACCTTAAGAAATGTGAATCTGTTTAAAATACTTAGGACTAAAATTGCATAATGTCCGGCACAGCAATGCTACAAACGTGAGAAAATCTGTTTTATAGACTTATTTTAAAGATAAATTTATGAGTTATATAGCAAATTTGTGAAATGTCACAAAATCATACTACAAAAACATAAATACGTAATTAATAATACAAACTCTCGAATTCTTTATCTGTGATATGTTAAGAAAATTTGGGGACTTACATTCCTTCTTTCATTCTTTTCAATTTTTCTTTAACATGTCTGAAATCAGGTCTTTGTTCTGGATTCTCTGACCAACATTCCGTAATAGTTTGCAGCACGTAATCCTGGATATCTACATCTTCCAATGACGGACGGAATAACTTGCCATCTCTTTTGTCAGGGCCTTCTTTTACTTTAATGATAATCTCTAAGAATAAAAAGTGTAACAATATAAATATATATAACAGTACATTTCTACAGAATAACTAATCCTTTTAGGAAGACATGCCTTAAATTAATGATTGCATACAGAAATTAATGGAATTACTGCAGATGAAGCGGGTTCTGATTTATACGAGCAATGTATATTCATAAAAGCATCCAAATGTGCGACTATTATTTTAAAAGTGCAATAAATATTATAAGCTTCTTTAAAAATTTGATTATTGATCAAAAATTTATAAACATGAGGATAGATAAAAGATAATTTGTGGAGCATAACAAGTTTTGGAACTAAATTAATTACAAAGTTTTTAAAAAAAGATAAATGATTGTGCACTCAGAGATAACTAAAAAAAATTTCCAAAAGAATTTTTTAATACAAGAACTACGCAGAGAAATAATATATAATCAAGATCAGAACGTAAATCATTTCGAGAAATTGAATATGTTAATTATGTTTATAGTATAAGTAATGTGTAAAATAAAGTGGCAATATTTTGAACACACACACACACAACATGATTAATTAAATCACTACCAATAATATGATTCTTTTGAGAAAAAAGATTGTAAAAATAAATTGCATATAAACCGCAAGTCAAAGACAAGTTATATGTTGTAGTATACAAAATACACAAATAAAAACTGTACTTTAATGATTGAAGTACAATTACAGGATCAGAAACATAAAAGTGATATATTGAGTGGTTTAGTATAAACTGAACCGACTGAGTGAGAGTTAAAATAACGTCAAACTATAAGAAATCAAGACGGCTATTGGAAATGAACATCATGCTTTTAGTCAAGTGACGAGGGTAACACCTCCCTCTCCTGATTACCTCACTATACCAACGGGAGCATATTGATTTTTGGTAGATTTAGTATGTATCTGCTTTCTCTACATGGTGGGTTAAGCCGAACCGAACACGGAATGCAGAAGCCGAGAATCATTAGTGTTGTGACGTATTGTAAATGAAAACACACCGTCTGGCTAAGGATATACTTTAATTACAAAAACTTGCCAATCCGCCATCTTACACAGAAGTCATCGCTCTTCACTCACTTACAAGGCGCGACTTTAAATCGGTCTCTCCTCTGCTCGTCAAGTACTAGTCTCCCATCGCTGTGAAAGGGAGTTCTCTGCGCATGCCCTTTAGAGTAGTCTATCTAGGAACGTAGTGGTTATGAATTTCAAGAAAACCGTGTGCCCACTACTATCTAAGGCAGTATCTATGGGCTTTTCGTTCCTGACGACATAAACTGCTTTTCTTTCGTAGTAAAGTTTGCTACAGTGTATTCAACGTTGCAACAAGCAACAATATTTCCAATGTTACGCAACGAGCCTTGTTACTGATTGATTTTGAAAATTGAGTAGAGAATAGCACAGATGCAGACATGACATGATCTATGGCTGGGGAGTAAAAACAACCACCAGTATATACGAGGAAGATAAAGGACGCCAAGAAATTTCCGTGCGTAGAATTCAACAGTGACATACCCAGTTAGTCATCAATTCATGAGTTTATAAAGAATGAGTGAGCTGGATCTGTACTCGATAAGAGACTTAGTATTTACCTATGAAAAAGACCGCCGTCGCTGAAGGTAGGTAGTTGCTATCTGATGTTGCAGAACTCTACTAAATTTAAGAAGTGTTTGTGACAGGCAAGAATGTCAAGAACATCATGATTACACATTCTAAAGAACATGATATTAAAGCTGTACAAGATTATAATTTTGAAAGAGTTAAAGGCTGGCAGGCCATATTTAAGTTATCCTACTGCACAAAGATGCTGTAGAAAATCGAAAATGATTTTCTCTAATCAAATTTTTACTTCTTGGCAGATCTGAACGTTAATTCGTAAAATTCGTACCATTTGTCAGTTAAAACCTCTTGCCAACTATCAGGGCTACCGTAACAAAATATAAAAATTGGAGCGTGACAAGTTGTATGGAGACAAGAATCATTGTACCTATTTACTTTACTGACAAAGTGAGCTTAGTTGTGTTACATTGCCAGTGTTTTTTCCCTTTATACAGCGATTCAAGGCAGACGAATCATGTTTTACAAATTATCTGAAAAATAGCGAAATAACACAGTTCTTCTTGACAGGATTCACTGATTATTAACGTCACTTTTTAAAGCTACATGAAGCCTGTTGGCGACGGTCCTCGTAATTTTGAACCATGGTCAAGTGAAGTGGATGGCATATTTAAAAGTAGACCATTGTTCATATCACCCCAGCTTGAGGACTGTGAGCTTCAACTGACTGAACCTGCATCAGATTCTCTGTATGGAGAATCACGCTTCCATGCAAGCAGTGCAGTCATATTTTATACTTGACAATTTGTTCACCACTTCATGGGTATTCGTACCCTGTCGTTGGCATACGCCAATATATTTCCTGGATTGATGAAGTCAATCCAGGAAATATCTTTCCTACATGTTTAAAATTCAACAGCAGTATTTTCGCGATCGTGGTTATCTTGAGCTCCATGAAAAATAGACAGCAGAGATACCATATATATCTGTAACCCATAACAAGGATATGGTTCTGGATAGGATGGCGTCAATTACTCTTATCACAGCTCGAAATTATCGAGTGATCTTTTAAATTCAGGAATGGATGACCATTTTTACTTCCTAAATGATATTGGTCCCCCTTATTTACTCACGGCTTTACTTATTTTTCATGGAATTTGGATATTCTACGAGAATTTTATCGAAAAACTTGCGGTAACCCGAATATGGGAAGTCAGCGTTTTTATGATACACCCTCGACATTGTAGTTTGTGAAAATTCCAGAGTTTTCCCACTTTTGAAATAAAGTGCCACATTTTTCGAGTCCTAATAATTTAATGAAGTTAAAATGCATTTAGACCTTTTTCGTCTTGCTCATGCTCCATCGGATTATCGATGATTCTTTTTTCTGTCGCTCCTTTTCATTTCAGATAACTCTTTAAGCTTATTTGAGTTTCCTTGCACAGCCACCTGCATCGCTATATTTGAAGGATGCCATCTTCAATAATTCAATTCTTTAGGCTATATATATATATATATATATATATATATATATATATATATATATGTATGTATATCTAAATGTAATAAGTGCGTGACAAAAGGAACGTCGAATAGAAAAATGAATTTATTAACATGTTCTAAACATAGGAGAGAGCAGCCATTATGTGTTCTTTCGGAACAAGTACAGATCAAGAAGGGGAAAAAAACCAACAGAATCCTCACATACTCTCAGTTAGGAAAATATAATTGGGAGAATAATAGGGGTGCTATAATTAAAGGATTAAGTGAAGAGAAACAATATTTATGTTTAGTAACTACAAAGGTAAATTTAAGGCAAGCTTGGCACCATCTATTGGCTGAAAAATGCATTTGTAAGCTAGAAATAGAGAATAAATCTAAGCACAGGGTTTAATCTATTTAGTGGGGAAGATGTGGGCTTAGAAAAATGGCATTTGTAATTTAGATACACAGAAAAAATATATAATATTAGTATTAAATTTTATTTTAAGTGAGGTTGTTATATATATATTTATGTATTTAAATGGATAGCTTTTATATAAAAATCTTTCATTATCAGAATGAGAGATGACGGACATAAATTAAAATTTTTGTTATTGTCAAAGTTAAAGACATTTAGAAAATATTTAATTATAATATTATAATTTAAAATAATTCGATACTAGATCTTACCCCCAATTGTAGAATAAATGTAATTGCAAGTCATAAGTAACATACAAGAATGTGAGTTTGTTTTTGTCGTGTGTGTGTATTTCCAAAAGACACAGTAATGAAAACGTTCAGAATAACATTTTGGTAAAAGTACCAGTGTTTCAAATTATGTCTGTTGATAATGCTATTAAGGTTACCTAACGATGTTTTGGATAAAGTCAAAGAACAAAAGAGCAGCTGAATTCCAAAAATGGAAAGAAAAGTATCATTAATCTCAAATATGAGGCCATGGAAAGTGTATCATCATCATCATCCATAAAACAACAAAAATATAGCTGTGCTATATATTGATGGAAAAGTTCAAAAAGATCATAGGTATATTTTTTAGTACCGTACTTATTGTAATGTATAGAACATTATACTCAGTTTTCACATCAAATAAAACTATCCACGGTCTTTTCAAATTTTTCAATAAGTACAAATAGTGAAGTGAAGTTCCACTATATATATATATATATATATACGCATAGGGGACGTATAAATATTACATTATGTACAAAAATATGGAAAATTTAAAGGAATAACGATCAAAACTTTATTTCACTATATGATACAAAAACCATTCAAGGAAAATATAATAAAAGTATGTTGTTTAAAAATGTTTGTAATTATTTTCTTTCTAGAAAATATCGGAATGCTTAAAACTTATATTTGATTTAATTACTTATACATTTGTATTTCCCCAAATTGAATATATTATCTGAATACTCTTTACTAAATTATCTTGCTCTCACAAACTATCACTAATCATATATTGTTGCAGCGAAGTTTAATAAATAATTGCGATAAAGTAATCAGCAACATGCAATGAGGCATAAAATACTTAAAATTACCTTCTGCTTGCAGATTAGTCTGTCCGTAGGGGCCTTTTCGCAAAATGATCTCATACAGGATGATGGCAAATGAGTAGACATCTCCCTTTTGCGTCCCTTTGGGAAAACTTGTAGGTTGGCGAAGCAACTCAGGAGCTTTCCATAATAACTCTATGAAAAGAGATTTATTAAATTGGAGGGAACATTTAGTGATATATTCCAACTAATAATTATTTATTGCATACTTATAAGAAGGAACCATATTTATTGTTAACAAGTTTAATATTATTTGAGAGAATATTTCTATCTATGCAGTTTTAAAATATACAATATGTTTTAGGCTGCGGAGAATCATGTTTATTCTTTTTGTATATTTAATTTTACATTTGTATTTTGTTATTTTATCCATATAATAATTTAATATATACATCGTAAAAGTTATTAGTATTTTTTATAAAGTATATGCGATTTCAAATACCAAGGAAATAATACAGCTGTTTAAGAATGAACTATCTCTGTAATTATACATTTATTCTTTAAATTTTCTGAATTTTATCAATTATTTAAAGGAACAGCTACAAAAGCTTAGTCTTTTTCTATTAAGTTTAAACAGCTAATAAAAAGTTAAGTAATTAATAAGTAATGCAGTTTGTAAAATATAAATTATACGAAAAACATATAATTGAGTTAAAAATAATTAAAATAAGTAATACAAGTTTTTAAAATTTAAATAATACAGTTATAAATTTTGTTGTAAATTGCTTCGAAGTTTAAGCGACAGTATTACTTGACTACCAAAGCAATTTCATTTGGTTGAGACACTTTAAATAACTTCTTCTCGATTTAATTTTAATTATTTTTTCTATCTTTTGCTTAGCACAAGATTCTGTGCAGTAGTATGCTATGCTATACATGATGCTGTACGAGTATTAATCGATAACTAACTATGTGGAAAGAATGCTGTATTGTTTAGAGATAAGGGGAAATAATTAAAAAACCCTCCACACACACACACAAATTTAATATTGCCACAAAGTGTTTGAATTTCCAAGAAAATGTAAAAAAAGGTCTTAATAATGGTTAGATGACTTTAAACTGAAAATAAAAATTATTTTTCTATATAAATAACCTAAAGCGATGATTATTAATAAACAAGTAATATAAAAAAAAATTAAGTCAATTCCTACTTAGATCAACAAAGAAAAATTTTATTTTAGCTACTTTTTATTAAAAAGAACAAAGCTTGATATTTTGGGGAAATGGAACGCGAAACATTCTTCCATCCCATATCGGAATGTATTTGGGCCTTGAAGTGAAGAGGCCTGGATTGAGAGGGAGCTTCCTGATTAGTGGACTAAAAGAATCAGTGTGTTAACACTGTATTCGCTGCCTTGAAGTTATTACTTTCTATTAAATAGTTATAATTAATATAAATATGTATATACATATGACAGAATCACAACATTAAGTGGTAATTAATTTTTTTTAATTATCATTAAAGTATCGTATTGTCATCCAAAACAATCGTGTCTATAAAATTTCAGTTCAACTGAATGTTTTAAAAAGTGAGAAAAAACCTTTTTCAAGCTTTGACACAAGTAGCCAAAAGGATCGCTAAGTCGCCAAAAATTATGCCAATGTGGCTGGATTTGTAATTCGTTAAATAATTAGATTTAATCAATTAATTTTTATTAATTATAATTAAAATATTGTATTGTCGTGCAAAATAATCACGTATAAAAAATTTCAGCTCAATTGAGCGATTTAAAATGTATTTTATTAATGGTTGAAAATTCCACCAAGATAAATAAATAAATAAATAAATATATAGAGAGTGTGAGCTAATAGCGCCTAGTGAATATTACAATGCACTTGCAATACATTTCATGTCTTCAGCTCTCTCTTCTCGCACCGTTTTATCAGTCCGATCCAAAGCTTTTACCGTCTTCTGCTTTATCGTGCAATGCAATTTCGGCAGTAGGTTTCTTTTAAAAAATTTAAAACTAAAGTGGTTGTTTAATGTACCTATGCTTTTTTTCTCTTGTAACTATATAGTAGTTATCCTCTCAACTCAACAAAAATTATAATTTACTAAAATACCTATTTTTCTTTAATAAAAAAGTCTATGACCTTTTTACCTTAAAAGAGCTCAAACACCTAAACTTTCTTATCTTTGTAGCAATACTTAAAAATATAATTTTTTAGTTTATTTTTCCTTTTATCTACATACCAGAGAAGATTTCCGCATAGTTAGGTTTTTAAAATGTGAAAAATCTTTTTAATCCACCCTACTATGTAACCAGTCAATAGGCTCAATCCAAGATGTTCGCATGATGATAAACACGTGTTCTCCATTTAATTCAAAACAGACATTAAACTAATTTTAATTGTTGTTCTATTTGTAATGTTTCAAATTTTGTAATTGACTGCAGGTGTTCAATTGTTATAAAAAAATGACTTCAAAAAGATTTTAAAATAAAAAAAAAAATTATAAATGTATTTTTTAAATAAAATGCGTTTTATATATAATTTGCTTTATTGTTGTTGAAAAATATGTATTTTTCAAGAGAATGTTTCTGCAAAGAGCAAGAGTTGGCAACAACAAAGTGCATCAACTGATTAGTTGGAAACAGGATTGCTATGACGTCACATGAGTTTTTGAGCTGATTGGTTGGAAACTCGTGATTGTTATTATATGTTATGTAACTATGACGTTACATGAATATAGCTAATAGAGATTACCTCCTTGGAGATTACTGTCTAAAAACCACATAAACGCGTCAAGGGGTAATCGCTGTTATGTCGCTGTTTGTGAATCAGGTCTATGGGGATCGGACCCCTTCTCCCACCCCCTCGTGCATGCCACTACAAACTAACTCCACTCCATTCTTAATAATCCTATAGATAAGTGATCCCCAACCACTGGGCCGCGGACCGGTACCGGTCCGTGGATCAAGTGATATCGGGCCGCCCAAGGAACATAAAATTACAGTCTCCATTTTACGAACTTCTATTTAGCGAATTTTTTCCTGGAACCAATAACATATTTTACTATTTTCTTCGTAAAATACCTCCAAATAGCGAAGTACATTTTCTATTTAACGAACTTTTCCTCCTGTGATTCGATTTTTTTCTTTCTATTTTAAAATATATATATATATATATTCCTAGATATTTAAATTTATTCTCTCTTTTAAGGTATCCGACTACGTTCGGAACCGTGATTTTAAAAAAGCGCATAAATGGATAATTTTTGATGTTTCGTGTCACTCAGATTAAAATACATGTATAAAATTGTTTTAAGGATATTTTGACAAAAACAATTATTTAAATACGATATTTTGGCAAAAACCAACTTAGAATAATCTTTTTTCAAAATGTTCTCTATTTATAAAAAATGCTTCTAAAATTATAATATTTTGCTTATATAAAGCAGAGACTTCTCCAGAGAGTCTGAACTAGGATTTTAGAAAAATTCACATTATTTTCAGAGTTACAACCCATTTTTCTTAAAATTTCTCCCTTTATTGTCGTAAAACATGGATAAACCCACTTCTAAGCTATATATTTCAAAAATCATAGTTGAGCCTCTGTACAGAGGTCTGAGCTATATACATGTAAAACATTAATAAAATAGAAGCATTTTTCACAAAAGGAGAATATTTTGAAAATGGTTCATTCTATGTTCATTTTTTTGTCAAAATATTGTACTTAAAAATTTTTTTATTGCAATTATATTCTTAAAACAAGTTTATATACATTTTCTAATGTAAGTGACACTGAATATCATAAATATTACTCATTTATACCTTTTGCGAAATCACAGTTCCGAACGTAGTCGGATGCTTTAACTCATTCTATGGTGATTCATGGCCTTGAACTGTTTTTACCAGATGCCTAACTCACCTAAAAAATCAAAGCCATTATTTTTTCAAATAAGAAACTCAAATAAAATTAATAGATTTATCAGTAATTAAATTTAAGGACGTATGTGGTAATGTATGCTTAAGATAACTAGGACGTCTGCGACCAGGAAGAATGAAATTCTTTTAAAACCAAATTTATGTGGTTCTCACTTACTTAAATTAAAAGCAACAGAAGTAAAATTTTGCGTTGAATTATCTGTATATTAATTTAATTATTTTTCAGTTTTTAAAATAGTGGAGGCTATTTTTCAAATGATTTACATTAATAAGTTTTTCTGAATTACTTTTAATGCATGCTTTCTATTGTGGTACTATAAAAATACAACAGGCACCACTTCTGCCAAAAATTAATAGCTCAGAAATAAATAGACTGGTCTGAATAAAATAAAACAGCAAAATAAGGTATGACTCTTATTCCACTGTTTGACGTAAGGGATTCTTTTAAAATTCTCCAAAAGTTTCTGGCTTACATCTACTTGAAATTTTTTCACGATTTATTTATAAACCAGCTCCCTTTAAATGACTATACACTTTATCAAAACAGGATATATTCTGAACTATATATATATATATATATATATATATATATATATATATATATATATATATTAAACAAACATAAAAGTTTTCTTTTGTACGGTCAAAAATATTTTATATATTTTTTTTTAGTAAAATATGGTGAAATAAATCATATCGCTTAAAATCAAATTCGGGAAAATATTTACAAGTTTTGAAGTTAAAATTTTTATTTAAAACAATGCACGATTTGAATGGAAGATTATAAGCTGTATATATAATCTAAAACTATAAATGGTTGATATTATGAAATATTATACTCAGTTTATGATATTGAAAGTTTGCAGTAAAGTTATAACTCAAATCCTGAGTCTTAATCGATACGTCTATAGTAAAACTATAAGCCATTCCTCAGCAGTTACTCAGCATGGAGTTTCAAAAGAGGATCTCTGCATCAAAGAAGACAGTAGATAATCTATCCTAATTAACAGAGTTTCAGGAGATTACCATGGGATCCTTTGATTGACCGATTGTACACAGGATAGAAGAGGAAGATCGATATTTGCTTTCACTTAGATCTAAGCCCTAAGAATAGTGAGTAGAATTTACGGTCTAGGGAATGGCTTATATATATATATCCCATGATTCCTTCCATTCAGGCCACGGGCAGGCTAATAGTTTTATTGTGAGTCAGCGCCGGCTTTGACCCTCTTAATTGTGTCGTCGTCATCAGAACTGCTGGATTCAAAGCAAGTCTTGATCAAGGAATCGTGAACGCATTCAGTGAGATTTAAATGGTATAAATCATTTAATCACATATTAGAAAAGATATAATGAGATTTCGCATTCTGTAATGTAATGGATTTTCATAGCATAAATACTGGTAATTGGTGAAAATTACAATTATATGTATAAAGCAGTGGCCCAAATTTGTGGATAATTTCAGAGTTTTTTACATTTTAAAAAATTTGTATGTTTTCTTTTAATGACCAGGATAGCAATAATATTTAGTCAAGACGTAATGACATCAAATAAAAAAGTAAATTATACACTTAAGGTATCCGACTACGTTCGGAACCGTGATTTTAAAAAAAAGCGCATAAATGGATACTTTTCATGATATTTAGTGTCACTTAGATTAGAATATATGTATAAAATTGTTTTAAGGACATTTTGACAAAAATTTTTTTTATTTAAATGCAATATTTTGGGAAAAAATTAATTTAGAATAAACTTTTTTCAAAATGTTCTCTATTTATAAAAAATGCTTCTAAAATAAATATTTCGCGCGCTTACATAAATTAAAGGCTTCTCCAGAGAGTCTGAGCTATTTTGTTTGACAAATTCACATTATTTTCACAGTTACAAACAAATGAAATAATTATCGGCGTTTTTTTCTTAAAACTTCTCCCCTCTGTTGTCGTAAAACATGGATAAACCCACTTCCAAGTTATATATTTCAAAAATTCTAGTTGAGCCTCTGCAGAGAGTCTGAGCTATTTTTGGCAAAATATTATATAAAAAAAGTTTTTTTAAAAAAAAGGAGAATTTTTTAAAAATGGGTCCTTCTATGTTCATTTTTTATCAAAATATTGTACTTAAATAATTTTTTATTGTAATACTATTCTTAAAGTAATTTCATATACATTTTCTAATCTAAGTGACACTAAATATCTTAAATATTGTTCATTTATACGCTTTTGCAAAATCACGTTTCCGAACGTAGTCGGATACCTTAAAAAGAGATTAAGATTATTGTGTGATTAGATAATCACACAATAATCTTAATCTATTTTTAAGGTCTTTCCTATGGTGAAATTGCCAGATAGGCGAGTGGTTCAGTGACTACAACTGGGGTCCGAAAGCGTTATTTGGGATATCAGAAGAACCGACAGGACGAAAACAGGTGCATCACTTCTGTTGATGACAGAAGAATAAAAAGAAAGTTTCTGTGAACTATGATTCCTCTTTTGCGACCCATATTTAACTAATTTTAAATTATTCACCATTTAAGTATGTATTCGTAAAAGATATTTCAAGAGATGGAGAGTAACCACTAATTTATAATCAGATTTTGTACTGAAATACAATATATATGAATCTGTTTTATAAATTTCAGTTTTAATTATGTTTTCGAATTTTCAATAATTATAATTACATAATATATACATAAGGTGAATAATATTTCTTTTATCAGTAAAAGCAATTTTACGTAATGCAATCTTATTTTCAACTAACTTACCGTAAAATCCGGCGTATAGCGTACCCTCCAGTATATATATATATATATATATAACGTGCGCATACACACACCTATACTTTCAAGCTGCATTTTTTTAAATTTTTAAATATATTCGCCGTATAACGTGCTATTGCTTTTCATATGAAGAAACATGAAATGTACGTGCTCAATGTTCTTATCTTTTGAAGTCATTTATTCGAAGTATTATTCCAAGTTTTTGAAAAAGTAGTACGTTACCAGAACAACATCCTTTTAAGTTCATAAGGAATTCATTCCTTTTAAGGTATCCGACTACGTTCGGAACCGTGATTTTGCAAAAGCGTATAAATGGATAATAAATTATAATATTTAGTGTCACTTAGATGAAAAAACGTATATACAATTGATTTAAGAATAGTATTATAATAAAAAATTATTTAAATACAATATTTTAACAAAAAAGGAACATAGGAGGACCCATTTTCAAAAAATTCTCCTTTTATTAAAAAGGCTTCTATTACAATAATATTTTGCCTGTATATAGTTCAGACCTCTGTACAGAGGCTGAATAAGAATTTTTGAAAAATATAACTTAGAAGTGGATTTATCCACATTTTATTACAACAGAGGAGAGAAATTTTAAGGAAAAAACGCTTATAATTTTTTCAATTGGTAGTAATTCTGAAACTAATGTGAATTTTTCAAACATCCTAGTTCAGACTCTCTGGAAAAATCCTTACTTCATATAAGAAAAATATTATTATTACAAAAGCATTTTTTTTTAAAGGAGAACGTTTTGAAAAAAGGTTATTCTAAGTTAATTTTTTGCCAAAATATTGTATTTAAATAATTTTTTTTATCATAATGTCCTTAAAACAATTTTATACATGTATTCTAATCTAAATGACACTAAATATCATAAAAATTATCCATTTATGCGCTTTTTTAAAATCACGGTTCCGAACGTAGTCGGATACCTTAAATAAGCAATATTTCGATGTATGTAAAAGTCATAATTTTTTTTATGCTTTTCTCTTTTTTTAGTTTTATTCTTAAAGCTATCATTTTTACACCCAGCGTATAAAGCACCCACGTAAATCTTGAACTTACTTTTCTTTGAGTTAAATGGTGCCTTACAGGACGGATTTTACGGTAATTAATTCTTAAGTTCTAAAAAGAGAGGACGGAATCCCACAAAAAGACTTAGGATGTTAGCGAATCCTTTTTCTATCTAAAATATTCTCAGGTCGAGTTAAGCAGAATAATTAACAGATATCAGAAACAAATAGAGGAGTTTAATTACACTTTAAGTGTTAAATAAGACGTAGTTCGCTTCAAGTAGAATAATAGTTTCTTTCTAGAATAATTTCTGTATTGGAGGAAATCAGCAAGCCAAAATAAACCATTCTCCCCACCTCTTTTAAAATGCAATTACATAACTAAAAATATAACTAATATGCTTTCTTAACATATTTGACTAAACAATTTTTGGGGATAAATTTAGATTTGGTAGTACTTTTTTTCTGAACGTGGAACTACAAAGCTATGTGAGGTTATTGTCGGAATTCCGAAGGGAACAGAGCTCCACCAAATTGTATTATTTGCTTAGATCTATAAACTGGTTCTCCGATAAGCAACCACACAGATGAAGCAGAAGTATACAAAGGATAAGTTACAGGAGAAGTATGCATAGACAAGTTTTCATAACTTACTGGCAGGTTCAAACATACATATTTAAAAGACAGGCAAGTATTAGCAATTTTGATAAGAGTGACAAAAATCTCAGTCTCAAAATACACAGGAATGAAAATATTCAAAGCAGAAAACGAAAGAAAGAAAGAAAAGTACAGCGTAAGAGGAAGAAACAGTTTTCGAATCTGTTTGCAAAGGCAACATGTACAGCGAATTTGCTCAATGTAGATAAGTAGCAGAAAATTGAAGACAAAAAAAAAAAAAAAATGGACAAAATGAAAATTTTCTCAGTAAATAAGCTGATGCATGTTGAATCGGTCGAGGCTCAAAGTCCTCCAGTGGACGTGGTGTGGTAGCTTGGAGAGGGAGGTGCCAGCTCATGTGTCGTCCTCGTCACTTCACCATGGTAAAAAATTACGAAGTCAGCCGCATATTGTTCTCGCGTTACTTCAGTGACGTAAATAAACTCTCACTCACCCGTAGTTCTGTCAGTTTCTGCATAACATCCATAACTTCTCACTAACAAAAAAACTTTTCTGTACAGTTAAATGTCTGTGCTCAAATTTCGTTACTAGAATAATCAATTTTCATACATTCAAAGTTGGCTGCACACACAATTAACCTTTAAAGACCTAGTACATTCCCTAAGAAGTGGTATCAATTTTTAGTGCGGCACCATATAAGCGATGCCAATTACCGCAAGTAATTTTGACGCTCAGTGCCTTTCCCAGAAGGAGGCACTTGAGCTCGATGCAAACTTTGTTCTAGGAATTTAATTTTGCCGAAAGCATCCAAGACAAACAGGCACTGAAGGGATTTTTTACATGCCGCATAAGCATAAGACATGGACGCTGTCAATTTTCTGCATCATGCAAATCCACCGACTTGTCCCGGGGTCGAACCTGCTTCTTTGAGTACAGAAGGCCAGCGACAAACCAACCACGCTACCCAGACGGCTGAATTTTAATATAACATATTAGAGTTCTATAATACAACATAATATATTAATATACATTTATAATTATAAACACCATTCAAAATTTTTTCCTAAAAATCTTTTACAACAATATGACAAAGCAAAAAGTTTTTGGTAGAAAAGTAAAAACTTGAATGAAAAATGAAACAGTTTTGCAATAGCCCTAAAAGCTAAGGTATATAAAGAAAGGTTCTGCACATCCTTCTGTAAAAGCACGATCCAAGGAAAGTTTTAAGAACTCGATGGGTCCCTTATTTCTTCATAGCCAAGGGCATCTTTTTTGCGGAAACAGTTTTATACCAAGTCCATTTTTTTCTCTCGATCGAATTTGACACTGAATGACGGTCGAGAAAATAAGAGAAAACATTTTTTTTTCTTATTTTCGGGGAAATGCATTTCGAGATAGCCATCATCGATGGATAAGCTTAGGAATTTGTGTTTTTATTCGGTAAAAAAAAACAATGTTGCCTTATATTTCTTAAGAAAAATATATGGTAGTATTTATTTATTGAAAATATATTTTAAAAATAGAAATAAGCTGATTTTTTTCAGGCAAAATTTTGCTTATACCTTTTAAATAAGAGTTACTGCAATGAGGTAACAACAACTTGAAATATTTTATTTTATTAAATATACTAGGACAAAATACCTATCTAAAATTTTAATCTTCATGATTAATAATACGTACAAGATGGAAAAAATTATTAAAGGAATTATAAATGTGATGATTTTGTTTTAAAATTAAAGAATTTTATTTACAATTATAAGAATAGGATATTATAATTAAAAAAAAGTGCACTATTGCTTATTCAATAAAGTATTTTTTTCAGTCGAAATACATAATGTATAGTATATATAATAATCACGTTAAACAAAAAGTTAGATTCTAGTAATTATAATAAAAAGGATTGTAAAAACTACATTTATAGTCCTACTTTACATGGAAATAAGGAAAAATTATTTTCAAACAAATATGAAAACATTCAATCTAATAATAATCTTAAGTTAAGATTCAATAACTGTAGAGGTAATAGATGTAAGACATACACTATATTAAACCATGATCAATAGGATTGTGAATCTAAATTTAACCTATGTAAAACTTTTAATTGTTTTTACCTTTTAAATTGTAAAGTTTGTCAGTATAAATATTTAGGACAGACTTCGAATACTATTAACATTAGGATTAATTAACATAGACATGATGTTAAAAGCTTTAGTAATTCCAATAATTCTAATAAAATTGAACTCAGACACTTTTACTAGCATGAATTTAAAATTGTTGAACTGTCAATTATTAAAATTATACCAAATACTAAGCACAGATTATGGTGGGAAAATTCCTTTTTACTCATATTAGGAGTTTTAATGGAATATATCCATATGGTCTTAATGTTATGTACTTTGATAAAAACACATTGCAAATTTTGTTACAGAAGAATAATAAAGAATTTTTTTATAATGTTACCAATTTAGATAATGATTTTAAAAGAAATTTAGCAAAATAACTTAAAAAGGAAAAAAAAGGAGATAAAAAAACATTAATTGATAATATTAAAGATTTTTTATGATTCTGAAAGAACTTTAATATCATGATCATCAAATCTTTCATGTTTGGTCTTAATAAAAAGGAAATTGTATTGTTAAATGAAATCTTAAAAAGTGATTGCTTAAAGGTGTGTCATTCAGTACACATCATTAAAGATATTAATAATTTTTTAGTTAATGCGTTCAATATAAATATTGAAAAAAACTAATGAACCTCTATTACAGATTACTGCAATTTATTATTCATGAAAAAACTTTTTATAAAGTTAATTTTTCTAATGTAATAAATAGACTTTTACCATTTTTTCCTGTTGGGAATGTAATTATTAAAAAAAACTTTTAAATATAATAAAACAATGGTAACAGATTAAACCGATAAATAAACAGATTTATCTTTAATTACAATATTAGTTCACCTTCTTTTAACATAGAAGATTGTAAATGTAAACAATATCATTATTTTATTGATGGTTACCATAAACATGCAGTTGCAGGCAACTTAAATATAATCAATGACAAAATTTTAAAATATATCATGAGTAAAGGCACTAGTTTCACAGATTAACTGTTTCTAATAGCAACAATACTGTTAATATACAAATTAATATAGATATGAATAACTTTATTAAAAAATCTGCAGTTAAATATGGAATGCCTATAGAGGCATTTGATGAATTTTTGTATATTATATTAAAAGACTTGATGAAATTTAACTACAATTCTAATTCTGAATTTACTTATAAAGATCTAAAATAGAAAATTTATGAATTACAAAAGAATTGTATTATAGTTTACTTATACAAAGTGCCTGGAAACTATGCTGTGATTTGTAAGTATTTTTATAATAATATGCTTAATGAACACTTTTTAAACAATCAATCTTTTAAAAAATTGGACTTGTCACATAAATAAATTAGAAGTCGAATTGTTGCTATTTATAAAAAATTGGATTTTGGCATTCTTAAGATTAAATTTCCATGTATATTTTTAACACCTAAATTCCAGAAAAGTCCAGTTAAATTTAGAACTGTGACAAATGGTTTTAAAACATATATCACTATTGAAGGCAAAATGCTTCATAATATTACACAAAACTTCATTAATAAACAATATAATAAAGAGATATAATTAAAAATAGTAAAAATATTAAAGATTTTTTTTAAAAAAATTCACATATTTATTCAGTTTATAGTTTTGATTTTGAAGATCTTTTCAATTCCATTGATATCAATGATATTATTAAAGTAATTTTAGAAAATCACAGTAATTATAATCTTAATATTAATTTCGACAAATTTAAAACTCTCATAGATTTAGTCTTAAAAGGGAATTACATTAATTTTAGTGGTTCATTATACAAACAAACTAAAGGTTTGCCTCAAGGTGGTCCTGCTAGCAATAGTTTGGCTAATTTATATTTACACTTTTATGAAAATAATTATATTATTAATAATGGTTATTACATTTTTAGATATATAGATGATCAAATTGTTTTTGGTAAAAATAATAATTTTAAACCCAATATTAATTTTTATACTGATTACTTAAACCTGGTTAAAATTAAAAATAATCCAGTTAAAACTAATTACTTGGATGTATCATTGTATGTTAAGGATTATAAATTACATAGTAATTTTTATGATAAAAGAGATGCTTTTAATTTTAACATTTTGAAAGTGCCATACTGGAATTCGAATTTATCAATTTCTCTATATAGAAATATTATTTTTAACTATATTTATCGTAATAATGTATTAGTTAGCGATAGATCTAATAAATTTTTAAATTTTAATAACTTTATTAACCAATGTATTGAACATGGATATTCTGCTAATTTTCTTTGCAATTATATTTCTTAGTGAAATGACAATATGTAATATTAATAGCATTTTTTGATTAGTCATACAGTTATTCAAAAGATGGCGCCACCTGTTTAATAAATTAATAATATTATATTTTATTTAATTATTCTTGTGTAAGTTTGTGATGTTTTTTTAAATTTTCTATAAAATTTTATATCAAAAATTTATTTTTTAAATGTATATTTTATTTTAAAAAAAACATATTTTAAATTTTAATTAATTTAGCCATTCAATTTTCCTTTTTTTTGAGGGGAAACATAATTTGTTGTTGTACTCTAAGAAGTCTTCCCCATCGATTTTTAAATCAAACAGAAAAATATGTGGGCAAAATTTTTTGTTATTTTTTTAATGTATAGTGTATTTTATTTGAATATTTAAATTTTCATAACATTCCTTTTTTTTCCTAAAAGCTCAGTAGGAACAGGTGAAGATTGGCTGCCCAAACTTGGTTTAAACCGAATTTGGCCCAAAGGGCCCAAGAGTTTGCTATTAAAACCCACAGTAGCTAATACTTCCTCCCATTTTTATGCTTTTTAACACGTTTTCCAATTAACATCTTGGGAAATCTTTGGGCTATCAATTTGGATTACAACTAACCCCCCAAGAAGAAAATTTAATTTAAAATTTAAATTTACTATATATAGTTGAATTTTTCTAGCTTGAGGGAGAGTAAGAGGGGGGGGGTACAATCGAGTCAGGTGACTACAGTATAATTTTTAAATTTTAAAGTGATTTTTTCTTATTAGGGGAAAACTTTAAAGGAATTCTCACTAGTAGGATTTGATTTTAAATTTAAATCATGATGGGTTTTTGATTCTTTATTAAGGTAAGGATCAACCCTACTAAACTTAATCCAATACCCAATTAATATTGGGGAAAAAGGCTGTTACGTATTTTAAAATACTCAGAAAGATTCCTTGTGCAATTAAATGCGAAATACACAACATATTTTAAGAAAATCGTTTGAAAGTGATTTAATACATCTTAATCCTTTGGTTAGGTACTTTATTTGTTTTCAACCAATGCGTTAATTGTCCCTAGTGTATATATGTACAGCTATCCGAATTACGAACCTTCGCATTGCGCTGCTACAAGTAAAACTATTCTGATTGGTTGGGAATGCAATGTAAGGAATTTGTTGTTGTTACTCATGCCACCTGTCTGACATAGTCAGATCGAGGCTCACGAAATTCATCGTGGCAAGGGCCCAGAAGTACCCCCTGTCGTTGGCTTTTAGCCTTAAAGGCACCTTTTCGGTGAAAATTTTGATTTTTTTGGAGAAATTGAAAGGAACGATAGATGGCGACACCACCTATCTCCCCCCCCCAAAATTTTGGCACGGAACTAAATTTGGGGGAAATTTTCTCCATTTCCCCTGCACTCGTGATACACCCCACAAAATTTTCCCGGACCCACTGATTTAACGAGCACGGGCTCCGCGTGTACTCGGAGGGTCCAGTGCTCTAACCACTAGGCTACCCACGGCCATAAGGAATTTGGCAATGTTTGCAAGGAATCAACTTATTTTATTGAAGGATTTACTTATTTTTGCCTTCCCTCACCCAAAAGCAACTTAAATTAAAGGGGCATTTGGGAGCAAGGGGGGAACATTTCCTCGGCAAGTAAGAGAAGTTAAAAATATTTTCCAATATCTTTCTCACTCTCTATATAAGAGAAAAACGAGTTACTCTCTCATAACACTCACCGACCCTAAAACCGATCCTGTGACCTACGCTTCCCCTGTTTGTGGACATGCAGCAAAGACTCTTGTTAATTATTTAGAAAGTGCTCAAAAAGTTGCATTGTGAGGCAAATTTTTAACGCTCGTTTTGGTTAAATGAGTAATGTAGACCCCAGGCTGCGAGAAAAAATCCCCACTATTAGAAAAAACAATCAAAAAATGTTTTCCAATTTTTTGGGAAAAAATTGGGAAACTCTGATAATAAATCGACCAATAGCACAAAAAAATTCCCCGGGATCTTAATTTTTCACAACTCAAAAGGGGAAGGGGGCACGACTAAGGAAATTAAAATTTCGGGTCGAGATTTGGGGTTTAATAGAAAGTACCCGGGGGGGTGTTCAACCTAAATTTTAAATTTCCCGTCGAATGGCCAGTCAATTCGAAAAAAACCCTTTCGAAGTTCATCCCTTAGCTTCTTTCAATTAATTTTAAATTTTCCCACCGGCCCAGTGGCTCAATTTTTTTAAAATCTTTCCATTGGTGCGGGTTGGGACCCAACCCCCGAATCACCCAAAAAAATTTTTTTCTTTCAATTCCTTTAGTTTTTTTTTAAAATTAAAAAAAAAATTTATTTATAAAAGGGGTTTATTAAAATATTGCATTAAAAAGTTATCAATTTTTTTGTGTTTTAAAGAAAAAAAATAAATAAAATTTTTTATTTAAAATTTTTAAAAATTAACCCATTTAAAAAATTTTTTAAAAAATTTTTTAATTAAAATTAATTATTCATTAAAATTATTTAAAATTAATATTAAAATTTTTTAAGTAATTATTAAAAATTATTTTAAATACATTTTTTAAAAAATTAATTATTGTTAAAATTACTTGGTTAATTAATTTTAAATTTTAAAATTTTGTATTTTTTTTAAAATTTGAAATGCATTTATTAACTTTAATTATTCAAAAATTTTTTAAAAGGGTTATTAATTAAAAATAATTAATAAAAATTTAAATTTTAAAAATTTCAATTAATATTAATTAAAATTTTTCCCAAATTTTTTAAAAACCATTTTTTTAAAATTGTTTAAAAATTTTTTTTAAAAAAGGCCCATTAAATATTTCATACAATTATAAAAAAAATTAATTTAATAATAAAATAAAATAATAAAAAAAAATATTTTTTAAAAAATTTTTTTAATTATATATATATAATATTTTTTTATTTAAAGTATATTGTATTTCAATTTTAAAACTATTTGTAAATAATTTTTATGTAAAATATCATTTAATACTTTTTAATATTTTATTATAAATATTTTTTTTTTTATATAAAAAAAATATTTATTAAACATTATATAAATATTTATATAATTAAATAATTTTTTTTTAATAAAAACAAAATAATTCAAAAAAAATTTAATATTTAATAAACCTTTCATAAATAAATTTTTTTGTTTTTAAAAAAAAATTAAATGAATTGGGAAAAAAAATAAGGATCACACACGTGGAATCCAACCTTTACCTCCCGGAATAGTAAGCGGACATTTACCAACGGGTGAACTCGTTGCGGGGTAAAAAAAATTTTAAATTTTATAAAAAACGAAGCATGAATTTCGAAAGGGTTTTTTTTTCCGAAAATTTACTGGCCATTCGACGAAATTACATTAAAGGGGTTTAACAACCCCGAAGGGTAATTTTTTACCCGCCCCAACCCCAAATGGTTTAGCAAAGGGGTTTTCCCTTGTCAGATCAACATATTTGATCTCACTTTTCTTTTTAAAATTCCGATTATGCCCTTTTTAAATATATCATTTTTTTTTTTAATTCTTAAATTATCTCTTTTCTAGTCCCGGGTTGGTCGATCTTCTCACTTGAAGTTAAATGGTTTACTTTGACTTTTCTGATCAGCCCCCCACAAAGGGTCCAATTCCGATAACCCAAATCATTTTAATTGTTTCCTTATAATATATTCTTTTGAACTCGGAATCCTTTTTTCAAACGGATTGGCTAGGGATCGCTCCTATACGGGAAAAAATAAATAAATAAAAATCTTTTTTTTTAAATCACGATTTTTTTTGTCGGGGTTTTTTCTTTATTTTTTTACATTTGTAAATTTATTCCATATTTAAGTTTTTTTTCTCTTTTTACTTTTTTTTTTTTTTTTTAAATTTTAAAATTTTTTATTAAAAAAGGGGAATTTTGAAAGCGTTTTTAAAGTCATCCCAAAATGTTCCGAATTGAGATGAAGGTGTGGGGGAATAAATGCTCCCACCTCACGTCCCCTCATAGAAACGGGCCCCGGGGAGTGGTATAGGAATCGGGCCGGGGTTTTCCTTGTCACGGTTCGACCCCAGTACCACTAAAAACCCGCAGCGATGCAAAAGTTAAATCTGTCGAGGGGCTGGAAAAAGTCCCGTTGGTGTGGGTGGAGTTGGGAAGGGGTGCCCCTCGGGTGTCGTCCACGTCCTTGACTATGGTTCAAAAATTTTGTGGTCCCGTCGCCAAAAGCCCTCGTGTAGCTGAACAGTGCAACGTTAATAATCAGTCAATCAATCTCATAAACATACTCTCTCGACTCTCTCTCATAATTACAAACTCTCTCATAACGATATCCCCGGATCACTTTGACTTACATGTTAAAAATTTAGCAGGCTTGATCTTTGGGGAAAGAGATTTCTAAAAAAAAGGTTTTGGGAAAAAAAGATTCCCAAAAAGGGTTTTTCAAGGGCAAGAATAAAAATTGGGTTTTTTATTTCTTTCCCAAATATACTCCCCCTTTTAGAAAAATTTAAAATTGTCCTTTTTAAATTAAGAGACAAGGGTTGTATGAAAGACTTTCAATACAATCAAAACTTCATTCGATGACTTAGATCAGGGGTGGACAAAACCCCAAAAAATCCCGGCCCCAAACAAAAGAACTTTTTGGGCCCAGGGCCCATACAATAAAAAAAAATCTTTTTTATTAGGTTTTATCCTTACAAAAAATTTTTTTGGAGTGACAATTTAAAACAGACAGATATATTATTATTGTTTTCCTTGTTTTTCATGTATACAAACATAGATAATATAATAATAATAATAATAATGCAATAATAAAATAATGTTTAATTTATTTAAATAGTGAGATCTCTGTTTCTCAACTTTTTCACTTAGTTGTTGCAAGTAGATCTCAATGCATGTGTATTTGCGTATCGCAATTGATGTAGCAGAATTTCGTGCGTTAAGTTTGAGCATGATTTATGTTTGATAAATTTCAATTTAGAAAAAAAAAGATTCGCAGTAACAGAAGCAATGTGATAAAATAATAACAGATATAGAGTTTATTTTTTACAAAAATTAAAAAAAAAATAAATAAAAATAAAAACTTTTTAAACAAAAAATATTGTACAAAATATTCGAATTTTGTAAAGTATTAAAGAATCTCGTGGGCCGCAAAATTATTCAAGGTGGGCCACCCTGACTTAGGTATCAACAACCCATGAAAAAAACTAAAAAACAATGTATAATAATACAGGGTGATTCAAAAGAAGTACAAGTTTCAATACATTATAAATCAAGAACAATTTAAGGTATTATACGTCACCTGTAACAGAGTTGTACGGACTATTTTAAGTTTTTTTAGAGACAGTCACAAACGTTTTATGTGTGAAACTTTAGTCATATTACATACATCGAACCGTGACTCCATTTCCACCCAAACTCGTATAAAGGTATCAAGTCCATTGTTAGCGGCTGTTCCAGCTTCATCCAGGACTTATTCCAGACCGTAGTTTTAAATTTTTTCATGCCACTGAAAGATAAATTTTCTAGTAGAAGGTTCTTATCCGAAACGTAATCGAAATCGCCCTTGCATAGCAGCTGTGGATTCCATTCAATAACACAAAAAGCTTTCTCCACTGCAGACACCACCATTTCGACTGAGTAATCATGTGACAAGCCTTCTATTACTTACGTCACTTCCATCAGGGCCTATACACAAACTTCAAGAGTATATCTACCTTACAGTTTGCTAATGTGGTACCTGTCCTTAAGGTATCCGACTACGTGCGGAACCGTGATTTTGCAAAAGCGTATAAATGGATAATATTTATGATATTTAGTGTCACTTAGATTAGAAAATGTATATAAAATTGTTTTAAGAATAGTATTACGATGAAAAATTGTTTAAGTACAATATTTTGACAAAAAATGAACATAGAATGACCCATTTTCAAAATATACTTCCTTTGTGAAAAATGCTTCTATTATAATAATATTTTGCATGTCTATAGCTCAGACCTCTGTACAGAGGCTCAACTAGAATTTTTGAAATATATAACTTAGAAGTGGGTTTATCCATGTCTTACGACAACAGAGGGGAGAAATTTTAAGGAAAAAATGCCGATAATTATATATTTCAATGGGTGGTAACTCTGAAAATAATGTGAATTTTCAAAAATTTTAGTTCAGACTCTCTGGAGAAGTCTTTACTTTATATAGCGCACGCGCGCGACATAGTATTATTTTAGAAGCATTTTTTATAAAAGGAGAACATTTTGAAAAAAGATTATTCTAAGTTAATTTTTTGCCAAAATAATGTATTTAAATAATTTTTTTGTCAAAATATTCTTAAAACAATTTTATACATGTAATCCAATCTAAGTGACACTAAATATCATGAAAATTATCCATTTATGTGTTTCTTTAAAATCACGGTTCCAAACGTATTCGGATACCTTAACTGCTACTGTTTTGCAACAGCTAGAAAGTGTATATTTCTTTAAGAATTCCTCTGTATAACATCGTGAAAAATACGCATTGTAGCATGCGAGTAGCGGCTAGTATTTCTATATATCTAGTACTTCATCATTTTATTGCATTTTTTAAAAAAATCAAATATAGTCTTTTAAAAAATAATGCATTATAATTTTTTTATTTACATAAATTATATATCTAAATAGTTCTTTTAAGCAAACAACGAATTGAAATAGCGCACAATTGTTGAAACAAACAAATTTTTTCTTATACATGGGATTATATAATAAACCTCGAACTTGAAAGCATCAATTAAAATATCTTCGAAGAGAGACTTTAATTTAAAAAATGGATAAGTATTACGTGGCGGGAATATTAAATATTATAAATAAACTATTAAAACGTAATTTATCATCTAAGGATAATTAAATTCTTAGACAACCGTTTATGAATACACAAAAACCTTGTATTTAACATGACAAATTGTCATTGATAAATTGATGCAAATATGGATTAATTTATAAATTATATTTTAAAAGAAGTTTCAAATTATACCAGAAAGAGATTTACATTTATTTAAACTTTAGGTCAAATTTACAGATAAAAAAAAGCCATTTTTCCCCAGTAAAAATATGTAAGTCTTTTAGATCACACAATATGTTTTTTTATTTCAATTTATTTTTAAACTAAAATAACAATATTTTGATACCAAAGGAGATTGATAAGATTATACACAACACAAAAAAATCAAACATTTTTGGAAGTCGTGGAGGTTTGAGTTGTAAGAAATAACAATTAAGAGTCTAACTAAAACTCTACTTAAAAAAACACATCTTCAAGTTGCTTTAGAAATTAAAACAAAAAAAAAACTTCATTGAAGAACTGAAAATGTAATAATCAAGAAATATTCAGAAAAATTTGAGAAAATTGTAAAAAAAAAATTCGAATTTTGAATTTATTAGTTAACTTTTATAGTTATTTCTAATCTTTGATAAATAGTCCAGAGGGAAAATAGGGTACTTATCGCAATAATCACCAACGTTCAAGTAACCAAGTCGCCAAGTTGGTAACCTCAATTTCAGATGTGTCGTATGCGCTGAATTGGAAATTATGTGCTTCGTTTCATATAATGCTGCCAATAGGTTGCGATAATACGTAAGTACGCAAAATATTTATACGTGCTATGGGTATGTGTTACTAATTGAAGACCAATAAAATCTGACAAGAGATTTAGTTTGTGTAAACTAGTTACGGCTTACATAACTAATTTACATTGTTTATGTAAGATCATTCATCACAGATAATTGTACAAGATCAATCATCACAGAAAATTATATATTTACATTTTCCAAAAAGTAATCATTTCATACTTTTAAGGGGACATAGTACGATTCAATTCACAAATTTGGTCAAGTATCGAATTAATTTTTTTTTTCATACTAAATTATTTTTTTAAAATTTTCTACAGTCTCACATAATTAGAAAGCTGTAAGTTAAAAAAATTTAGAGTGATGATAACTTTTTTGTTCATTTTTATTCATATCCCAATTGCAAGTAAAAAAACTTTAAAATTGATTTATCTCAGAAGAGAAATTAATTCGTTTATCTTCTTTGAAAATGTTAAGGTTTTTTTTTCTATTGCACCAAATACTTTGATAATTTTTCTAACTATTGCTTTTAGTACATGCAACAAAAGTTTGTATGCAATTTTGAATGAAAGAGTACTTATTCTTTAAAAAGAAATAGTTCAATTTAGGATTTATACATTTTTTGGAAATTTTCAGTAAGCATACATTAAAAATACATTTTATGAATATCAATCATGATAGCAGAAAATCCACACCCCTATTTATTATACATAGTTTGATGTACCGTAAAATACAGTGTGTAACGCGCACTTTTAGGTCAAAAAATAAGATCGAAATTTAAGGGTGCGCGTTATACGCCAGGTGTAAAAACTAGAGCTTTAAAAGTAACAAAAGAGTTGAGCATAAAAAAATATTTTACTTCTACACATATCGAAATACTGTTTATTTGAAAGAAATGACATACCTTATGAACTAAAAAAGAGTTATAGTTCTAGAAGTATGCTATTTTTTCAAACGCCTGGGATAATACCTCATATAAATGACTTCAAAACATAAGAGCACTGTACACCAACATTTCTGATTTTTTCTTAAAAAAAGGAGTGTTATACGGCGAATATACCTAAAAATTAAAAAATGCAGCTTTAAAGTGTAGGTTCGCGTTATACACCGGTGCGCGTTATACAAAGGATTTTACGGTACTTGTAAATCAAATTTCCTTTGTGTACATCAATTATTGTAGGAGAAGTAGCATTTTAAAACTCCTTCATAAATTTTTAATTTTTTTTTTCAATAAATGATTAGTTTTTGTAGTATTTGGAGCACAAAAACTACTTTATGTAATGCAGTTGGACCCCGATTTAACGAATTTATCGGAACCCAGCATTCTGTTAGTTAATTCGGGGTTCTTCGTTATATTGGGGCCCAAATAAAATACTAATTTTTTGCCCCTTTATTTTGGAAATTTTGTAATAAGAAACTATACAAAAATATCCATAGTTAGGAATTACACACTTTTTATTCAACAGCTAAAAACACTCTTAGGGAATTATTACGCGTCAGTTAATTGGAAGTTTTAAGACACTGACTAACCAATGTTGGACAGTCTTTTTGATTCCTTGTGACATCTCTCGCGTTCTTCTTCTAACATAACTCCTACGTTCTTTGACGGCCACGATTAATGGCAAAACTTTTCCAACCCAATTCCAAGAGGAAAAACGAAGCAACAATGCAAATAAGATATCCTTTAAAAGGATAGAAAGTTTAGTGAGAAAGATGGCAATTTTAAAAAAGCTTAGGTTTGGGAAAAGTTGGAAGTGCGTTTAGACGGCCTACTCAGGAACCACGGAGACCCCACCTCCTAGTATTTACAAAAAGGGCAACTATTTGCACACGAGCACATCAGTCTACCTGAAAGAATCAGTATCGTTGAACCTTCAACCAAGGTAGGAGGATTATATTCTGAACGCTAGTAAATTATTGAATTGAGATTAGGAGGATCTAATTAGTTATATTGAGAAGTGATCTAATTGCGCGATCTGACTTAGTTAAACGGCCGTACTTTGGTTTATTCTCACTTAATATAAGTTTGTTCGTTATATAAGTAATTTAAGTTAAATTCTTAATAAAAGTTGTATTAAGAGTTATAGAATGTCTCATCCTTCCGATAATCCCACACCTCTAACTTACGCGGAACCCCCCACGACATAACTATCGACAGATGGCTATGTCACATCCTGTCTTACTCAAAAGAGTTCTTTTTCGACTTAATGCTGGGAAGAAAATTCTGCGACAATTACATTCTGCTGCATAAGGTATGTTTTTGCAGTTTCCAAGCAATTTAAAACGTAAGAAATTGTAATAGAGTTTAATATCATTTCTTGCATCAGAATCGCTATTTGTTGGCTCCGACAAATCAACAATTTCCTTAACTTCAGTTGCTCAGGTAGACAGTTGGTCACATCAACTGTAACACAAAATCGTTAAAATCTGAAAATATGTCCAGCGTTGTGGAGTGAAATGAAATAAGAAAGGGATTTCCCATCATATTCAAAACTCATACGATGGATTACAGTCATGACTCAACTGCACTTGCAAAAGCTAATAATGTTTTGCAACCTTTCCTGACGAAATTTGCTGCTTACAAGAAAAACAGTTTTTTTTCTGTTTCGGGCAAGTGAGAGAGGGAGTGAATATTATGTCACACTGTTCAGCTACACGACGGCTTTTAGCGACGGACCTCGTAATTTTTAACCATGGTCAAGTGACGAGGACGACACATGAGCCGGCATCCCCCTCTCCTAACTACCACACCCCACTAACGGGAGGACGTTTGAGCTCTTGACAGATTTAACTTGTATCGCTCCCCTACGGCGGATCTTTTGTGGTACTGGGCTCTAACTCGTGCATGCCAGCCACGATATATACCTTAACCACTAGGCTACCACGGCTATCAGTTTTGGACAAAAGGGTGTGTCATTTGAAAAGACCATTTTTTTCTGATACAAACTAATAAACACATTTTTTGGCTGTTGAAATAATTCGTTAATTCTTGGTTTATTATTCGTTAAATAGAGGGTTTTCCTTCATTAAATCGGGGACAGAGAAAAATTCGTTAAATCGCAAAATACATTTGATAGGGATTTGTTAAGTTAGATATATAATACATTATTATACAAAAATTTTTATATATTATATATTATAATTCCCATATTTAATTTTAATAATAAATTTATTATAAAATTTAGACATATTTTATTAATATTACTTTGTTTAACGAAATATTTAATTTTAAATTTCCCTAAAAAAATCTGTTTTAAAGGTCATTTCGCTGTTAATTTAAACGCCGAGAAAATTTGGGAAAAACCCCTCCCCCTCTGTGTGTCTTGTTAAATGGAGACAACCGCCTTTCTTGCAGTTTTTTGGTGTTTATTCGTAGTTTCTTTTATTTTTTTGTAGTCCCGTCCATGCTTTATGTCTTTAAAAAAACCTATTTTTCAAGAAGTGAAAAAAACTGGACTGCATCGTCAATAAATTCATTACGCAACATCAACCAGCATAGAAAAAGTTCACTATATAAATACCCTTCACCACAAGCCACGTTTGTCCTTTTTGTTCTTCCCTAAAACCCTTCACTCGCCAGACTTTTAAAAAATTTTTACCATTCTCCAGAAATATTATAAGTATTTCAAAAATTTTGGATATAATTTTAAAATTAAATAAAATATATATATATATATATATATATATATAAAATATATATATGTCCGGGTTTTGAAAAGTTTAGGCTCAAAAAATTTAAAAAAAGGGAATAAATAAAAATAGAGCGAAAACCCTTTTCCCATCGCGGGAAAATTTGGGGGAAAAAAAGCCTATTTAAAAGGGATTGGGGCGGGTGACGGGAAAAAGACGCATACCGAAAAAACTTTTGCTGGGCTCCCTTTTCCCAAGTGTTGTTTTGTTCTACGGGGTTTCCGGAAAGGGGCGCCATGTTGGGTTTTTTTTGATTGAAGCAAAAAAAAAAAGTTATTTTAAGATGATGCCTTCCCTATTTTAAACCCGCAGGCCCCAGGGGCCCTTTTATATATATATATACATAGGTTAAAAGCAAAAAAACATTTAAAACCATTAATCCCAAAAATATATATATTTTAAAAAAACGCCCCCCGTGTTCCGTATAAGTTGATATCTTTTAAGAGATATTATAAGATAATTATAGAAAGTAATTGAAAGAAAAAGAAAAAAATGTTGTGTTTACTTCTATAATGTTCATAATTAAGAAATATTTCATTTTCTGCTGCTGTACAAAGTTCTCTTAAACCGTAATCTGTTATCTGTAAAACCCATCGGCTTGTTACCACACAATTGGAGGATTTTAAGTTTCCATGAACTTTGATATCAGAGTCATGAAGAAATATCATGCCCTGTAAAAAATAATTAAAAAAATTATTCGAGAGATAAATTAAGAATCAGATAACTAATATTTCTTAACAAATACAACCCTAAATTAATTAATTTGATAAAATGATTCAATTGCAATCGAATCATCCATTCAATTAAAACTATTAACTCAGACTAGTCAAAAGTCAAACTGGTCAACTTATTATGTCTTTTAATATTTAGAAAAAAAATATCATTTTTATTCGTTTTATATATGTTGTCTGAAGAAAGAATTCGGCAAGCAATACAATTTATTCCACACTAACTTCCAAAAGTTAAGCACGGAGAGGAAAATGCTAATTTCCGGAAGCCAATCAGAATAGAAGAGGATGCAATTCGCTGCAGAGGTAGAGGTAAATATGCAAATATGTTAGGTAAGAGCCAATAGTGCTTTCATGTCAAGAAATATGCAAAAAGGGCAGTCTTATAAGAAGACAGCTTTATGAAGGGTTACAGAAGTTGATTGTAAGTGCTGATAGAAGGTGTTTAAAACTTTCGTACAATTTGTTTTCAAGACATACGTAATTGTATGACTTCCAGAAAACGAATGGAAGATTCTAAGCGCTGGCATGCTGTGGGGCGCATTGAAGCAGGACAGTCGGTCACTAATGTTGCTCTTTTTTCGGAAGTTCATCATTTTGTAATTTCACATTTGTGGAAACAATTCCAAACCACACAGAAAGTTGTCCGAAGGCCCGTAGGTGGTCGTCCAAGGGTTACAATCCACGCAGAAGATTGATATATTGCTATTGTAGCCAAGCGGAATTTCAGAGCGACCTCCATACGTGTGACATCTATGGTTACAGCGTCCATTGGTAAGGCTATATCTTCAGCTACTGTACGCCAAAGATTACACATGAATGGACTGTATGCCCGGGTACCTCGAGTTTGGGTTCCTCTATCCATCCAATCAAGAGGGGCACGATTAAAGTGGTGCCGGGAACATGGCAATTGAACTGTGTCTGACTTGGGCAATGTCATGTTTACTGATGAGTCAAGATTTGCTCTGGAGCCAAATGACAAGCGTATAAGGATATGGCGTAAACAAGGAACACGTAATCAGCCCCAAAACATCACCGAACATCACGCATTCCGAGAAGGAAGCATTATGGTGGGGGCAGGGATTTCATTAGGATATCGCACTGACCTGCACATCTTTAAACGGGGTTCTGTGACGGCTGTCCGGTATCGAGATGAAGTCCTAGAACCTATTGTGAGATTGTACGCTGCAGCAATTGGCCCTACTTTTGTTTTAATGGATGATAACGCACGTCCCCATAGAGCTGACATCGTTGATGACTACCTGGGGAGTGAAGGGATTGCGCGCATAGCGTGGCCAGCATATTCGCCCGGCCTTAATCCCATTGAAAATCTGTGGGATGCTCTCAGCCGTGCTGTATCTTCACGTTTCCCACCTCCAGCCACTCTTATTCAGCTGGAAACTGCACTACAAGAAGAATGGCGATTGCTTAATTCTGCGGTGGTTGACCACCTAATTGAAAGCATGGTCAGAAGGTGTAAACTTTGCATACAGATAAGGGGAATCACAAACCCTATTAATGTGCTTTTTTCATTTTATGCTGTTTATTTTCACTTTATACATAATTCTGTTTAAGTCTTCAGTATGACATTATCTGATAACTTACAAAAATTTAATATTGTTTTCATTTCTGTATATAATTATTGATTTTGTTTTATGTATAAATATATATGCTACTTTACTGCCAAATTTTGTGTCAATCAAAGCAGTATTTGTTGATTTTTTTGCATTTTACATCTTCGTGCTTAACTTTTGGAAGTGAGTGTAGACAAAGTAAATTCTTGTGCATATAATCCTGATTGCTTGAGCACAAATACAGACTTTCCATAATAAGCATGCAGATTTTAGACAATTAATGGTATTCATACCTTTATTTCTAATAGCATTGTTGAAAGATAATAATTAAGTGTAATAATATGTATAACAAGACAGAGTTATGAATTATAGTAAAGAGTAATTAGTTTTTTTTTAAATTTTAGAACATAAAATGGAAAAAAAAATTTTTTTTTTCAAGTAAAACATATTTATTTATTACGAAAATTCTAAGATCATTCGTAATTGCTGAAATATAATTTTAGTATACTTTTCTCATAACTTTTAAGCTCATAACTGATAAAATATAATGTTAGCATATATTTCCAAAAAATTGATAAAATATAATTTTAGTATATATTTTGTTATATTTATTAAGTAAAATATTTCAGCACATATTTTCCTCTAACTGTTAAAATATTACTAAGCATATATTTTTCATAATTGATAATATATAATTTTATCATACATATTAATAAAACTACTTACTCTAAATTAAATACTAAAGCATGGAAAAATGCATGCGAAAGGAATATTGCTCGTTGTTACTATGTATTATCATTATTATTATTATTTGAATTTTATAACCTTATAACAAAAAAGAGTCAGCTGCACTGCTCAAGCAGAAAGGCTCATTCACACCAACGAGGAATTTTCGAATTCGGCCGAAAACCAAGTAATTGCCCATATGGCTGGAGAGTTTATTGTATTCATCCAAATGGTGAACTTGAATCCTTTAGAATTCCAACGGGTAACATTTCCTCAAAGTTTACGTGTGAGCTTATGACCATTAAAGGAGCTTTGGATAACTACCACAACAGAGCATTTGTAAGTACTAGAGTGGGGTTTTACTGTTCTCAGACTCTAGATCTGCACTCCAGGCGATCTTGAGGGACAATTCTCAACTGGTCCAGGATATAATTGCCCTTATTAATAAAGTAGTGGCAGCCCAAAGAATTTACACTTAGCAATAGATACCGGCCAACGTTGACATCTTCGGCAATGAGCAGGTAGATGACCTTGCCGAGGAAGCCCGAATTACTGATGCCGAATGCCAACGTAAACTCGCCAAACGGCAGTTAAGATCTTGCAATCGAAAATTTCAACCACCAAAGACCAGTTAGAAAACACTTAAAAAAATTCCAGGACTTAGAAACCAATCCGCAAAACTTTTCAACGCAAACTCCACAACATAGACCTAAACCCCACGAACTATCAACTACTTTATTCTTCAAAGGTCGTCGATAGAGCAAGGACCGTTTTGGACGCCTTCGGTGCCACTTGATTTCATTGCATGTGTGTGAACAAGACAAACACAACATAAGAATTTTATAATGAGAAAGACTGTTTTTAAACTTTGTACAAACCGCCCTTTATTTTAAATTTCTTTGTAAGTATTAACTTAGATTTCTAAAATTCCTTATTTCTAAAATCTAGATTGTCTCATTTATTTGAATGCAATACAATAAACAATAATTTAACTTAGTTTAAATATATATATATATATATATATATATATATATTTTACTCTATTTTAATTTTATGTTTTATTTCCTGGAAGGGACTGATTGTGTACTCTAATGATTTGAAGTATAATAATTTAGTTCATCAATTTTCCTCGTAAAAAGTTAAATTAATAAAGTTTTTAATAAAAAAATTTAGTTTTATAAACTGTGAGTAAAATGTCAAACATTTGTCCAGATTTTATTAAAATAACAAAAAAAAAAAAAATTATATAGATTTATGTAATTTTTTTCGCAGTAAAATATACTATTTTTTATTTTAAAATATCAAGTTTTCAAGAAATGCGTTGAAATATTACCTTTATTAAGTCAAATACCAATGAAGCAATGAACATATGATCCAACTTGATGTCAGGATTTTCTAAAATGTCCTTTGAGAAATGTAAAAAAAGCACGTGAAAATATCGACATTTAAAAAAACAACAACACTGAATTAATATAATAATGCGAAGAAAATATATTAAAAATAGAAATTAATATATCATTTTTTCATTTTTATTTCTTTTCTCAAAGGATACACTTTTACTTTCGATTTTAACATCATCATCTTGATTGTTTACTTTGTTAATGGCCAAAATTTTTGCAATTCCTTCTTTTAAGTAAAAATATATAAACTACATTTCCTTTGCATTTATTAGAGAACTATTAATTATCGAATAATTCCAAAAAAATATCTAAAATTTTTACCTTTAAGCTGCCTTTTGCACAATATTCAGTGACTAGAAGAATATAATGAGGTTGAACACAAGCACCAATGAAGGGGTTGATATTGTCGTGATGAAGCTCTCGCATCTGGAATTGTAATAGCTTATTTTCACGATTTGAATTAGAAATTGTATTAAAATATTTATAAAACTTAAAATAAAACTGTATTGGTAACTTTTCTGTTTCAGTTATTTATTTTTTAATCTTGTTTAACTTTAGTTTTGTTGAAATGTTTCTTTTTTTTCTGGTTAATTAGGACTTATTAGAATTTTTGTGTAAATAATAATTAAAAATACAAGTTAATTTCAGAAGAAAAATTCTGAAAATATTTTAAAGTTTATTTATTTTATTTCTAATGAAGGAAATAAAAAATAAGAATAGGAATAAATTTTCAAGAATCCCATTAAAGAATTTAGAAGAGTAGAAAAATACAATGGATATTCTGTTTTGAATCTCAGCTGTAAATAAACCAATCGAATAAAAATTTCTTTTAAAAGTTATTATATACGTACCATTTTCATTTCTTTCTTTGTACCCCTCGGTATATCCATATTTCTACTTTTGAACTTTAAGGTTTTGGTGGCAACAAGAGTTCCTTTATATGAAGCTATTTGCGTGAATGCTTGGCCGGTAACTTTTGATTCTATCGAAATAGTTGACTTTAAGCTTGTCTAAAAAGTATAAACACTAATATATTACCATCATATAAATGACGACATTTTTTTAAAATATGCAAAACATCAAATAATGCATTATAAATGTAAGCATAAGTAAATATTTTAAAGAAATAAAGAAACAATTTCGTATTAATTATTCAACTTTTATATTCCAAATAATTAAAATTAAATTTTAAGTTTGATAATGTAATTTAAATATGTTAAATATACTAAGAAATTGCCTAAGAAAATCGAGAAGTATTTTTTAAGTTAATGCAAATTTTTGTATGAATTCTTTTGGTGGTAAAAACTATAGCGGCTAAAAATCACAAGTAATTTTGAGATAATATAAAAAATAACTGGCAATGCTGTTGAATACACACAAAATTATTTTACAAAAGCTAACAATAAAAAAAGTATTACATTCACTAAAATGAAAACTAGAGGTTTTTCCTTCAAATTTTTTGTTCAAATATAATTTCAATACTTAGTATTCAAAAAAAAGTCATTTATTTAAAAAAATAACATTTTTTTAACTAATTTTTTTAAAAATAGCAACGGTGTGTATGATACATCCCAATCAAGATAATTGATTAAACATTATAATGTAAATTATGAAACTGGATTAAAATATTGAGTTTTGTGCTAGCTAACAATAGAAGAGAATGGAAGAATTTCAGTTCTAAAGCACCCAGTTTCTACTAATCTACACTTGCTTATCTACGTTTGGAACCGCGGTTCTGAAAATGTGTATAAATAAATAATTTTATACATTTAGTGTCAGTTGAATTAGAAAATGTATATAAAATTGTTTTGAGTTTGTTATTACAAGAAAAATTTTGAAATGTAAAATTTTGTCAAACCATGAAGACAAAATAACTATATTTTCAAAAAATTCTCCTCTCTGTGTAAAATTCTTCTATGATAATACTATTTAGCTTAAATATACTTAAAATTTCTATATAGGGAATGAACTAGGGTTTTCAAAAATTCGCCTTATTTTCGTGGTTTTGAACAATTGAAAAAAACTTGGTGGTTTTTGTTAAAATTTCTTTATTCTGATTTATTGAAATAGAAATAAATTCACTTCTAAAACATATTTCAAAACTCCTTGTTCATCGATTGTATAGATGCAATATCTATATATAGGTAAAATATTATATTAGGTTGGGGAAAAAGAAATCTATTATTTTTGCATAAAAATCAAGACTTTACTTAACATGCTTCCGATTGTCCGATTTGGGTCAAATATGAACCGTTTTGCTGTATAATTTATTACCATTTTAAAAGTAGCTTCATAATGCCTCTCTCATGGAAGTCTTGGAGTTTATTGGCGAAAACATATAGTAATTGATTTTCACTATCTTCTCTTCATCCCAATTTCTTATCACTCAGGAAATTTTGCAATGCGAGAAAAAGGTAGTAAATAAGCTGGTGTCGGGTTTGGGACTATATACTTGAGTGGACATCAAAATTCTCAGCTTCTAAGCTCCCAGAAGTTCTGGAAGTCACTACAGAACTTCTGTGTGGCTGAAAGCGCGTTGTCCTGATGGAACACAACACCTCTTCTGTTGACCAATTCTGGCCATTTCTGGTCAATCGCTAGCTTCAAACGGCGGTAAGTTGTTGACAGTAGAGATCACAGATTTAGTGTTTGGTCATGCAGGAAGCAACTCTAATAAATGATTCTTTCCAGTCCCACCAAATAGGCGAGTAGAACCATCCTGGCCGTTAGTCTGGATTTGGCCACCGTTTGAGCTGCTTCACCGCACTTTTGACTACGATCGTTTTTACTGTGTAGTATGGAGCCCATTTCTCCTCCCCAGTCACCATCCATTTTAAGAAATGGGTCGATTTCATTCCGTTTGGCCAAGGCTTCGCGGTGAATTCCGATCCATCATGTTGTTTTTGGTGTTAATTGGTGTGGCACTTTAAACATGGGCTTTCTTTTTTTGAATCCAACTGCGCAAATGGCTTAAAACTGTTTTATGGTCGATCTTTAGCTCACAGGTAATGCTGCGACTACTAGAGCCAAAGCAGCTTTGATTATTTCTGTGATTTTATCGACACTTTGACGACGGGCCTGCCTGCTGTGCGAGGGTGCATTTTTAACATCAAAAAATACGAACGGTATCGACAAAACCAAAATTGCATGTAATTAGCTATTACAGTATCGGCACAAACACCATGCGCAATTTCAACCACCTGGCTTTCATTTTCGCCTTTATCAAAGAAAAACTGTAAAATGTACCGAATTTTCTCTTTGTTGACTTCCATTTTTAACACCCTGTAACTCACAACTGAATAGGCCAAAAAAAAGCAAAATAATTTTTTTAGTGTGAAATGTCATCTTGACAACGAGCATAAATTTGAAATAGTTTGATCGATATTTCACGAGATATTGACACTACAGCTATCTACTGAAAAAATAATGGATTTCTTTTTCCCCAATCTAATATAATAGAAGCATTTTTCATGAAAGAGAGTATTTTGAAAGTAGGTTATTTTGTTCTCATTTTGTTTCCAAAAAAATTGCATTTAAATCATTTTTTTTTCGTACTAACAATTCATAAAACAGTTTTATATGTATATTATAATTTAATTCACACTAAATGTTCAAACAATTATCAGTTTATAATATTTTTAATCACTTTTTTCAGCGTAATCAGTCATCAATCTTATAAATATTGTTAGCACGAAGACAAACTAAAACTACAGAGTCAAATTCTTACTTTGTTCAAAATTGAAGACTTTTAAGGAAAGCAAGACGTATTTGTATAAATTTATCAATCGCTTAGATCTGAATATACGTAATCTTTGTGAAATACCATACATTAAGGGGCAATAGGGTACTTTGAAAAATTTTGTATCTATTATGCAGATCTTTTCAAGAGGAATAAATAAAATTCTCGGTTACCAAAAAAATTATCTGTAACAAAAAAAATTATTAGAGTAGAATTTGACATTAACGTGGGTAATTAAAAAAAAATTACTACCCACAATCCCATATACTCACCGATGTAGTTACATTTAAGTTGTTATTGTACACCAATTTGATGAAAATAAAATTAAAAAAAAATAAACGCATAAGTTGCGGAGAGGCTCCCATTAGTTTCGATTAAGTTTAATATTCTATAAAAAAAAATTCGTTTATTAAATATTAAATTCTATCAAATATGTTGAAAGGAACAACTGAGTAAAATATTTACAAGATATGTCTAAAAATTTTATTGAACTATATATAAAACACAAGTAATTATCGATTGATTGATTACTCGGTTATTTGCTCAAAGTATTCATTCCTCGTAGTCAATATATTTATTTACACATTACCCTTTAATTTTTTATACTCTCCTGTAAAGCATTTTTTGAATTTTTTATTTACCTTGTCATAACCGTCGGTGTAAATGAGATTTACTGTCGTTAGAAAACACAGCGACACGCTCATGGAATGCCTTAGAAGCCTTTCCATTTTATAATTTTTTTTTGTCTCAACCAATACTTAATTTTTTTTTCTTTTTCCCATCTAATAACTAGACAAAAATATAAGCATGTCAAAGTTATTTACCTGATTTGTTTGAATAGTAAATTAGATAGCGTTTGAGGCAACTCGGACAAATAAAGCGATTTCTCTAATAAAATTGCCCACTTTAACATTTCCTGATTTTTAAACACGGCCTTGTAACTAGAATGAATTTTTTGCTATGTCCTTAAAATTCAACAACATTAAATAAATACGAAAGTTTTGACTTACAGCTTGTAAAATTAAGAATCTATTCGGGTAAGTGCAGAAAATAGAAACCAGAACAACAAAAATGATTGATTAAAAAACAGCATTTTGAATAATGTAATAAATACATATATCATGCGAATATTGACGTCAGAATAATTTTAATGTCTGAAGCATTTCGATGAAAAATTCATATTTCTTCTGTCGCTGTCTCAATTGCAATACGTAAATTGTACGTAGTTTGCGCCTTCTAAGACCATTAAGAGCATATACTAGCGATTCTCAGAGCTGTGGGGCGTGCTCCCAGAGTGTAACTCAACTCTATGGGAGAGGAGGGAACATATTGAAAAGTCGAAAATAAAAAATTATTTAAGTAAATTATTACTTTACTGAAAGGGAATCAAATCAAAATATACATTCTGAAATAATAAAAATAAATACACATTTGCACTCATATAATATACTTATAAATGTTTTAGTACTGCACAATATAATTGATGGAACTATTTTATCAATAATAAATTAAGAACAGCTAGTAATAACTACTACTAGTGATTCCTATGAGCATATTGCAGGGCAAAGCTTTTCAAAGAAAAGTTTTAATATTAAGTAACACTCTAGTTAATTTTTTCCTATATTTAGTTGATATCTATGTATATATTCAAAGCAACCACCGCAGAAAATCCGGTTTCAGAAGGGGTAGGATCTTGGGAATAGTATTCAGGAATTTATTTTTCAATTTGATGCCAAATTTGATGGATATAAGATAGAGAGCACAGCCAAGACTAGATATTTTTTCCACACAATTCCTATATACTTCAGCTCACTTTCTCTATATATTTATTTATTTATCGATCTTCGTGGAATTTTCAATCGTTAATAAAATACATTTTAAAGCGCTCAATTGAGCTGGAATTTTATATACATGATTATTTTGGATGACAATACAGTAATTTAATTATAATTAATACATATTATTTTATTAAAACTAATTATTCAAAGAATTACAAATACAGCCACGTTGGCATCATTTTTGGCGACTTGTGTCAAAACAGGAAAAGGTTTTTTTCTCATATTTAAAGCTGACGCTCGTTTTGAGCTGCAATTTTACTATTGTTTGGGTTAAAATACGATAATTTAGTTATAATTAATTAAAATTAATTGGCTTCAAACTAATTATTTAAAAATTACAGATACGTCCCGTTGGTTTCATTTTTAGCGACTTAGGTCAAAAGGCTTTAAAAGATTTTTTCCTGATGTTTTTAAAAGCATTTCAATTTGAACTGGAAATTTTATATACACGATTGTGTTTTGGATGATAATACGATACTTTAATGAAGTAATAAATAAAAAATTAATTACCACTTAATGTTGTGATTCTGTCCTATGTATATATATATTTATGATGGTATAACTATTTAATAAAAGTATTAGCTAAAATAAAAATTTTTCTTTGTTGATCAGTAGGAATTGACTTTTTTTTATATTACTTGTTCCAATGGAATTTGTACTTTTTAGAAATGTATGATTGCGAAATAAACAATATTGAATTTAATTTTTAAAACTATTTTTTCATCTGTTCAGTTTGAAAAGAAATTAGAAAGAAGAAAAAATAACAGTTTTCCCTATCATATACAAAGCAATTAATGTTAAATATCAATTATTTAAAAAGTATCATACTGAGTATATACAAATTTGAATACTTATCTGATCATTTGCAAGGTTTATAATTAAGGTCGTATTGCATCTTCAGTCAGAGTACATTATGATTGCGTTCAATATATTGCTATTGAAGGGGAAGGAGAGCGCAAGTACTATAAGTTTGAGAAGCATTGACATAAACTAAAAAGTCTTAAACTTAAATAAGAGTAACTTTAGGGTCATATCAAGAAGGTTAACGTACACTACTGGTCCCCAGAAATTTGTTTTAATTTTCGATGAAAAGCTCTTAGTGTTTTATAAGCTTATTTAACAATGTTGTTTTTTGCTAATCCTTCGAGATGACGAAATCAGACAAGACCGTTGACACTTGGAAAATAGGGCACACAAGAAGAATAGAATACATATTCTTCCTAAGAAGCTTTTACAACGTTGGATGTGCTCGGCTTAAAGCCCTGGGAACGTGTCACTTGGAACACGTGACAAGATCTTCATGTCTACTGAGAGAAAAGTACTTTAAGCAACCACTGAAAAGCAAGATGTGTAATTACAGGTTGGAGCTTCAGTCACTCAAGGACTACTACTCCAAATACCGATTATTGATAGAAACATTCTTTATTTTATCATATTTTGTAATTTTTTCGGTAGAAAAGTAGTTCCTGGCGTAAGATAAGGGGTGGAAAGGGGAGTTGTATGTTTATAACTCTCCTTTGTTAACTGCAGCTATGGGCTATCCGTAAAAGGTCTATCCTCCTATCTTGGCTTTTCTACCGTCCAGCCAAATTGGCACTTAAAGTCGAAACTATTCCTCAACACAAAAAGAACGTCACTACTGAATAACATATAAATAGTCAGAGTGAGATAGATGATACGGAAAATATAGAATGAGCAAATAATGCACCACATTAATTCATGACAAAGCCCTATTTCCGAAACCACTTTTACGATTTAAAAATACGGATGATTTTGATTTGAAATGATTTTCAATGCTTACCGTCTATTATGAACTGTGACAAAATGTTTCTTAATGACAGAAGAAGTAAGGTTATAGTAAAAGTGAATTCTGAAGTGTCCATCCGATGAATTCAAGCAGAGTAATTCAAGATTGCAGTGTACAATGCTCTATATTGCCAGTAAGTAAGTTTTGGGACTCAACTTTACTAAAAAATAACTTTTATATTTTCATAATGCACAAATATCTTGAGTACATACATTATACTATAAAATGTATGGCATTAAAGATAAAACCAGTTAACACTTTCACTTCCAGTTTGATAGCAAAATGATGCGCTAATATCCATACTTCCGAAAAAGAAAGAAGGAATTATAATAACGGGGAACTTCAAAATTTTTTTTAAAAATACCTTTTAAGTGTTAAGTATAATGAATCAGTAGGAAATTTTGCTAAAAATATTGTGACACCAGCTGTGATAAATGTCAATTTAACTTCAGATTTTAATCTGTATATATAAGATTGCGCCGATTGAAGGAAAAACATATAATTGTGCATTAAGCAGTGAAAAGATTTATATAATTGATTTGAAGAGATATTCAATGAGGGAAAGATTTGAGCCATTAAACTACATAATTCTCATCTCATATTCATGAAATATTAGGCATAACATCCAGAATTGCGTAAGAGTTGAATAATTTATTTTCAAGGTATCCGACTACGTTCGGAGCCGTGATTTTAAAAAAGCACATAAATGGATAATTTTCATGATATTTAGTGTCACTTAGATTAGAATACATGTATAAAATTGTTTTAAGGACATTTTGACAAAAAAAAATTATTTAAATACAATATTTTGGCAAAAATTAACTTAGAATAATCTTTTTCAAAATGTTGTCCTTTTTGTGAAAAATGCTTCTATTATATTGTATTTGCTTATATATGGCTCAAAACTCTGCACAAAGGGGCTCAACTAGGAGTTTTGAAAAATACACTGTATTATTTTTTCAGAGTTACAACCCATTGGAAATAATTATCGGCGTTTTTCTTAAAATTTCTCCCCTCTGTTGTCATCAAAACATGGATAAACCCACTTCTAGATTTATATATTTCAAAAATTCTAGTTGAGCCTCTGTACAGAGAGGTCTGAATATATACATGCAAAATATTATTATAATGACATTTTTCACAAAAGGAGGAATATTTTTGAAAATGGATTGTTTCTATGTACACTTTTGTCCAAAATATTGTACTTAAATAATTTTATTGTAATACTATGCTTAAAACAATTTTATATACATTTTCTAATCTAAATGACACTAAACATCATAAATATTATCCATTTATGCACTTTTTTAAAATCACGGTTCCGAACGTAGTCGGATGCCTTAAATGTTTACATATTTCTGTGATTAAGATATAAATCTAGTAAGGGGAGAACAAATAAAACACAAAATACCTTCCATTCATTAAAATAAATCTTTCACTCATCCCTCTTACCAATAAATAAATAAAAATATTTAACAATGCGTAATAAAAAAAATATTTAATAGAATTGACTGAAAATAAAATTTTTCTTAATTGCTGAGTTGCAACAACTTCATTAAGTATTTACAATTAATTTATTACAATTTGACATTGTAAATACCAGTCAAAAACAAATAATCAAACAAAAGCAAAGATATTTTAATACAATAATAATACATGGTTCCACAAGGTTGAGTTAAGGGGACTACGACAGATTTTGACATCCCCTTTTTTTCCTTAATACGTAGTTGTGAAAACATATCTTCAATATACCCTTCAATCATTGTCTTTTCAAACGTAACATTAGTCCTAATCAAATGTTACAAAGTACCCTGAAAATACATTGTCTCTTAAAGAGGATTTGTAAATATTTTTTCTTTCTCATTTCTTTCAGAATTCAAAGTAAGTCTGTGGTTAAAATATTTAGAATTTGAAATTACTATTGACATTAGTATTTGTTTTAATCTGTCTTTTAATTAAGTACTGTTTTTTAGTTAGTTCCTTAATTATACTTATAGCAACTGTTTTAATATTATATGTTTTTCCTATATTATAATTTGTGAAAATTATGGTTGGATTATGTAGCGGATTTATGCAATTAGAAAATTAGATACTATTCCGTAAAGCAAGTGTTTCCATTTGAGCGAAATGCATTAACTGTATCTCACTGAATTCGAAGAATATTCACATAATTCAATATGCAAGTTATTTTTTGGAGACAATTTAACAAAATTTTTTTTGAAGTTATTTGTGTGATAAATCTAATTTTTACGTGTTTTTACATATCATTGGTAATATCATTTCTATGAATGCTCCAATTACAGTCTGAGAACAACTGTAATTGATAACATATCGTTTCAATATTGATAAATATAGAGGTCATCAGATTATTCAGATATAACTGATACATTTATAAACTATTTAATCCTCATGCCTGACTGAGTCACAAAGCAAAATTTCCTGGAAAGGAAGATTAACTTTATATTAACTTTCCAAGCGAATGGACTTTGGCATCTTTTGACTCTTTTTGCTTCCTTATAAAAATATTACAATTACAATCTTTTGAATTTAAACCCTATTTTCAACTTGACTTTTTTAAACGAAAAAGGGAATTAAAATTGCATCCAAAAGCAGCTACTTGATATTGTGAATTGTTATATTCTCACTGTCATATATTAAGATATCAACTATTTAACTGGTTTGTCTGTGGCTACCGAAAGCGGGCCACAACCGGTTTGTACATACGCTGAATGGACACTCTAACATGTTCTGCTATCTATCTTTAATTTACAGATATTTTTAAAACTTATAGTGAGATTATTAACGCTAGCATTTTTAAGAGATGCAGTTGGTCCATGGTTCTGAAATGCTTCTCAACCGGGATTTTTTTCGTGGTGAAGGGGGACTTTTTCTTGGGTAAACGATTAATATTGGGTTTTTGGCGCAAGAGCCCTTTCGGTTGTACTGTGAAATTTTTTTAAACTTCAATAAAATTTTTAAAATACAGTTAAAAATTTTTAAATTTAAAAGAATAATATACACTGCTGGCCACCGTAAATGCAACACCAAAAAAGACAAGAATAGCACAACAAAACTTATTTTTTTAGATAACATGTTGACCAAGTATTAAATGGTTAAATTTTTGGACTTCTGTAAAAGTGGTTTTTCCCGCCCGAATCAGTAGCCAGGTAGCCGCCATTGTTGGAGATCACCCCCCACGCCTCGGGATTGATTCAAAGAGATTTTGGATGTGTTTTGGGGTACGAGCCGCAGTTTTCACACGTTGCCAAAGTGATCTGGTGTCGCGCTGGGGGTGTAATCTGGGTCAATCGTTGGAAACCCCGGACCACATGTTTTCTATCGGGGAAAAATCCGGGGGCGAGCCGGCCAGGGCCAATTCAATCTGGTGATTGACGAAGAACCTTTGGGCAATGCGTGCCCGTGTGGTTGCGCATTATCCTGTTAAAATATGGCTGTGGCAACCCTGAATGAAAGGAAGGACAAAGGGCCCAGCACCTCGGAGATGTAGCACTGGCTTTTTTAAAATACCGGCAATGCGTACTAGAGTAGTATGGGGTGATACCCAATACCGTCCCATACCATAATACCCGGTGCAGGACCAGTGTGGTGGTGCATAACGCAGCTGTTCAGCATCCCTCTCCACGGTGTCCCCAGACTCGAGATACCATCGTGGTGTTGCAGACAGATGCGTGACTAGCCAGTAAAACAGCTTCATTCCATTCCACCACCCACATCCCCAATCCCACCATTGACGGTGGAGACGTCTGTGGTTCTCCCGTAAAGGGTAGACCAAGCAATGGACGACTTGCTGACAGAACCTCTCGCTGTAAACTGCGTCAAATGGTACTCGCAGACACTGAATGATGCGTTACAGACTCAATGTGCGGGCTATGGTTCGTGATGTGTGTGACGATCCGTCACTGCCATGCGCACAATTTCCCTGCCCTTTTTCGTGAAGTGGTGCCGGGGTGGAGGGATCGCCCCTGTCCGTCCCCTCTTGCATCCGATCCATCCCCAATTATAGTTGTCTGGTTTCATCAACACGATCCGATTTCCTGAAAGATAATCCACAATCTCGGTATTCCACTATCCTTCCTCGCGAACTCGGATATTTGATAAAAGGCTGATCGCTGTTTTTACGAGGAATCTGAAAGTTTTTGAAAAATAAAACACAAGAAAAACACATTGCCGAACTTGAAATCGTCGAAATCTCCACCCTTTAAATAGCGCTTTGGTAGCGCCACAGGCGCGCGTGATGTGTCTGCGCTGAAAATTCTAGCGGAGGTGAATATGCAAAATCTACCTCCGCTAATGCATTTTTTAATTTCAATTTATGCTTTTATATCATTTACGGTGGCCAGCAGTGTAGATATAAGAACTAAATTTCATTAAAATCGCATTAAAAGTTCATGTAAAATTGTTACACTATAATAAAATACTTAAAAGTGAAATTAAAAACGTCGAAAATCATTTAAATTCATGTTTTATATCAAAACGCAATAATTAATGTTCCAAATTTCCTCTGTAAATTTTAATTTATCCTATTTCTGGTTGGGGTCATGATATGTGAGAAACCAGACATTATGTGAGCATCTATTAATTTTTCATCGTTGGCAAATCAACGGTCTTAGTCAGAAACAAATAAAACAACATAATCCAAATATTTCAAAAAATTGATGAAAAATAAACTATATTAAAGCAATGCAATATGTAAACCAAAATATGTTAATAATAAATTGTTCGTTTTCTAATGAAAAATTTTAAGAGAATAAATGTATCTACGTACATTTATAAAACATTTGTCTGTGGTCTAGACGAGAAAGGAAGTAAAGAGGATATTGAATGACAAGAAAGAGGGTCGAAAATAGAAAAGGATCACTAGGGTACCCCGGAGTCGTGACACCCGTGTTTGTAAACCCCTTGGGAGAAAGAAAAGATCACTAGGGCATCGTACTCACCTAAAGAAGGTGAGCCTCCTGAGGGTATTCTTAATTGGAAGCAGGAATTTAGATTCTTGAAAATATTCGATAAAGAATAGAAATTTGAAATACAATGTGCAATATATTGCTTGGGAAGAAATGAAAATGGAAAGATAATCCAAAACAGCCGATATTGTATCTGTCCCCATTGCAATGCAAAACTTTGTATTACGCAATGCTTCAAATTGTGTGTACAGATATATGCACACGCACACAAAATCCTCAACCGTTTGAAAAAAGATTTGAACATGAAATTAGGAGAGAAATTCTTTTAAGATACATGAAACATCCTTCATAGCATGCAGAGTGTGTTTATAGAAAGCAAACGTTTAGGTGTTTTTGTGTCCCACAATTATGAAATAAAAAGTAGTGAGAAAACTTTAAAATTGATAAAATGAAAATCTTTCACATTTTTGCGTTCTGTTAAATATGCTTAGTTGTATGTAATAAAAAAATGTGACTTCTTAAAAAAACATTTTTGGAAAACGATTTGAACGCTTAAGAGGCCCAAAAACCTTTTGAAAATGTATTGGTCAGGAATAATGTTTGTAGAAACTAACGACAAATTATGCTAATATAAATAATGATATTAGTTCATAGTAGTTTCGTAGTTATCGGTTCTCATCAACAGAAATGAAACCACTACTGAATTTTACTTTTGTAGAAAAGGTTTTATTAATTATAATTATTTTTAAGGGGAAAAAAGCTATATTCTTTATATCAGCGTTTCTCAAACTGTGGGGCGCGAGCCTATTGAAAAGTCGAAAACAAAAGATTATTCAAAAAATTATTAATGTACTTAAAGTAAACAAACAAAAGGCTTTCTGATATAATAAAATATAAAATGCCCATTTACACGGATATAATACACTAATAAATGAATCAGTACCGTCGTACAACATATATTTTATTATTAATTTAACAATACTAAGTTAAGAACAAGTGTGATAATTACCTGTGACCACATGGGCTTGTATTAATACTTATCTTGGTAATTTGTACGGTTTATAATTAATTCTTTAACTGCCGATTAAAAGTTACGCGATTCGATCCCCAATGCCACCATTTACCACGTAGACGCGCAAAATTTGACACTTTTTTTGGGAAAGGGGAAGAGGAGAGAAATAAATAAGCAAATCCTCTAAAATAAGTATATCGTTCGAAAACACTGTCAAGGTCCTTTTTTTTTGCATTCCAAGACCTTCGGAATAATTGCATGGATAGCAGTACACAAAAAAGATCGTACTTCGGAAAGACGTATATATACGTCCAAAAATTTATACTTTGGCTGAGCGAGACGTTTATATACGTCGGTGGCGCATAAGAGATTAAATTCGTATTGTATCTTTAGTGTCAAAGTATAGTATTATTGAATTCAATAGCTATTGTATGGAAGGGGGCGTGATAAAAATGATGATTGAATATTGGGTCGCGAATATTGAAAATTTGAGAAGCACTGCCTTATATTTATGCCGTCTTTCATTTATATATCTATGGTTTAGAATTTCTTATTTATATATCGTGGGCTTCAAGAAATGGCTTTCATTCATCTATCTTTCAGCTTTAGAAGAAGCATTAAATAAGCTAGAAAAATGCTTAATTATTTTAAGCATATTTACAGTAGTTAACATTTAATAATCAAAGATTGTCAATATTTCTATTCGCCTTTTTACTCACACAGAGTGTTTAATCCTAATTCTTTAATAAATGTGATTTTGTGACTATTATAAAATTAAATATGTTATTAAAAAAACTTGCAATCCTGTTAATGACGCAACTAGGTTATCTATATTAGCACATAGATTCCAGTTTCTTCAAAATTCTTTTTCAAGAAATATTTTCAAACTTTTCTTTCCCTTATAATATAGTATATATATTATAAGGGATAAAATATATAGTATTTCCCTTATACTATATTATAAGGGACCCTTATAATATAATATTTCTTTCCCTTATATATAGTATAAGAATAATGTATAAGTCAAGGTACAACTTTGATTGCTCAAAATATGCGTCGATTTTCGTGTACCCACATATTTGTTTATAACTAAAACATTATACCGTTACAGTAATTGACATCGTAGTATTCTTTTTTGATAATGTACTTATTGCACAGTGAAATAAAGAATAATTTCAATTACTACTTTATAGTACCATTATATTTTCTGAAAGATAGCCTCGCTCTTAATTGACAAAATCAACGAAGAAAAATTGTTCAAGGATTAGTTCTTGTATTATGAATTATAGTGGTACAGAGCGATAGATGTAAGCTTTATGAAATTATATTACTGTTTTTATTTGCTATAAAAAAGATTTAGGGTTCAGTAATAAAAATGGCCGGTTTATTTATAGAAAAAGAAGTTTAAGGCTGCGGCTTTTTTTAGAGAACATAATTCACTCACTTTATTTGTTTTGATAAGATGAAATATAAGTTTATCTTGACACATATTACCATTCGAAAAAGATAATAATCTTTTAAATGCATTATTTTATATTCAATAATTATATTACCCCCATTTACATTATCTTTTCCTAAATAATATTCAAAACTGCTATTTAAAATAATGTTTTAAAAATATTTTTTCAAAATGTTCTTTCTAAAACATATTTTTTTTAATAAAAAAGTACAATGCCTTTAAAAACATAATTTATTTTATGTGATAAAAGGTATATTGTTATGACTGCAACTAATTACGCAATCTGAATACGTTCAAATTTCATTAGAGTTTCAAAAATGCATTTGTAAGCTATATTTTGCCCTTATTGCTTTATATATTTATTTTGTATAATTTTAATATTCAAGTAATTTAAAATGGTTTAATCACTAAGAAGAATAAACGCATAGAGCAACTAAGAAAATGGAGAAACAAAATGAAAATACGTGGCAAATATTTTTTAAAAGATAAACTCTTTGGTTTGTATTCGAATTGCACAGTAAAGATTTAGTAGGGTAACACAGATAAAATCTCAGGGGATGGCAAAATATTTAAAGTTTGATAAATAACAGGGGAAAAACAGTAACTGGTTTGTGGTAATGTTTTGGGTGGAAGAAGAACGTGGAAAATAACACAGAGGAAACTAAAAAAAACCAAAAACAGATACTTTAAAATTAAACGAAAATAAAAACTTAAACAAAATTCAAGAGAAATCCTAGAAAACAATCACACTTTGGGGAGTAAACTAATGTTGTTTCGAGTAATAACTCAATAGCTTTTTCATTAAATGACAGAGAAACTAAAAATTCATTTACGTATAAGCAAATACTATGATTGAATTTTGTCCCAAATTGTTGCAATCAAACAAAAATAAAACAAACTTTAAACAATTTTTCATTACGATTTTTGTAAATGAATTGAATCCCCCAGTTAAACGGAAAAGTTTTTTATATTTCGGACTGCTATGTGTTTTAAATTCACAAAACACGAAGACGAGTATTTTGTAACTATACTCTCTCCCTCTCTAAATATATTTCTCGTATCTCAATCATAGTATGATAAAGGTACCTGTTGCAACTCCATGGTGTAAGATGTGGCAATCCGTAAGAGCGCACGTGGCATTCCCGTGATGCATTGCAGTGATGTCATGCGCGCGATTGCGGATTGGCCGTCTCTTCGATCAATGTACAAGTCACGTGTGTGTAGATGTATGATCCACATGTATAGAGTTAGAAAGATTTAGAATTTGAGATCGAATGAACTTGTGCTCTTCTTTATGTCTGTTTTTTTATGTGTCGTCTTTTCGTTGTGCTGTGCTGTGCTGTCCAATTAAAGAAATAAATGAATGTTAGTTAAGCATTCGTATGGAATATTCTTTTTACCAACATCTAGCATAATTTGCAGAACCTCAGTTGATAGCATTCAACAGTACCTATATCCTAGTATATATTACACGCATTAATACTTTCGAAGTGCATTTTTTAATTTGTAAGTGCATTCACCGCATAACTTGTTTTTGGTTTGCTGAGAAATCTAATATGTGCATGTAAAGTGCTCTTTAACTTTTGATAAAAATGGTTCAAATAAAAACAAAAGGTCACGAAATATCTCACATTATCGTAGAGCTTTTCTGGATAGCGGACAACATCGAAAATCAGGATAAGAAATGTGTATCAAGAAAAAAAAAAGAAAATGTATACCAAAATCTAATATCTGGAATAATATTTAAATTCATGCAAGAGAGAAAAATAGATGTGCCGCAAGGAAACATTAAAATTAGGAATTTGATTAAATCCCTAAAGGATATGATTATTTCACGGGAGATGTTAAAATAACGTTTCTTCAAGGTCATTTCTCTGACGAAAGTAAGGGATTTGAACAAATACCTGATCTGTTTCAGTGAAATGATGAAATAATATTGTCAAGAGTTTAAAAGTGTTTATTTAACAAATATGGTGCATTATTAAGTGTAGAAGAAAGTAATACAACAATAGTCAATGAGAAATAAAACTTATTTATTCGGAACTAACTATTAAATAATTAGAAAATTAGGCTGGTATTTCTTTATGTGTAACATCTTTCCTCTCGGCTGCTGTATATTTGTGGGAGTAATTTCGTGAAAAGGGACGAAAATGTGTAACAGGAAACTGTGGAAGCCCTTGCGGTGGCATCTATCGACTTGGCCTGTGTTCCCCTTTCACAGTTTCCTTACTAATGATGACCTGCTTTGGACAGGGAAAGGCTTACACACTAAAATATCAATCCCCATGTTAATTCTATGGTGCCATTTTTTAAAGATATGAGGTTGATATTTGGGGGATTGATAGTACTACCTCTGTTTGGTTAGGATGTACAAGGACTCGATACCCCCTCCCCCCGGACAGCATTTTACCAATGCAAATCCTGACTAGTTCATTTAATCATTTTACTGAAACTGTTTATTGAGGTCCACTTTGGAATATGTTCAGATCCTATCTGACGGATAACTCGAAAAAATTGCTGATAGAATGCAATGCAGACTTGGCAATTATACGAGGGGTGATTGTTAAGTAAGGTCTCCAATAGTATAAAATAGGTTTCCGACAACGTAAAATAATTACAGAGGTATCAGAATGAAGGACGTTTATTACTCTTACATATTGTAAAATCATTTCTCAACTATAGTCACTCATAACAGTCACACATTTGTTCAATAGTTTATCCATTTCTTCACTCCGTTCTTGAAGAAAGATTCTGGTTGGCTGCGTATGCATTTGCGCACGGCTGCCTGAACTTCGGTTTCCTGGATTCATCATTATGACCCAGAAAACAAGAGGAAATTCATGAAATACCGTCATCCTGGTTCTCCGAGTGTCAAGAAATTCAAAAGTTTAATGTCAACAGCAAAAGTCATGCACACCATCTTTTGGGATGCAAGTGGTGTGTGTGCACTACACGGAATTTCTGACAAAAGGATTGACGTTGAATTCCGACAGGTACTGAGCAACATTACGATCACTCAAGCAACACATCCACAGAATCAGACCCGAACGAAACGTCTTTAATTTGCATAACAACAATGCAAGACCGCATTGCTGTGCAAAAACACAAGACGTCACGGGAAACCTGAAATTCAAAGTGGTTCCACAACCTCCTTATAGCTCAGATTTGGCACCGTCGGCTTTTTGGTTGCTCTTAAAATTGAAGGAGAAGTTGAAATGTCAACTTTTTCAACGGATACGAAGTTCAGGCAGCCATGCACAAATGGACACGCAGCCAACCAGTAATATTGAGTTTCTCTAAAAATAAATACTTGAAAGACAGAAACTTTGTTTAAAAAATTTTTATTGTGTTCACCCAAATATTGGAGTATATAAAAATTTTCTGACACAAAGCTATAAACTCTAAGTTAAGATTTGCAATTTTTATTTTTATATCATATTATTATAACAGGAAATTATTTATTACCCTGGAACACTTTTAAGAAAATACATATTCATTAATTTACTTATCCGCAATGTAAGACAAAACTAATGTTCAGGATAAAAATTCCTTCGAATCGTTTTCATCATACCTAAAATATTTCGAAAAATGTATGAGTGTTCCTTTAGGAAGTCTTATTTGAATAACATTTTCCAAAATTAGGTAATGAATAATAATTATTTGTAAATTTTCTACCTAACAAGAATATAACAAAAATAATTCTTCAACAAACGTTATCATTCTAAATAAAAAATACACACATGAAAATATATGTATAAAATACAGATTATAGCATAAAAAATTATTAAAATACATCAATCTATGTGAAAATATATACATTGTACACGGAAAATTTCATACAATTAAGGAAAAAGTAAAGTAAATTCCATTCATCTCTCCCGTAAATTGTCTAAGAAGTCCTTCAGTAATGCACCATTATTTTTCTTTGGATAACCCTCGCCTTCTGATAACATTTAAATTTCGCTTACCCACTTAAAACATGAAATCACCACACACTATAAGCTAACTTACCAAAAAGGACTACTACGATACTAATTTAAGTTTTTATTTTCTAAACTATACCCTTACGGTATCCGACTACGTTCGGAACCGTGATTTTGCACAAAAGCGTATGAATGGATACTATTTATGATATTTAGTGTCACTTAGGTTAGAAAATGTATATAAAATTGTTTTAAGAATAGAATTACAATAAAAAATTATTTAAGTACAATATTGTGACAAAAAATGAACATAGAATGACCCATTTTCAAAATATTCTCCTTTTGTGAAAAATGCTTCTATTATAACAATATTTTGCCTGTATATAGCTCAGACCTCTGTGCAGAGGCTCAAAAAGAATTTTTGAAATATATAACTTAGAAGGGGGTTTAACCATGTTTTACGACAACAGAGGGAGAAATTTTAAGAAAAAAACGCCGAGCCGATAATTATATATATATATATATATATATTTCAATGGGTTGTAACTCTAAAAATAATGAGAATTTTTCAAAAATCCTAGTTCAGACCCTACTGGAGAAGTCCTTGCTTTATATATAGGCAACATATTATTTTAGAAGAATTTTTTATAAATAGAGAACATTTTGAAAAAAAGGTTATTCTAAGTTACTTTTCTTGCTAAATATTGTATTTAAGTAATATTTTTTGTCAAAATGTCCTTAAAATAATTTTATACATGTATTCTAATCTAAGTGACACTAAGTATCATGAAAATTATTCATTCATGAGCTTTTTAAAATCAAAGTTCCGAACGTAGTCGGATACCTTAAGAATTCTTAAATGCTATTATAAGAATTATAAAAAATGCTATTATTTACATATTACAAAATGCATTAAAACATGTTGCAACATCCTATGCAAAAAACAATGCATTCTAGAAAAAATTTGAAAAACAGAGGAATACTTAGTACTTAGGAAATATAAAGTTATGTTTTGTTTACAATAGTTATTTAATAAAATTGATATGAAGAATTTAGGTTAATTGGATAAATTACATAAATTTTTTATAGTTGGTTAATTTGTTACACTATGAACTATTTAGGTAAATTTGTTTTACGTATGATTTAAAAAAAAATTCCTAAATATCCCCACAAAAAATAACAACAAAAGTTAGTGCACCGACTAAACGAATGTTTTAAGCCAACATAAAAATTTTTAAATTTATTTTATATATTTTTTTACTCCTGACTAATGTCTATTTTCGTTAACGATCGTTATGAATTTTGATGAATCATAAAATAAAACTTTAAAGATATGGTTTTATTACCACAATAAAATGAGTCAAAAATGCACAATAAATATTAAAATGCCACATTTTATTTCATGAAATAGATATAAAAAGTATTAATCACTAATAAATATTCATTGCACTCTTTATTCAAGAAAATATTCGTTTCTTTCCATCAAAAATAAGAGTCAAGAGTATCTTGAAGCTTTTATTTCAACTCCTGATATTAAAAGTTATAGTCTAGTTCTTCACGAAATAATAATACTTCATCCATTATAACATTTTGCAGATGATATTCGAAGTTTTACTGCTTTTGAAATGAGGGTAATTTAAGATATTTAAAGCAATGCATAGAAAATGTACAGTCTTGAGAACATTCCTACTTTCTACTTTGGTGAAGAGCCAATAATTTTGTTTCTGGAATATTTTTTTTACAAAAAGCCTAAAAAATTGTATAAATATGACAGTGCACTTAAGAAAATTATGGAATAATGTTTCATATAAATGGGGGTAGTACCTTGAGGAGTTTCTAAATGGCACTTTTGACATGCTTTCTCGATTCCTCATAAACCAATAAATTTTGCTGATTTTGATATATTTTTCCCAGTTTTTGCATTAAAGTACAAAATTAAAACTTATCAAAACAGTTTTTTCTATAAAGTGTTGTATATTTTAAACTAGCATAATATACATACACTAGCTGATCCTCCGCTATAGTGGTTAGTGACGCTGACTGCGATGCCGTATAGCCTAGATTCGAATCCCGGAGAAGGCATGGATGTTTATAAATGTGTATTGTCATTGCAGCTTGAGGATACTCTAAATAGCTGTCGGGCTGCAATTCCTCTCGTGAGGTTGGTATTCTCCAGGGTATTCTCCTTCAAATTTGGGGTGGAACCGAGCTAAATCGTACTGTCACCAGTATGGTGCTCAAAGCTACGGTTAACGACAGGCGTACACCTAGCCCTTAGCGACGATGAATTTCGTGGGCCTCAATTTTACATTATCAGACAGGTGGCATTAGTAACAATAACATGTAAACAAAAATGTCTTTGCTGTGTTTCCCCAAGGTGTCTTTTGAAAGACCTACAATAAGTCCTGCATTATCTTGTATGAAATTAAATCTAAAGAATGTCAGTATACTCAAGTTTTAAATTTATCTCTTATTTATTTAAATATTTTTTAAAGTGAAAAAAGAAACTCTTCAATAGTTTAAAATCATTATTTTTTTCTTTCTTTATCACATGTTACAAAATAAATTGATCCAGTCCACAAAAATTGAGGTATACAGAATGTGCAGATTTACAAGTAAATATATTCACACATACAAAATATCATTGCTATTAAATCAAAAATTTTAAAAATTTTATGAGAAAATGTAAGACTTTTAGATAATGAAAAAATCCAATTTAAATATCAAATTTTAATTTATTTGCATTAAAAATTATTTTTACACTTAAATGTGTCTATTTTCTATATTGTGCCTCCTTTTCCATAAAGTGTTCATGTATGATATTTTTTTTCGCATTCTCAGTCTTACGAGCCTCTTTTGAGAAAAATTTAGACTTAATGTCCACTTTTTGCATTGTTAGCCTGAAGAGAAGAAAAAAAAAACACATTTTAAAACCCAGTCGTTTCATATCTGGGCAGTTAACTATCCCATCATTAAATATCTGCTGTTTCATTTTACACCAATATAACCGATGATCTTGATATTTTTGATCAGTATTTCCAAACTGTAAAATTGCAAGATTCTTTTTAGTTTCGAATCTTTCTATCCAAATACCTTTTTTAATAGCCTGTGCGAAAATAATTCCGCAACTAAAGATTAAACTGCTTTCCATAACAATGAAAGGCATAAAAATGCTAAATTTGTTGGAAAAAGCATATTTTGTTATTTTGCACTTCAGTAAATACTTTATAAAGTAGAGTCATATAGAAAGATATACAGCATCACTTAATCCTTTATTGAACGATAATAAAATACAGCCCGATAACATGTAAGAATAAATTAATATACCCAAAAAAAAACAGACCTGGAGTAAAATTGAAATCGGGTCCTCCCCCGGCTTTTCGTTGTCAGTATACCTTATGTTTCTTTGAAGTGCTTGTTGATGAAACACATTACCAATCAACGAAATCTAAACAGAAATTAAGGATGTTTGTTCAATTTTCTATTGCTGAGAGCATAATTACAGTCAGATTTAAACGCGCATTAAAATTCTGTATTTAATTTTTAAACATGTTTTTGAAAAATTTATTTTTGAATGCTGAAAGGTACTATCCCCATTGTAACGAACCTCTAGGTGGCAATGCGGACTGATCCGAGGTACTGGGTGTGCGCAGTCCCCCACCATATTGGGTGTTCCTCTAAACGAGAGTTCCAGCTCCTCCGTGCGTAAAAAAAATGATAATAGTAATGCTGGTGCTTAAGTGGGTGTTGTTCAAATAATACTGGAATTCAATATGGTCTTTTCCTGAACTTTTAGATACTTTTCGATAAACTTCAATAAAACAAAACTTAATAATTTAAATTAACAAGTTGAAATATTTTTTTAAAATTTTTTGGGCTGCTTTCATTACCGTTGAGATCAGCGTCCCCAAACTGACATTTTTATGCGGTGCCCTAAGGTGGATACCCAAACGCCTAGGGAAATTTTTACGCCCGCATCCTAGAGCGAGGCACTTAGCTATGACGATCAATGTACCAGGATTTATTTTTTCCCAGGTATCCAACCAAACAGAGACTCTGGGTTTTTACATGCCGTATAACATACGCTGGGGATGTCAAAATTTTTCCCGGAAATCCACGACTTGGCAGGATAAACCCTCCGAAGTTAAAAATATTAGACTGAAAATATAATCAAGATAAAAATCCTAGAAAACAACGGTACACCTGGTTATGCCGAAGCCAAGATCAAGATTAAAACAGAAAATATCCGAGATAAACTACAGCACCCAGACGCACTGAAATCAAGTTCAAGATAAACATTTAGACAGAATCTGTTACATAGGTTTTTTCAAATGCTACTGATCTGAGCGCGCTGACAGCTACGCTCCACCCACTCAGGGGACCGTAATTCATAACACTTATTGTCGATATTTAGATTTTTGGTGATTGTCTCGCAACGAGAGAAGACGGTAAGCTCCACCTGCAAGCTTTTTGAGGAGATAATTCAGTAATCGGTTCTCCAAAAGAGATCTGTAAGCTCCATCAGGGAGCTTTGTTTGAAGGTTTTTGAATCTGCCGGAGGCAGAGGTTTTGGATGCCACCTTGGTCAATAATTTGCTTTATTTCTCTAAAATTGTCAACAAACTCGGAGAGATTTATGATTCTTACTTAAAATGTGTATAAAGTGTAATATAATTTTATTTAATGTTGATTGTGACCCAATAAACCATTAAAAAATCATTCAAACGTTCTCAATTGAAAATCCCAGGACATTACACCTTAACCAAATATAGATTGGGAAGGAATCAAGACACCACTTTTTTTTAATCGTTAAGGTATTCGACTACGTTCGTAAGCGTGATTTTAAAAAAAATGCATAAAGGAATAATTTTCATGACATTTAGTGTCACTTAGATTAGACTACATGTACAAAATTGTTTTAAGGACATTTTGACAAAAAATTTATTTAAATTACAATATTTCGGCAAAAAATTAACTTAGAATAATCTTTTTTTAAAATGTTCTCCTTTTGGGAAAAATGCTTCTATTATAATAATATTTTGCCTATATATAGTTCAGACCTCTTTACAGAGGCGCAACTATGATTTTTGAAAAATTCACATTATTTTCAGTGTTACAACCAATTTTAATAATTATCGGTGTTTTTTTTCTTAAAATTTCTTCCCTCTGTTGTCTTAAAACATAGATATACCCACTTCTAAGCTATATATTTCAAAAATTCTAGTTGAGACTCTGTAGAGAGGTCTGAGCTATATACAGGCAAAATATTATTATAATAGAATCATTTTTCACAAAAGGAGAACATTTTGAAAAAAATTATTCTAAGTTAATTTTTTGCTAAAATATTGTATTTAAATGATTTGTTTTGTCAAAATATTTCCTTAAAACGATTGTATACACGTATTCTAATGTAAGGGACACTAAAAATCATGAAAATCTATCTATTCGCTTTTGCAAAATCACGGTTCCGAAAGTAGTCGGATACCTTAAGTTAAAATGAATATTATAAAATATCTACTTGTTGCGCTCACAACAATAAGGAATATAAATGTAAAATATCTTACTTTGCTATCGGATGATACTATTCCAAATGAACCGTAACGCTGAATATCTGATAGAGGGATACGCCAAAGAAGACCGGCAATCTCTTGTTCGTATTTCCAGTTCCTTAAATGTAAAATTATAATGAGTAAAAGACTGACACTCAAGCCAAAGATTTTATTAGTGTGATTTTAAAAAAAATAAAGCTATTTATATAAATAAAAATAAGGTGATTGAATCTGAATTCAGAGAAATAGAAACACTTCGATAATATTAATGAAATGATAAAAATTAATTACTTTTTTAACAAAGAACTTTTATTAAATATTTAAGCGTATTAGAGTTTAGTAAAAGATGAAAATGTTTTGTTACTGAATAATTCTGTTTTAATGAGTAATAAAATAACTATTTTAAGAGCAACCAAATAATTCTATTCTAACGAGTAATCTGTTTCAACATGAGACTTATAGAAAATAAGTAATAAATAAGAGAAATATGTAACAGCGTAGTTACTTGCATAGTCTGTTTGTATATTAAGGAAATAAAAGAAAGAAGATTTTTTTTTTGCAAAGAGATTCAAGTTTTATCCTTTGTAAATCAGGTTAAACAGAAAATATTTCAGTGAATTAAGCATTCTAGACATTTTGATTTTTTTTTTGAGATTAGAAAAAAAAAATTTGGGGCTGTGAGTATGACTAGATTGAGTTCATTCTTCTAGTGACCAATCAATCGTCTAGCTACTTTCTTAAATTTTTGTTAATCAACTTCATTCCATGAGTTCTGATTGGGAAGGAATTTTTACGGTATATTGATCAATAGTTAAACAAAGGTGGTGTAAGCAGGATTTCGAACCGTAATTGTTTCATTCCGGTTCAACTAAAAAATACATCAGTTCCGTTTCGCCAAAAATAACGGTTTTCGGTTCAGTTCCGAATGAATAATTTTATTTTATGTATATTCTTATTTGTACTAAAAGTAAAATTCAGTCATTAACAAAAAATGTAATTTTATCAATATTTAGAAAATATTTAATTTTTTAATTGGTACACTTATGCGAATTGATACAATAACCAGAATGCACGGTATGGGTGGTGGGCAGGGAACAAACAGCATTGTCATTGTTATCTATTATCAAAATCGGATTTGACAATTAGGTTTATGATTCTGGTTTGTCTATCTAAACAGTTTATACAAACAACTGTGTATGATCACATGCTATGATGTGAAAAATATAACGCGGACTGATATTTTGCTTAAAAAACCATCTATACTTTTACTCATTCACCTGAATTAAATCTGCCTTCTACAAATAGTTTCATGCGAAACTGAAACAAAAAAGTACTAAGGAACACAAAAGCAGGAAATCGAGAAGCCATGTACATGCAATGATGCGAATTATGTGGTTGACATTAAATTAGAAAATATTGATAAGTTGGTTATAGAAACAAAAGAACTGAAGATATATGGAACCGTAATTAACCGATATATTTTTTCGGTTCAGTTCCGGCCAAAATAATGGTTTTTTCCGGTGTTCGGTTTCTGGTTCAGTTTCGATTTGAAACCCTGAGTGTATTTTATTATATGCGATGGGAAATTTTTTTATTTATACAATTCTTTTTCAAAAATAGTTTTAGTATTTTTACGGTTTTTGTGGGAAGAAAATGATTATTTATTTACATCAAGAGGCGATTTATTTATTTTTCGATGTTTTTATTCTCAGTAAAATTTATTTATAAAATGAAATATCACTTTCATCTGGAAGTAGGTTTAACATTTAAGTATTAGGATGGAAAGAGATGAGAGAAACAACAGTACGTTGTAAGTTACGTATTTAGTTTATAATTCCAATATGCTATTAAATATGAAATATGGAGAAATCACATTAAGATGAAAATTACATTTTTTATTGAGAGCATTTATAACCCCGTGCACCACAAAGTATTACACGGGGGCTTACATAGAAAAGTAAGCTTAAAGCACACATCACAAAGAAGAGAAGGATTACCACACAAACATCCATGCCTTACCCTGGATTCGAACCCAGCCCCTACGGCACCGCAGTCAGTGTCACTAACCGCTGTACCGGATGGGCGGCATGAAACTGAATTTGAAATATAAATTACGATCATCACTTAGAACATTTTATGAAAACCTAATAGATTTAGTCTATTTTTCATCGTAAGCATACGTGAGAAAAATATTTGATTTACATAATGGGAATGGCAGATTATGAAAACGATACACAGGAATTTTTAAAATACCCAAAAAGATAAATTACATTAGCATAAACACACCAAACATGCGCAATTTACGAATTTAAATTTGTTTTATGTTTTACAATTTAACAATTTTATATTTAGTAGTAATCAAACATTTAGTAGCATTAAACAATCAAACATCAATGATTTATGACATAAAGTTTAAGGCATCCATATTCGTACAAAATGAAAGATTTGTGGAAAATTAGAAGCTTTCGGATTTTAAACCAATTATTATCACCATACTATACCTATCCTAAGTTATTGTATTATCGACAAATCATGTTAAGTTTAGATTTTGTTAAGTAGTAAAAAGAATCGTTTTGGGATGAACTCATATGACGTCATAGTCACACGATAACTACAATCAGATGTTTCCAACCAATCAGTTCATAAACTCATGCGATGTCACAATCTTATGATAAATGTAACTGCGTGTTTTCAGAAGTTTAATCAGTCATGCACTTCAAAGGTGCCAACTTTCGTTTTTCTCTGAAACTTTGTTTTAAAATCTACTCATTTATCAACAATAATAACGCACATAGAGTTAAAAAAATGCACTTGATTTAAAACTACATTTTAATAAAGGATTTTTTATTTAATTTTGAAAAAAAAAATCGATGAATCTTAATACTTAAACATCTCTTTCTCTCTCTATCTTTAACAAATCCGAAATTTTATCTAAATCAAAAAGTTGAACAAGTACAAATCTAAGGTACAAGTACGAATTAAATATAGAACAAGTTATTGTATTTATTATGCAAATGAATTTAGCCCCTTTTCTCTGTAAACATTACTTGTAACTAAAGTATAATTTAATTTAAATATTTAAAAACCTTGGATACTACGTATATCAAGACTAGGACTTTTTAAGCAGAATGTAATAATAAATTAAGAATTATTTTTTATACCTCTCACTTCTTTTTTACGTGGCTGGAAAAGCCAGCTTCATTACTCTGTTTTTTAAAAGTTACGATATAAAAGAGACAATCAAATAGAACCTTAATTTTATGAAAACTATTAAGAAAGAGCAAGAGAGTTAAAAGCAAAATAACTGCAATAAAAAAAAATTAACAGAATTTACATGCTTAGGGAGAAATTAGGAGAAACTTTTGTTATTATTTTGTACGAATTGTGTGTAATCTTTTTTTTTTTTAACAAGTCCTTTAATTGATTCTTTAAGGTAACTAAGTTCAGAATCGCGATTTTAGGAAAACATTTATAAAGAGGATATATTTTTTGATATTTAATATTTGTTCAGTTAGAATATACATATACCCTTTTGATACTTACGTATTATCGCAACAATCGCCAACGTTCAAGATAACTCGCCAAATTGACAACCCCAATTTAGCATGTATCGTATGCGCTGAATTGACAATCATGTGCTTCGTTTCATATAATGTCGCCAATAGGTAGTGATAATAAGTAAGTATTAAAATTTTTAAGAATATTAATATATAAGGAAAAGTTATTTAAATGAAATATTTTGGCAACAAAATAAAAGGAATGTGTGTGATACATTTTTAAAACCATCTCCTTTCATGAAAAATACTTCAATAGTAATAACAATATTTTCCCTATTTATTGTTAGGAGCAATGCATAGGGCAATCGTGAAATATATAATTTGGAAGTGGATTTATTTATAGTTTAATACATCAAAGTACAGAAGTTTTAACAAAAAAAACCCTGTTATTATTTCAATTGATCTTATTGCGAATTTTTCAAAATTACTAGTTCCCTCACCCTTTGTATAGAAGTACAAGCTATGTATAGGCCAAATTTTAACATTATAAAATCATTTTTCATGAAAGGAGAATGTTTTGAATGTATGACATTTTCCTTCATTTTTTGCCAAAAACAATAGCATTTAAATAACTTTTAATTGTAAAAGTATTTTTAAGACAGTTTTATTTGCATATTCTAATTTAACTGACATTAAATATCAAACAATTGCTCCTTTATACGCTTTTCCAGTATCACGGTTCTTAACGTAATCTCTCAGCATCATATTAACAAAACTTTAACTCCTAAACTTTAAAAATGTAAGAAATTCTTTTATTTTGTTTCTGTATTCTAAAGCTGCATTTATATGTATGCATTTCTATATAATATGATTTAAAACAAGTCTCGTGAGCAATATTTTATTTAACCTATAAGTACATTTTACGGAATACTCACTGAAACATATCGAAACGCAATATTCCACGATTTAAGGTTAAGAAGCGTTCTTTACAGTTGTTCACAAAATGATGAGTACATGCCGTCACGTGCGAATCAAATTTAATATGAGTTCAATTGCTTAAAATTTCACATTATGAGCTGGAAGCAAGTGATAACCAGCTTAGTATGACATTGCTATTGGAGCATCAAATATCGTTGAAGATTTATATTATGTCGTAAATTTTATCCGATAAAAATCTTTTTTACGTCGACGTAAATCATGCAAGTGATACAAAACTAAGATCACGTATTCTTCGAGACACTATTCGCTTGTAATGAGTCGCTTTTAACTGTATACTTATCTGGGTTTTTTTTCTGCTCTTCTTTCTTTGGAGTATAAAATATGTTTTAACGTACGTGCTTATATCGTGTATCAATGTAGAAAACTTAAAAAATGGTGATAAGAATAACATAAAATTTAATTTTTTTATTTTTATTTTAGGCATTTCAGTGACATTTTTTTAAAAATAAAAATACACTTTTTTTATCTGTTTCTCTCCCTTTAGGCACTTTTTTAATAATGCGTTATAAATTAAATGCTATGTGATCTCAATTTTGGTTATGTAAAGAGGAGGTATTTTTCAAAAGTATTTATATTTCTTTCAAAAATCGCTTTTTCAATATTAAGTCAACGAACAATTATTTATTTTCAATCCAAATAGAATGAGAAAATAAAAATAATATCTTAAGTAAAACAGTAGTGTTGAAAGTGAGGTGCTATAACTATTGTTCAAGCCTTTTGCCTTAATTCAATATTCTTTCTGAAAAAAAAAAACTTAATTATTCTTTTTAAGACTTACTCTTTTAATATTACAAAAAGAAAAACACATGTTTCGTTTATTTTCTGTCGGGAATTTATGACAGGGCGAATGACCGTTTAATTATGATAAGTTCAGTGTTTCAAGTGATTTACAGAGTATTTCGTAACAATTTCATTTCGGAAATTCTACTACAGATAGAGCATTGAATATACCGCATCGAATATACATCACGTAATAGTAAAAATTCGTCTCATAGAAAGAATGGTAAAAGAAAAAAAACATGGAACCCGGGGAAACTCATTTAAACCCAAATTTCTGTATGGGGATTGGGAATGCGTACGTCCTTAATTTTTAAAAAGTGAATTTTTCCCTTTTGGGAATGGAAACCTATTATAGGAGTTGCTTATCACACACATTACAAGGTTATAGCAGAGATTCTAGGTTGCTGCTAACGAAGCCAGTTTAAATGATTGTGCAAATGTCAAAGTTGGTGCACTTCAACAAGTACTACAAATGATGCTCGAAGATCTCCAGCATACCTTAAGTACCTGGCCTGCAGAGTGAGCAATATCGGTGCTATTGTTTATGGAACAGAAATCATTGTGGAAATTAGACTTGATTCTGAAAACATGTGTAATGGCAGATAATGCCAGTACTCCACCAACAGATATAGTTCAAGTTGACAAACGTATTTATGATACCATGGTAGTTAAATTAAAAAAGGGAAAGGTAGGTTGGGTCCATATGTTATATCCAAGCAGACTCCCATCTAGAAGCACCCCAATGCACAGTGGCTATAGTATAGATGTTTGGAACAAATAAATGTGACCAGTTTGAGAGGTGATATGCAATCAGAGCGTCATTAGTATGCGTGAATTGACGAATTACCGACAACTGCCAGTTCTGCTCCCTTTTTGCAGCATGTGAAGGAAAACCCCTTTTCCTCCCATACAAACGGGGCCCTTATCCTTTTTATTTTGCAAGTCGCCTGCGCAAAGCGATAAAAAGGGCCTATGAAGACTGCCATTAATTCCACGACACTTTTGACTCCTTTTGTAATGATCAGGTTAAAGTGACGCAGACGATGGAAAGGTCTAAAGCGCTGGTTCTTAAATTTTTTAATCGCACCCCCTTTTTTTATCATGCTGAAGGGGCCAAAGATTTTTAATCCCCCTGACTCCCCCTTTGTTGATTTAAATGTTTCCAAAACCCCAAAACAGCTTCTGCTAATAACACAGATTTCTTTTAATTCTTAATTTTTTCTTCATAAAAAGGACAGTAAACAGCTAATTAAAAACATTACAAAATACCAATTTCAAAATAAAAAAAATTAAAAAGAAAGAATGTACTTAACTGTATTAATTAAAAATCTTTTGATGCTTTTCTTTACAAGGATTGTTATCTCGAGTACAATATTTGAAATCTGCAGTCTCAATTTTAGTTCTACGTTTTCCAGCCGGTTTCTGTACTTATTTTAAGATAAGGAATTGTATTAAGACAGTGTTTATCAAACTGTGGGGCGCGCCCCCTAGGGGGCGCGATACCCTTACGAGGGGGGCACGAGCATATCAAAAATAAAAGATTTAAAAATAATTAATTTACTCTCTGGAATGAATTAAAACAAAATACTTTCAGACATAATAAAACATGCACTTTTACTCTGATATAATTTATAGGCGCGATATAAGTCTCATCTCTATCAAAAATAAAAACTTCTTCAATACCTAATTAGCTATCTTTGATCCAAAAAACCAAATAAAAAAACTTTTATTTGATTTGCTGTAATCTCATGATAAGTGATTTTTACTACTCTTTCAGAGAAAAACAAATCGAAAAAAGAACCAGAATCGAAAAAATTTAGGAACATAAAAAATTCATCACTGTGATTATTTTTGAAATACTACACATTATAGCTGTAATCTGTTTTTGCTGATAATCTGTTTGACCTTCTAAGTTATTGGTACAGTTAGTTATGACCCCTCCCTTATGTGTTTGTTTCTCATTTAGGGAAGTTGTAAGTAATGTATTTATTTCTGTGTTGCGCTTTTTTCCATGCAAAGGAGTTTTATGATATTTGGAAAACCACGGAGAGCACTTTGAAGGATTACTTGGCCAAGACTTTTAACCCGGAAGTGGTCACGCAGGACACACAGATCACAAAATCGTTAATTCTGGCAAAACTGTTTATTTGTTACCAAAGGAAAATTGAAAAGTTCTTGAAAGTAGGTAAGTTTACTTTTTCTTAGTTAAATTATTCACTGGAATCACTATTTGTATCGTTTACAATAAATTAGTTATATAAAAAAAAAGGATTTGTGGGAGGTGCCTCATTCACCCCGCGTGACCATTGACGCTAGCATCGAGTGTGTGTCTGCCCCGGGGATAAAACATTCTGAAGTCTTCTCACTTTAAATATTAAAAATAACACTATTATTCTTCATTAGAATTTTATATTATTTTTCATTGTTTAACATTAATTCTAAATGCTAATTCTGTGAGGCTTAAAATTACACATTTCGCTTAAAACTAATTATAATATGAGCATTTATTTTAAAATATCATTTTACATTTTCGTAAACATTGTCACGGAATCGGGTTTACCCTCCTGACAATTCAGCTATTTATCAAGAATGTTTTAGTTTTTTAAAAAATGAATCCATTCGAAGAGCGGGTACTTCAGACAGTATAATTTTAATGTATCAGGGCTGCACTAGGTATTTTATAACTAATTTATAAATACTATATTAAGAGCAAGATTAATAAGTTTTAGCGACTTCCATGAGCTGGAGGCCAACGTGACTCAGTAAATGCAATTCTTCAAATAATTAGTTTTAGTAAATTATTTTTAATTAATTATAATTAAATTATATCCTATTGTCACCCAAAATAATCGTGCGCAGAAAATTTCAGCTCAAATGAGCGTTTTAAAATGTGAGGAAAAAACCCCTTAAAGTTTTGACACAAGTCGCCAAAAATGATGCCAATGTGGCTGTACACGTAATTCTTTGAATAATTAGTTTTAATCAATTCATTTTTATTAATTATAGTTAAATTTCCGTATTATTACCCAAAATAATCGTTACATAAAATTTCAGCTCAATTGAGCGCTTTAAAATGTATTTTATTAACGATTAAAAATTTGAACAAGATAAGGCAGATTGTGAACTAATAGTAAGAATTAAACGAATATTAACTACTGTTCATTGTTCATTAATTGTGGCATATTTATTGTCACGTAGTGTACTTCAATAAAAATTAAGTCTGACTGCGCTACTGTACATTTAGTTTTATTTTAGAAAGGGTTCTATAAATAAATATTTATAAGTACATTAAAAATAGTGCAACTTATATTTTTCTATATGTTCCTTATCATCAGAAGGGTAATAAGAAAAGAATTCATAATTTTGGTCTATGTATCTTATACAAATAATCTGATATCTAATTCTGACAAATGAAAAAAAAATTCCGTATATAAGCCGTCATATCTTGCAATGGTACCACGTGCCTTATCATCAAGGTAATGGTAATTAAGCGCATAATTTTTTTTTCAGCTTTGATTCATATCAAGATGTTTCTCATGATCATGAATCTAAAAATACGTCATTTACTTTCGAAATGTGTAATCATTAACATGGTGATCACGTACACAAAGATTTTCAAGATACAAAAAGCAGACTTTGTTTAAAAGTAAAAAGGAATCACAATGTGAGAGATAAGCATTGAGGAATATAAAAGGGAAGATAAAATTATACTGTGTGAATAATTAGATAATTTAATTAAAAATAGTTTAAACTCGCATGAATTTTTTTGAAAAAAGCCTAAGTAATGTAAGAAAGGCGACTGTATTTAATGAAATAAAACATGTTAAACCCATATAAAGATAATTAAATTATTAAAAATTTAAACTCGTAGGATTCAATGATGCCAGGCTATCTAGCAATTGCACACTGAATATCAAAACCAGTAACTGATGAAACTTTCTCACCTTTAAAGCGACGTATGCTTGTAATTGTAACTATAAGGAGCGAAAAAAATATTTAATTCCATCTTGCGACATACTATGCCAGGCATTTATCAAAAGTTGTTCCAGACACATTAAGATGTCTGAATCTAGTGGGTGAATGAGGAAATGTTTGTTAAAATCACACACACACATTAAAACAACTCGAGGGTTATTGGCAACGGACCTCGTAATGTTCAGTCAGTGTCATGGGACGAATGTTGGCATCCTACTCTCTTAACTTTACCACCGCGCGAACGTGAAGACTTTGAGTACTCCAGCAAAATAATTTAAATCCGCCTTACAACATAGCAAGTTTTCAGCTGTTACATCGATTCTCAAAATGGCAATTTGACAACAATGGCCACAAATTTGTGACCATGATTCTAGGCAACTGGGACGCCTGAATCTGGGAGGCTTTTACATCCATTACATGTTCGATTGGTAAACATTATGGTGACATCAAGGAAGAGTATCAACAGTAAGGAGATATCCAGAGACTTGTAAGGTATATGGGATCGGGCATTATCATATCGGAAAAGGGCCCAGGAAGAATGTGTCTTAGAGGCTAACTCAACCAGCCATAAAATGTTATCAATATATTAGTTGAGTATCAGCAGACTGATAACCTTGCTAATGAGTCCCGAAATTCCCCTCAACTTTCCACTAGACTTACTCTTATCGAAGCTGATGCAGACGTAAATTTACCTCCTATTCAGTTAAGCAGTACTACATTCTAGCAGTCGCGTATAATTTCAATTACCATAGTCAGACTACGTATAAAACACTTTGAAGGGGTGAAAATATCCCCTGATGGCCAAAGAAGTTGAAATACTTGTCCTAACTGTCCTGACATTCAGCTTTGTCTTAACCATATTTTAATCGGCCTTTTCTATTGGTTAAACTCCACAATATAGACCTAAACCCCAAGACCATCAGCTGATTTATTCACCGAAGGTCATCAACATTGGAAGGGCCGTTTTAGATGCCCTTGGCTCCAATTTGTTTCTCTTGCGCTACTTGGACAAGACAACAACAACAGCAATAGATGTTATGAGTTAAGCTCCAGATGACCAAAGGCATAAGATATATCAATTCATTTGTTGTCATAAGAGATATCGATTCATACCACCTTAAAAAGTAATGGCTGTACACTTCTACAAAACAGAGGTCTATCAGCAGCGCGGTATCAGGTTCCTTCACGAATGGGTGATATTCATTTATACCAAGATTAAATCGAAATTCATCATTATGAGATGACAGTCTTTTGGCAACCATTATGACCAGTTTCTAAACCTCTCTAGACGACTTTGCTGATATCGTAGGTTTAAAGGCAAATGCCTTAAATGCTACTATGACTATCATACCGCCACAGCTAAGCGAAGAGAGATAGTGGAAGGTATAGCTGGTAGTATAGAAGATGTTGTAACATGTATTAGATAGTGGTCAATGGTGTCATTCTATCAATTTGTACCTGCGAATCATCTGTCATCATCTATTCTTGCGTCACATTTATGCATTTTGGCCTTCTTCAATCATTGGATAAGTTCCTTGCAACAACCATTGTTACGACCATGCACAGTCGCCTTCGTGTATTGCAGGTAGTGATTTATTCTTTGGCATGACGAATCATGTCGACTATTCGACCGTATTAAAATTTGATAAATGGACTATAAGTCTTGGACAACACCATAACGGCATTATTGGTAGTGTATCAAGGAAACTGAAGTGTCAACAATGAGAAAAGGTACACTATACATAATTGTTATTTGCTGTATACAATGACAGTTGCAATGAAGAAACACGCGTTATGACTGAAGATTACTTAAATTTGCATTTATATTTGAATCACTTGCATATTTCATAAAAAAAGTGTACACGTGAAATTTTGGAATGAACGAATCTTTTTGAATGTGCTCTTTTTCCGTAAAAAAGGAATACGTTTATCTATCTTTACCCTTTATGTCATTTTAAAAGTGTACATCAGTACATTGAAAAATTAGCACACAAATCAATGAGAAACTATTTAAAACTTTGTATGTTATTCATTTATGTCATATATAGTCCGCGGAGGTATTTATTTGTGCATCTCTAAGGAAACGAAATATTCATTTTTCTGTAAAAAAGTAACATTTGAGGTGGGGTAAGTATCGTTAGAGAACCGTTATATATGAATAAAATTACCTTGAACAAACATTTAATGCTTTATCTCATAAAATTATCATGTTATAAGAAAAGTTCTGAGCCCTTTCAGAGGTTTTCCTTTTCTCTCGTTATAGGAAATACATTTTCAGTTAAACTTAATTTAGTACTATCATGTTTGTCCTATATGTCCTGTAAATAGCCAAGCAAAAATCAGAAAAAAGATGGAATTCTTTTTTGGAGGGAGAGAGGAAATGTTCACGTTCCAAGCATGTGTGTGATCTATGATACTAGGATCATTAATTATAAATTATTGCCTGTTATGGTAGGTTCGCTACTCAACTTCATGATTAATTAATTAGTTACAGTGACCTAAACATATATTCATACAACGTTAAAAAAGATCACTCAAATATAATAGTATCACTAAATAGTAAGGATGAAATTCCTTGCAATATTAATAGTTCCTTATTATAAATTTATCATTTTTCCTAGATAAATATAGTTACCTGCATATTTAAATTGTAGATAAAATTACTTATTCTCTTAGTTTTATTTTAACCATAGTAATTTTATTTCTTTTATTTTTTTAATATTTAAATGCATTTATAGTCCTAGTGCGCCCAAGTAACGATAGTGTTTATACATAACTTTTAATTATTATTATTTCTTTTAATTTTATACTTTTGCTAACTGCTACTAATAAGCCTATTCCATGCTTCAAATTTGAATTTGGGTCCAGAATCTGGCAATAATTTGTTTATTGTACTCGGATTTAGTTCTGGTTATGCCTTTTTTGAATGCAATTTTTAGGTAATTTATCTTTTTCTTGTAATGGATTCAGATATTCTATCTATTATTTTCAATAGGATTTTGCTCAGTATTATTAACAGAATGGGGGTAGGTTGGCTGGACAAAAAACACGTTTAACTCATCTTTTATATATATTATTTTATATATAAGAGCTATCCAAAGAGTAATGTCTATAATACTGTAGCATCATATATATATATATATATATGTATATTAAATTTTAAGAGCATTAAAACAAATAAAAATAATAGAAATTTTTTAAAAAAATAAAATAGAGTTGTAAAGTACAAAAAAATGTGTTATTTTCTAAATAAGACAGAAAAATTAGAATACGATATAATTGTTAGAACCTTTTTATTGCAAGAATACAATTTGTCGTTTTCGCGTTGCTAAATAATAGCTATTAAGTTCAATGTAACGAAGTTTCAAAATTTCCATTTGAAAAAATTCAAACAATTCCATTTAAAAATGAAATAAGAACTCAATGTTCCTTTTACAACATTGCTTTTGTCAAATTGACAATGTTCTTAGTGGTAATGTTACTAATGAAAATGTATTGTTTGATCCTGTGTGTGAATTTCGGAGTCATTAGTCAAATGCAAAATTTTTTAAAAAAATTGATGAAAACTTGTGAAGTGAAGACATCAATACTGACGTCAAATCTTTTTATTTCTGCTACAAATAATGATGTGAACTTTAACAAAAGTATATAGTTTTTAAAGCAGTGAAGAAGTGAACAAGAGCCGGATAAAAAACGTGATGTATAAAAAAAAGCGATTCACATGCTTTAAAATGCAATATATTCGTGATAACATTGTAAGTTTTTGTAATATAACTGAAATTTAACTTCAATTATACCTTTCTAGTTGGTTAACTCTGGTAACAGAAAACCCTTTATTTAAAAGACAAAATGTCAGTTTCGATCCCTCATTGGGAGATGCTATTGTATGTATATGTGTTACCGTTAAGTGTGAAATCCGTTATTTCATAGAATAACTAGCTATTTCATGATATAAATAGACAAGTCAGTTAAAGTATATAAAATTATTGAATTCTGTGATTTAATTAGGTATTCTATAAAATAATGGTTACTTGATCGTTAAAGTATGAAATACTGCACTCGAAAGATCTTTGAATTTGTTCTAGCTGCTCTTAGTCAGTTTTCAACTGTTCATTAACAAAAGATGGGGATAAAACAATTGTACTTTAGACCTCAGTTCAGTATATGTGAGCGAGAATAAATTTCCACTGAAAAAGTCTGGAATATTTACACAACGCTTCAATCTGTTGCAACAGCTCAAAGTTTCACTGGACAAGGATTTAAAAAGTGCTCGTGTAAAAAAATGTGTAATAGCAAAAATCGTGCTTGTTTCAAAAATAATATGTAATACTATTTAAAGTGTTATCACAGCAATCCTTGCTCTAAAAAATTATGAGAAGTAAAATAAAGGTATTTTGTAAAATTTATAAATTAATATTCTCTTACATTTTTGCTTGAAAAATTTACACAATGTTTTTATGAAGCAACAGTTTTTCTTCCCAGCATGTATTGCCTTGATAACACAGATAAATTGAACTATTTCTGCAACATATTCTATTTTTTTAATGTCAAACTAATGTTAGCAATATGAGCAACGATAAATTATATCGTCTGCTTTTCTTTATTATTTATCAATTAATCATCCGCAATTGGGATAAAATGCATTTTTTCTGAGAGTGATGAATTAATTTAAAAAATAACTTTAAAATTGTTTATTTTCACTTTAACTGTCTATCATTAGTTATTTCACATAATATAAGTAAGGTATGTATTTTAACTGACTTGTCTAGTTATTTCATGAAATACCCTGTTATTCTATGAAACAACTGAATTATACACTTTAAGGGTAGTATATACATATTGTTATATAAATTTTTGTTGTGGAAAATCAGCCGACGACTTTAATTATTTGAATTATAACGAAAGTATTAATGGACAATTACGGACAAATGACTATACTAATACAAATTGACATGTATACACAACGAAATATTATAAGGAATTATTTACAGTAGTGGAAAATGCACTCATTTTAAATAAGCTCTATAACGTTTCAAAAATGGCCGTTTAGAACAGTGCTAGCAGGAACTCAGACAGAGATCAAGTTTCTCAATCAACACACAGATTTTCATCTTGTCTGAACTCTCTTTTGAACTGCACTGACCTTAAATTCAAAGCTTTTTTTCTTTATGATGATTTGTAGAAGGGTCTATCCTTGAGCCTTCTCGATGATTCCTTGGTAACATCGTATTTTTCACCAAATTTGTGGCTAAAGGCGATAAAGTCACTAATCTAGTAACACTGACTCCATCTTCTGTGGTTGCCATAATCTGTTTCAAGTTCACGCTTGAAAGCAAACTATGCCTCCAAAACTCAATTTTCCCTTGTAGAGAACTGAAGGGAAAATTACCTACATGGCGTGTTTGAATATGTATATAATATAATCATGCTAAAAATTTTCTAAGTACTATATTAAAAATATCAATTCTCGTTTCAGTTTCCCCTTTTTAAAGAAGGCTTTATTTATTGCGATGCACAATATTTCCGAATAGTTTCGACATTAAATCAGATAACATATTTATTTATTTTACATTCCATAATTAATCTAGTAGGAAACAAACATAAAAGCGCATAAAATTTGCACATTTACACATTAAATATGCAAGGATTTTAATATTCATTTATGCATAGAATTCATAATGTTAACTGATTTAATGAAGACTTGTGTATAGTAGACATATGAAATATGTAATGCGTATTACAGAGGAAGAATAAAAATTAAAAAGATGTCATAAAGTCCATTGCAAACGGATTGCTGAAAGAAGCAAATAAGGGAAGTTTATAAATTTATTTTCAGCTTTAATTTCATTTAGTTGCGCTCTACAGATAGATTTATCGGTCCATTCATCAAAAAATATTTAAATTCGTAGAGGAATAAGGGAATTTTATAAAGAAGGGCATAAATTATATGTATAAATTAGAAAGACGGATGAAAACAATACTTTCACTGAAATAGATATTTGAATGATAAATTTAGATTTCTACAAACTTTGAAAATCAACTTTCCACTAAAAAATTTTGAAAACATTTTACAATTGAATTTAAGGAAAATAAATATTAAGACTAAACTGTATATTTAGTTAGGTATTAGTAAGAGTTATTTATGTATTAGTTATTTATTATTTTCTTTTAATGTGCTATAGTTGATGGAGCTATTTGCTTAGATTATAAAAAGAATTTAATCTAAGTTTCTTTAGTTTAACTTTCTGCAGATCAATCGATTTTCCTATATTTTTAGCTAAACAAGCAAACAAAGTAAAAACGATTTTTTTAAAAGAAAAATACTGGTAAATATTTTTATATGTCACTCAAATAACGATTCTTGACTGAAATCATATGATAAACATTAGAGTACAACTTTTCCCCATGAATCAAGCTCTTTGGAATTAAAAAAGAATATCGCGATCAACTAACTCATTTGATTCAAACAGTGCTTCTGTATGAAAGATCGGTGATATTATAAATATAGTTAAGGTATCCGACTACATGCGACAGCTTTTTTCCTTAAAAAATGTGGATAAGGAGATTTGTTTGTGGTTTTTAGATTTATTTAGTACATGTTAAGAAAAAATATACTAAAATTAAGAAGAGAAAAAGAAATTATTATTACTAAAATGGGTAAAAATTTTAAAAAAAAAAATCTTTTATAAACGTGTACTTTTAAATCAGACTCATTTTGCTTGCATATTTGTGTTACTTTTATAGACAAATATGTGTTTTTAAAATAAAGTTCTCACAAAAAGCAAAAGGTTGAAACAGCAAAGCTCTTCAACTGATTGTATTTATCATGTAACTATGACGTCACATGCATTTTTGAAATGATTCGTTGGAAACACGTGATTGCATTTAAAAAAAAAAGCCAATTGCAACTTGAGGACTAGTTCTCTTAAAATTAAATATATATAGTGTTTTATGTATTTAATTACATTGGAAATTTCACATAAAGTTTTACACATTTTGCACTTACTTATACATTATCCAACAAGTAATGCTAAGAGAAAGAAGTAGGCAGAATAATATTCCTGATATTATTTCTCGAATGAGACCTGCAAGAAAAAAGTCGAAAAGATAATGCTCAGAGAATTATTGAAAATTCACAGACAATAACTTTTAAGAATTAAAGGGAAGTAACAAAATCATATTAAGATACATTTTTAAATGCGCAAATAATAATAAAATTTATATGACTTAAAAATTGGTAATTAAAGATAATATGTATGAGTAATTTAAGAAGCACGAGGGATGCTCCTAATCTAAATTTCGTTCTTTTTTTTAAAACATAGGACAGTATATAAGGTTGTTGTTGTTCTTGTGTCCATGGAACTGTCAAAAAATAAATAAATAAACACTCTAGATTCCACCAAAGGTTGCAAGTACTGAGGCTGTCATTACCGGTTGATTGATTGATTAAATATTAACGTCGCACTGTTCAGCTACACGAGGGCTTTTGGCGACGACCACGTAATTTTGAACCATGGTGACGTGGACGACACCTGAGCTGGCACCCCCTCTCCTAACTACCACACCACACCAACGGGAGGACGTTTCAACTCTCGACAGATTTAACGTGCATCGCTGCCCTACACGGCGGGTCTTTAGTGGTACTGGGCTCGAACTCGTGACAAGGCAAGCCACGATCCGATACCTATACCAATCGACTACCGCGGCACGCTGTCATTACCGGAGCTTTCTGGCTACTGAGAATCTCCTGCACAGGGTCCATTAGTGGAGTTAGACCGAGCTTTAGTGCTCTTGGGGTGAAAGTTGGGCACTCGAAGATATGTTTTAGTGTGAGCGGTTAAATTTCTGGGCAGTTCTTACACTGTATGTAAGATCTTTTATCAGGGTGGATTTTCACGCATTTGTAACGATGCATTATTACTCTTGTGATTGTGAACGTTATGATTTTTGGGGATTCGAAAGTCTGTTATTTGTTGTTTCTTAAAGGAATGAAGGTAAAAGTCTAGATCTGGCCACAGCATTTGCACCATCCATGTAAAAAATTGGCTGCCATTGCCTCCCAAGAAGTTGGACTTGTCCGCGAAAGCTATTTCATTTCCCTTCTACCACCCGCTGTAAAAATTAAAGGCATTCCCCAATCAGCCACCTGGAGACGTGCCACTCTAGGGATTACAGGTTCCTGAGAGTGGGTGATACAAGGTCAAACAAATAATCATGATAAGTTAAGGTAGTTTAGGGAAGGTAGTTTAGGAAGTGTAAATGTCCTTTACTCTCTTTCTATTTCTCTATATTACACACACGCACACTCTCTCTCTTTCTTATCTATACTTAATTCGTAACATTTAACCTTGTAGATTAGTGTTTATTTTTTAATTTTTAAATCCTTTTTCATAATGATAATCATTTTGACCATATTTTTTAAATAAAGCGTTGATAAAACATTTCTGTGTACTTATTTGTACTTTTTTTATTCTATCCATTCTGGATTATTTCAAAATTATTTATTTATATTATGAAATGTATTTCGCATTTCATAAGTTTACTTATGTTATACTCTTTTTAAGTTGCGTACAATAGGAGGTAATGTATGTTAGGTCACTATTCTTTCAAAATAGAAATGTTGATTTATTTGAATAAATATGAATGATTGTCATTCTAGAGTTGAATAATAACAGATCATGCTATTTAGAATTTTAATCCCGTGACCAGTATCAGAAATGGTACATCATTCCTGATTAGTACATCATACACATTTTTGTAGATATTCACATCATTGCGTATAATTTAGAGTTCTGCTTAGATTAAATGATTTGAAATCGGAGAATTAGTGGAATCAAAACTCGAGCCTATGATCCAAATATCACAAAATTATTAGTTTTTATTACTTAGAATTATTGCGATACATTTAAGTATGAATAATGTTTTGGTTCAAATTCTTTTTAACAGTATTATAAATCACAACAATTGTGTATAGTATATTTAATTATTTTTAATAAAGTTATCCTAATTTTATTCAAGGGAAATACATACTTAATATAAATTAGTTTTAAAAAATCTTACTAGGAGGATCAAAGCATCCGGTGCCATCGAATCCACAGGGTGGTTCATCCAATGGAGCTTCCCACATTATATCAACATCCAACAAAGAGAAAGTCTGAAAAGTAAAAATAATAACAATTACTTTAATAAAATTAAATTACCGACCCCTTCCTCTCCAAATTACGGTTGTACTCGTATGAAGAAATGTAGAAAAAATAGATAAAATATATTTCATAATAAAAAGTACTTAAAAGCCATGAATACATAAATTATCAAAAAGAATAAGAAACATACTTTAAAAATATTGAAAAGATTCAAAGAAGAATTATCTTACAAAGAGGGATTTGAAATTATTATAATTAATTTGAGATATTTTAAATAAATTTGTTTATTAAAAAGTGATTCACGGTGTTCCTAACCACGATTTCGAAAAATCGTATAAATGGTTAACTTTTTGATATCTATTAAGTGAATTATAGTACATGCATATAATTGTTTTAAGAATACTTATTACAAGAAAAATGATTTAAATGCAGTTCTTTTGGCAAAAATAAAATACTAATGATATTTTCAAATATTTCTTGCTTCATGAAAAATGCTTTTATATTAAAAATATTTTACCTGTATACAGCAAAAACTTCTGTACAGAGAATGTGAACTAGGACTTGTGAAACATATAAGTTAGCAGATTTTGTTCATATTTTAACACATCGGAGAAGAAAAATTTTAACAAGAAACATCCGTTATAATTTCAATCGATAAAAACACTGAAAATTATACGAATTTTTTAACATTTTAATTCAGCCTTTCTATAGAAATCTTATCTATTTCTAGGTAAAATATTATTATTATAGAAGTATTTTTCAAAAAAGAGAATGTTTGTAAATGTCCTTCCTTCTTGAATTTTTGCCAAAAAAATTGTCTTTAAGCATTAATTTTTCTTGGAATAATATCTTTAAAGCAGTTTTATATACGTATTCTAAATTCAACTAACACCAAACATATATATATATATTATATATATATATATAGTGAGCAAAATATAGGAAGGTAATTGTTGTATTAAATATAGAGAAAAAATCGTTCAGGTTTATGAATTAATTATTGATAGAATGCTTTGGTGAGTTTTTAATGATTTACGCTATTATTCATTTGTGAGTAAAATAATGGTTTTTAATTTGAACTTTAGGATTTTAGACATTTTTCTACCTAAGGATAAAGTGCGTCATCTTTGGTGTTTGAGATTCACATTATGCAATTATTTGTTTTAAATTTTAATATTTGTTTTAGAATTTTAATATTTTAAAATAATATCTTTCAGAATGCGATGGCGAATAGTTTAATTTTCAAATGTAATGGTTTAATTTTAACTATTTAATTTTTAACTTTAAATTTTAACTTTTAAATTTTTTAATTTAAATTTTTAACTTTTAAATTTTAACTTTTAAATTTTTTAATTTTTAAAAATTTTAATTTTGCTAATTTTTAATTTTAATTTTTAAATTTTAAGTTTTAAATTTTTAATTTTTAAATTTTTATGTATAGAATTTTGAAAATCGGATATTTTAAAGATTAATTTACCAAGTTGCAATAAAGGGAAGGTTGGCGCCATCAAACTAGTTAACCCATTCATCGTCCTAAGTCGAGGTTACTTGGATATTTTATAATTTTTATTTTATAAAATTTTTATTATTTTGTTTTGAAAACGTTGGAATTTTTGTCTTTCTATATTCGCCATTGTTATTCGGAAATGGGATTTTTATGTTATAGGATTCATTTAGTTTCAATTTTTTTTTTTATATATTGATTCCTGTGTTGTGATTGAATTATATATATATATATATATATATATATATATATAATATTTACTTCCTCAATTTTGCAAAATCATGGTTTCGAACGTTTAAGAAAGCTACATTTTATTAAATAAGTACCAACATATTTTCAGATGAATAACATTTTCTACTGAAAACTTGAAAACATCATTTGTGAAATCAGGGATATCATCAATGTTCACGTGAACAGTGGTTGAAAGATTTAAGTAACTCTTTAATTGCAAATAAAAAGTAATGCAATGTCCATATGTAAAAAAAATTAATATAAATCTCTTACCATGAAGTGCTTTCCAGTTCAACTTTAAAAAGTACTGTTAAAATAATTGAATATCATTACATGACATATTTATAGCAATTTAGTTCATTATAGTAAAATGCTTTCAATGTTAAAGTGATTTGTTGCAGATTTTTCTCTTCACTGATATGAAATGAGTTAGATGCAGTTCAATTTATATCCTTCAAACACCAATTACTTTATGCAGGGCGAAACCATTAAAATTCTTAGTTAATTTGTATGCTATTATATGATAGCAAATAAAAAGTCCGCTAAAAACCAGTTTATATGTATCTTTAAACCAGAACAAGAATTAGTTTTGATTTTTAAATAGAAGTATGAATCAGATACACATCACAGTTACAGAAAAATTATAAGACTTGTAGCGAGCTGTCACGGGATTCGGTCGTGCTGTGATTGAACTCTGGAGATGCTATTTATTGATTGCTTGGTTTGAGGTACTCGCATTTGAAAAACCGTAATATTGCCATAATATTCCGTGAATATACCGTAATTTGCAAAGTTATTGAAAGAGATATGAAGTAAGAAAGTAGAGAATGGGAGTGCAATGTGTAATCGGAGATTTAACATTTCGAACTTTTTAAAACTGATTCTATTCTGAAGCACAACTGAAGCTCATCTAACAATCACAAAGGCAGAAAACTTGATAGGGGGACTAATAATGATATAGAAAAAACATTAGCTCCAAAAATCGTTTAATGGGTGTTTATGGCGCTGTTATAGCTTACAAAATCGAGAACCAATATGAAACACGGGTATGAAAGTGAATTCCAAATTTTTACGTTCATATGTGACAACCGCATCAATAATTTGTTCTATAAAATCATGTAGACCCGGGGTGGGCATTACATTGATCGCGATCGACCGTTGGACTACAAAGACATTGTGGAGTGACCGCATAAAGATTTTAACTGTTAGTAATTATATAGGGAAATATTTAAGATTTGGTTGAAGTATGCAGACTACATATATGTCTTCTGCTGACTATAACAATAAAAACTAACTTTAGATAAAAATGCTTTATATTTTTTATGTATTTTGAATTGTTTCATGACAAACGCAACATTTCATATTCGATTTGGGGCTATTATTATGTTTGTATATTGCGTTTTGCTTTAAAAGCAGTTTTTAAAAATGTTAAGTTTTTTTCCTCTGTTTTAGCTCTGTAGTCAAGTACGTATTCCGTAATTATTATATATGTTAATTTATAAAATTAATATTGTAGATCTTTTTCTACCTCCCCACACCTACGACACTGGGCTTTGACTCACACAAGAATTTTTCAAGGTAGGAGGGGTGGGGGGTGGGGGGTCGAGGGTTGAAAGTCTACCATTCTCGTATCATACCGCAATACGCAGCCAAACATATTTTTTGATTTTGTAGATTGTCGGGAACAAAAAACAGTAAAAAGTAAATTACTAAATAAATAATCAGCCTTAATTAATAAAAAAATTATTAATAACAAATGTTATTAATGTACTATATTAAAACAAAAATTATTAATATACTATATACAGTGGCGCACACAAGGGGGGGTCCTAGGGGTCTGGACCCCCCAAAGCCCTTGATTTTTTTCCGATTGGTTATAATTCTAAGTATATAATACGTAAAGTTTAATTAAATATTTGTTATTAATGATTAATTTTATTAATTAATGCTAATTATTTATTCAATAATTAGTTTTTTATTGTGTTTTGTTCCTGAAAATCGACAAAATCAAAAATAGCATGATACAAGAATGGTGAACTTTCAACCCCGAAACCCCCCCTTGAAAAAATCCTGTGTGCTCTACTGACTATATACATGGGATTAAAATCAATTGGAAAAAAATCAAGGGTGGGTCCGGACCCGTGGACCCCTTCCTCCCTGCCTTGTGTGCACCATTGACACTGGGTGATCCGCAACACCTTGAAAAAATTACCCCCGTACCCTAGAAAAGTCTGCACACCTCTGATGTAGACAGTTTCGAAGATTAGTTCTTTCAGCTGAAGTGAGCTAGTTCAGGTGAATATGTAGCTAAGGGGCAGACAACCTATGGCACGTGGTACAATTCTGAATGGTACTCTGGACTACTCTACAAATTTGTCAATTTTTGAGTGGATGGAAGTTGATAAATTTGTATGAATCTTTTTTATTTAACAAACATCTTGAGAATTACGAACAGATACGGAATTAGAAAAAATGTGAAGAATACTCAAAGGATAAATTTACAGCTATTTTGTAAATTATTGAATGTCATTTATAGAGAGGTTTATGTTTGAGGAGAGAAAATTGGATGTGCTCTGCTTTCTGCTTTTGGTTCTGCATATATATATGTGATCAAATCTTTCCTCAAGTGAAAACTGTTTCAAGTCCGCAATGAAATTGTTTAACAACTAAATTCTCAAAATAGAGTCAAATTCGAAGTCACAAATTATACCCATAGTTTTGCGATATAAAATATAAAGGTATAAGCACCGGGTTCACATTAAAATTTTTATTTATCTTTTTAACTAACTAGAATGAAGGAAAATGCTTATATTTTATGTTGTTATTTCTTATTTTAATAATATGTTTCAAAATACATAATATGTGTAAAATTTTTTAATTTTTCTATTTTTGTTGAAGAAATAGTTACATTTCAAGTTGTTTATTTTTGTGTTAAGAAACATCTTTAAATGTGATGCACAATATTAATATATAATAAAACTTTAAATATTTATATTATTGACAATATACTCTAAATCTGCATGTATTATACCGGAAATCGAATTTTTCAAACATGTCTTTCTGCACGGCACGCTGAATCATATTGGTAGATTGGTATGGCACGCTACAGCTGAGAGAAAAAGAAATGTTACCGACCCCTGATGTAGCTCACATTATCAGAACGCGCATTATTGGTAAAACTGTATTATCTACAGTTCGTCGTGTCCTTAGAACCTGACAGATACAACGTGAAGGAGTTATATCACTGAATGCTTTGAAAGGAGTGATTAAGAAGTTTGAAGAGAGTTGCTGATAGTTTTCTACGTCAGAAAACGTAAACCTGTGCCAGAAAAGGTGATGAAAGATGTTTTAATTGTAATTGCAGGGAACCATTACAGGAATAGTGTGGAATATTTCTTGCGACATTTTGTATAAGGCTGTAGGAAATATTGTGCAAAAAATGCATGTTGTAGCTTCTGAGAACGGCATTCACGCGGATTGGATTGTACTCGAACTCCTTGTTAGGGAAGTGAATGTAGTAAATAAAACTTAAAATTTCACTGTTACTTTGTATGCTTTATTATTATTTTCTTTGTTCCCCCTAACACTTTTCGCATTTTACAGCGTCATAAATATCCCTATCGACGATTTTTCGAACTTATTTTTTTCCATAGAATATTGCCATCCATTTCCTCATTCGTCTCCATATCAAGTTTCTTGTCATTTCTTTTGTTATATCAAACTACAGAAGGTTTTGAAAACTGTAATTTTTTTAAAAAAAAAATGCCCTATATGTTACTTTGATCAGAACCTGTGGGTCTGCATTTCAAATACTTATAGTTTTTTTTAAATTTACGTTTCCCTGATAAGCAATATGAGGTACATTGGTGATAGACCTCGTAATTTTGAGCCATGGTCAAGAGACAAGTGTCTTCTTAGACGTAAAGTAGTTTTAGAGAAGACCGTAACCAAACCAAATTTTTGGAATTTGGACTTGTGAAGCAAGGTCTCAAACCTGTCTTTTAAAGTTAAAGCTTATCATGTCTGTTGATCATTTCTCACACAATACAGTAGCCTGTGGCCCCCTGAAGTGATTTCGAGACTTAGTTCCATTGAAGACCTGCCTTGTAGAAAGACTTATGCACGTGGAATCTTTAATGTCCTTCCATTCGCATGGTAGGGATTGTTTGGAGAAGGGTTGTCAGAGCTTCATGTGTCGTCCTTGTCACTCGACTGTGGATCAAAATTACGAGGTCCGTCACCAATAGTTCTCCCGTTGTCTTTGTAGAACTGTTGGGGACACTGACCATTATGTATTCGCATGTCCCTGACTAAGGATATCCATTTGGTTTCTCCATCTCAAAATATTAAAGAAGCCTAGTTCCAATCTATCGTTAGAAATCCTACCATTCACTCTAACTAATATCATGTATTAAAATTGCCTCTACAATCCGAGATCAAATTCCTTAGTTGGGATTGAATCGGTACTCTTATGTGGTCACAGGCGTTTGCTTTTTCCTTCTTTTTCTCCCCTCTTCTTTTTCTCCCTTTCTTTCTTTTCCTTTTCTTTTTCTCCTTTCCCAAATGTTTCCTGCCTTTTTTTTCCCTTCTTTTTCGTACGGGGCATTTATATTTTATATTTATATTACTTCTGACGTATTTGCAAGAATGTTGGAATAAATTATATTATTTTTCCTCTTTTATCCTTTAGGTTCTTTATTATTATTTTCAGCTTTGTATCTGTGTACCTTGAAATAACATACGTATTTCGTTTCATTTACCTTTAATTTGTAATATGTAAATTTAATGAGTGCTACCGTATAAAATGTATACTATGATTTCGCTCAATAAAGATTGAACGCGGGGGGTGGTTTCCCCGGGGATCGTTTTGTAGCTCTAAACCTCTTTCGGGTGAGCTTGGTTCCTTTGGGCATTCCACCAATAGTCATCGAGTTGCTTTATAGTGCGTCATTAATAAGCCCTCACTCACCAATACAACATTTGCAGAATCTCCAGTTCGTCTCAAATTTTCCATTCACTTTTTCTTTACATTACTCTAAATTATCCTTTCGATAGCTTGAATATCTCAATTACACGAAGAATACTAAAACTTTCCTTTTCCTGTTATACTAATCATATTACTTCATTTATTTGTTCGCATATGATAATGAAATAGGATTATTGAAGCAAAAATCAGAATTAAGGCTTCGTAAACTGAGAAAGTAAAGAAAATTTTTGTAAACAACTTCTCTAAATTTATTATTCCGTAAGATACGGAAGAAAAAAATGTGACCTTATTTTTAATGATGGGTAGTTCTCTGAACTAATTACAGGTTTTTAATATTCGTTACTCATAGGCTTTTTTATGGATTTCACTTTTTAGTATATATTATTTAAAGAAACCTTGATTTTTTGAATATTATTTTCTTCACTATTCTTTTAAGATGTTTCATTGTGTGATATGGAAGAATGTTGGAATTTTAGATGCATAGTAGGTAAGAAAAAAAAAAAAGAAAGAAATAATGAATGTAAGGTTGCATGTTTAATTTAGCGTTAGAATAATTTTTAACAGACATCAAAAATTTTCAACACATATTAATTATTACATTGTTTTGGGGAAAAGTTAAAAAATGTTAAATTAATATAGAAATTAATGTTTTGTTTTGCTATTCTAGTGTTTATATGGGAAGGAATTTTAAAGAAAGTATACAATTTTTATATATAAGTAAGAGTGTACTTATGATGTAAATAATTAAATGTATGTTACGAAAGCTTAAGGTATCCGGACTATGTTTGGAACCGTGATTTTGCAAAAGCGTATAAATAGATAATATTTATGATATTTAATATCACTTAGATTAGAAAATGTATATAAAATTGTTTTAAGAATAGTATTACAGTAAAAAATTATTTAAGTACAATACTTTGACAAAAAATGAACATAGAATGACCCATTTTCAAAATATTCTCCTTTTTCGAAAAATGTTTCTATTATAATAATATTTTTGCCTGTATATAGCTCAAACCTCTGTACAGAGGCTCAACTAGAAATTTTCAAATATATAACTTAGAAGTGGGTTTATCCATGTTTTACGACAACAGAGGGGAGAAATTTTAAGAAAAAAACGTTGGTCATTATTTCAAATGGTTGTAACTCTGAAAATAATGTGAATTTTTCAAAAATCACATAGTTGAGCCTCAGTACATTGGTCTGAGCTATATGCAGGCAAAATATTATTATAATAGAAACATAGTTATTCAGAAATACTGTTCTTTTTAAATCAAATTGTGGAAGTTAAAATGTTTTTGAATACAAATGAACGCTTAATGATAAAACTTAAAAATATCACTAACTCATATATATATATATATATATATATATATATACATATATATTCGTACAAGATCATGAAACACTCAGCCAAGTGGCGGGTAATGGTAAGTATATATATATATAATAAAAGAGTAACTATATATATATGCACATATATAGAGAGAAAATATATTTAAAAATACAGTTTTTTAGCGAAGTGTTTTATCGTATGTGATTTTTATTCTTATTACAATTGTTTTTAATTCTAGTAATTTGGTTAGTAAGAACTTTAATTGCAACACGTTAAAAAATAACAATTGATTAGTATAAATGCAATAGGTTTTGTGAAATGAATCTAAAATCGAATTATAGAAGAATTCTTGCTTATCATTTTTTATCTCATATCATTAGCATTTCTCTATCTTTATTAACCATTATAATGAATCGTTTTTAATCGTCATTATGTATTTATCCTCATTATCATTATTAGCACCACATCATTTATAAAGTAAAAATCAAACAATAATTTCTTCTTGCTTAGACGTGATATACTTGAAGAACAATTTAGCTATACTTACAAAATAAAACACAAAACTTATAGATACTAAGTACAATTTTAGTGGTTAAGTTTCTGAGCATTATTCTACAGAATCAAAAAAAGTGCGTTCTTCCAATTAGAATTTTAATTACTCTATTCAAATTTATGTTTGTTAAGTCACCTAAAGTTCAAAAATTTTCTCAAACATTTGAATAAAAGTTATTCAGAAATTTTTTAACATTTCATACAGAAAAGAAAGAAATGAGATGGAGTAGAAAGAAAAATAGCTTTCGTATTTTTCATCACATAAAAGCAAAAACATAACAAAGAGAACAGAGGCATTCAATTAACTTTATGAAATAGCTTTATGCCTACATGAGGAGTGGAAACAGTAATACTTTTGTTTTCTTTCAGAAAAATCTGGTGGTCTATTTCGTGTGAAGTAAGAGAACAATGAACTGTTTTCTTCTTTCCTTCCGAATAAATGTTACCCAAAACAATAAAGTGATGTTCCTTTTTCGGGTTTTTTTCTTCTTCATAGAATTTTTTTATATGCTTTTAAAGAAAATCACAGAAGTTTTATGAACAGTTTATGCTGCTTTCTGAGTATAATTCTGGGATGGCTGAAAAGTACTCGAAATAAAAAAAATTACCATTGACCCTTGAGAATATTCTTAAGAATATACATTCACAATAACTATTTACATTTAGATGGATAAGAAAAGTGGAGATGCAAACATATAGGGAGAATTAAAATACTTGCTAAAACCACACACACACACACACACACACACATTGATTTTGGGAGATTATTTCTGGTTGTTGACGTAGTACAATTGAAGGGGAAATATCTTGTTAAATAACAATCCACATTTTCAATCCTTTTTTAGTTAGCCAAAAGGTATTAGAATAGTGTGATGTAAGGCAAATATTTTTCTGATTGGTCCTAAAAAGCGGGTGATGCAAAATTGCATCATCTCTTTTTTAAAAACAATAACGTTTCAGCTTTTTGGAAGATGAAGTTGTGGTTATTTCCTTTTGGACGAGTAAAATAAAAATTAGTTATCTCGTAAAATCTTGTAAGGCTTAGAAACATTATAAATTAAGATTTCTCGAGAGATAATTTAAGTGAAATATATATATATATATATATATATATAGGCTTATTCTCTATAAACAAGAGATAACATCCAACAATCACATTCGAAAAACACATAGACAGTAGGAAAATCACACAATGAAGGACGTATGAGTAACCGAGATTAAAAATTATAAAATGGATGCTGCAGTGTTATAAACATTCCTGACTTAGGACAGCTAATATATAAAATAATTCATATAAAAGTGGGGTTGAACATATTTTTTGGGCAGCCAACCTTCCCCCTTTATGTAAATAACACTGAGCAAAAACCAATAGAAAATAATGTATAGGAATATCTAAATCCATTACAAAATAGAGGTAACTTAGCTAAAAATTGCACTTACAAATGCAAAGCCCGCGCTAAATCTGAGTGCAATAAATACGTTATTGCCAGATTCTGGACCTTAATGCAGATTTAAATCATGTGAAGGGCTGAAATATAGCACTTAGCAAAAGTATAAAACGAATGGAAATAAAATTTAATAAGAGTTGCAAATTATAGCATAACTTTAATAACACTAGATTAAATATGAACAAAATAATAATAAGTAATTTTATCTAATATTAGATTATGGAGATAACTATAACTATGAAATATTTATTTTATAGTAATAACTATTATCAATCTCAAATTTTTAATCATAACTATTTTGAATAGCTCTATTCATATAACTATTAATAAAATTAATTGGATTTCTGATTTAAGCAATATTTAGTAAAATGTATATAGTTATTTTTTATGTCTGATTTTTTGACACCAGAAATTTATTACGTTGTATATAATTAATAACAATATTTCTGAATATAGAAACATGTACATTACTCTCCCAATGAGGAATTTTTATAATATTGAAATTAAATTCTTCTCTTTTATCATAAATATTAAAACCTATTACATTATCATTTAGTTTGACATGTATGTCAAGAAAATTTGCTTCATTGTTGTTACTATTTGTCTGTATTAAATTAAGATATTGTGGATAAAAATTAACTTTAGATATAAAACTGGCTTTTTTGCCAAACATGATTATGTCATCTATATAACGATAAATATATAATATTTAGAATTATTAATGTAACTACTTTCAAAATAATGTAAGTACAAATTGGCAAGACAGTTGCTCGCAGGGCCACCTTGAGGCAAACGATTAATCTGCAGATAATAGTTACCTTTATGATATATATACAGTGGGCCACAAAAGTGTTCATACACTTGCATTTTCTTATAAAACTTAATATTTTCGACTAATAAAAATTAATATATTGTAACTGTAATTTTTTTATGATATCTGCAACTTATTCTTAATGGAATAACATAATTAATTTTTAAAAAAAGTATAACTATTTTTTAAAAAATAATTATCAAAAATACTAAAAATTTCCCAAAAAAAGTCTTCGTAAATTAACAAAAATCTCAACTAAGCTTTAAATATTGAATTTCTTTCTTAATTTAGTACTTAGTAGGATATCTTTTAGTGTCCACATCAGCTTTTAAGTGTCTTGGTATAGATTTAATCAGTTTTGTAATTTCTGCATCGATTTTCCACAATTCTTCTGTGACTATTGTTTTTACTTAACATTTTGTGTATATTTGTCAGTTTTTTTTTACATAAAGAATTGCACTAAATATGTTCAAAACTAGGCAAAAATAAAGTGATTGAGGAGGTGTTTTCATAATTTGGGGACAGTTATAGAGACCCCAGTGGCTTACAATGAAAAAGAGTTACTTGGCGTCATTACCCTTTTAAAAAATTTAAGTAGTCTCTAATACCCAAAAATTTGGGCGGATTTAAAAATTTTTTTTAAAATAATTAAATAGAGCTCTGATTCATAATACCATAAAAAAATAAAAAATACCAAATTTTCCCAAGGCCAATTTACCCCCAATCGCCGAACTTTTCATTTCCCATGCTAAAGCAGGAAATAAAGGGAGTTCTTGTTCCACATAAATTCTGGGTTAAACCCCCTTTTTTTTATTTAAAAAACTATTTTTTAAGGCCCTTTGGGAAACCCCAAAAAAAGGGAAACGTCCCCCCACCCTTATCAATTTTCGTAAATTTTTTTAAATTTTTTCTGAAACAGTTCAAGAATCTAGTTGGATCAATAAAACATGGAGATAGAAGTGTTTTTTTGCGTGGGGTGTAAATAGGACACAGAAATTAGGTAATTTGATTTTTTTTGTTGATATTGTGAATCATGAGTTCTATTTAAATATTTTAAAGAAAAATTTTTAAATTATCCCCAAAAATTTTGGGATTTTGGGAGATGTTTTCCCCTTTTTTTAACAGGATAAGCCAAGCGCACTGCACTCAATTTTACGCCACTGGTGTCTCAAAACCCTGTTCCCAAATTATAAAAAACCCCCTCAATCACTTTTATTTATCCCATTAGAACATATTTGGGGAGATTCCCCTGTAAAAAAAAAAACGTGTCAAAAAAAAACCCCAAAATGTTAAGTAAAAAAAATAGTTACCAAAAAATAACAGAAATTAAAAAAATTATTAAATCTATACCAAGATACTTAAAAAACGGGGGACACTAAAAGATAAACCCACTAAGTACTAAATTAAAAAAAATAAAAATTTAAAAAAATTAGTGGAGATTTTTTTTAAAAGTACAAAACTTTTTTGGCGTAATTTTTTAATTTTTTTTGATAATTAATTTTAAAAAAAATTTTTACTATTTTTTAAAAAAAATTAATTTTGTCATTCCTTGAAAAAATTCAGGTATCATAAAAAAAAAATTTCAAAAATTTCAATATATTAAATTTTTTTAGTCGAAAAAATTAAATTTTATAAGAAATTGCAAATTAAACCTTTTTGGGGCCCCCTGTATATATATGCAGTTGTTAATTTTGTGGGAAAAGTGTTATTTTTTAAATGTAGGAGTAACTTTTTATATATACTTTATTTTTTTAAATATATAAAAAATCATTTTTTTAATAACTTTTGTCAAAAAATTCTAACTCCATAAATTATAAAACTTATTTAGATCTGTGATGTTAGCTTCAATAAAGAAAATAATGAGCTTGTTTCGATTTTATGTACATTTTACCAAGTGTAAGAAATTTTTCTTGAAAACCACTTGTATATAAATTTATTAAATTACTATAAGTCCTTCTTTTTCAAACTAAGCACTATACTTGCTAGTCAATTTTTAAGTACTAAAATGTGGTACAGCATTTTTAAAAAACTCTTTGAAAAAATTATTATAATACTAGAAAGATAAAAATAAATAAAATTTTGCAAGATAAAAAAAAAAAAAACTTTCCTTTGTAAATATAATAAAATTGCTGTTAAATTTAAGCCAGATTTCTTTGAAATTTTTTGCATTTATAGTTTTGGTGAATTCCGATGCAGCGCTATTGATAAAGCCTCTAGATTTAGTTTTTATTTACCGTCTGCTCGTATTTTATGGTGATGTAATTTAATATTCAATTTGTTTTGAAGTAAATTGTCTGATTTATTTATAAATGAGCTTGTAAGTAAAATAAAACGAATTCGACTCAGAGAATTTAGATTAATAAATTTGGCATTTAATTTTATATTTTCTTATTTATATCAGCTTTACAAAGCAATTCAAACAAATTCTTTAAAACTGAATTTTGTAAATATATTAATGCGAACAAATGTGCTGTCTTCTAAAGGATTCAAATATACCGATATTTTTGTCCTGTTGTAAATCCGCTGAAAAATTTCGGTTATAAAAATTCTCCATTATCAATATCGTGCTCCATATATTTGTGTATGTATGTGTGTAAAGGGTATATTTAAAGCTATTTAAAAACATTTATATTTCATAGATATCTTCTTTGAAGGTATTAAGACACATTTAGAATTTTTTTTCTAAAGGGTCATATTTTATATAATTAATTATTATAATGAATAATTAGGACATTTTTAAACCAATGCTAATGAGTTTTAATAACTTTTTTTATATTTGAAGTTAATTTAAATGAATTAGTTTCAAAATAATGTCATTTAAGGTTTTTATTAGTTTTTGGGGCACGTCTACAATTCTCTAATGGCATTCCAGTTGAAAAATCGCTGGTATAGATAGATAAGAACAGCTTTTATTAGTCTCTATATCTTTATTTAATCAGTCCATCTTTTATCAAAAATTGAGTTTTTTAACACATTATTTCTACTCAGTAATATAGTATTCTATATAGTACTCTTTTCTAAGATCAAATGGAATTATAAACTCTTACTTATTTAAAAAAATCATGTCATTATATTTAACTGCAAACGCCATTGTTATGCTAACGCACTCATAAAAACAAATCTTTATTATTTAAGTGTTGTTATCTCTTTCTATTATGCTATGAATTTCAGTATTAATCTATGATATTAGGGGGGTGAACTATGTAGATTTTATCTACACCAGTAATTTTATTTTTTATAAGTTAATCCCTTTTGGCAGCAATTTTGCGGAGTTAAGAAAGCATATATGAGGCAGAATGTAATAAAAATGTAAATTTAAGATTTTATGTCCTTGAAATATTAAGGGAGATAAAAGATATATTTCTAAAGAAAAGAATTTTAAAAACAGATGTAGCAATGAAATTATTAAGCTAAGACTGAGGGAAATATTTAATATGCTAGACATTAAAAAATAATGGCTCTAAATTGCTTTTAAAGAAATAACATTGCATTGGAGAGAATTAAATTGAAAATAAAGATTAGAATACCTGAAAAAAATTGTACGTGCAATGAATATGAATAGATAAATATAAAACACACTGAGATAGTCAATTTTAAGTAGCTATTAATGAGTAAAAAATTGGTCGAAATTCGTAATTATTTTGAGTTATCATTGATTGCTAGTGAAGTATTTTGCAAGACCTTACCTTGGATGTGAGTTAGCATTTAAATCTTTTCTCTCTCCACTTAGGTAAAGGCAGTTAACTGTATAATAGGGCGGATCGCAGTTAAATAGAGAGAAAAAAAATATTAAAATTGAAACTTACCTATGTGGAAAAAATGTGTTATAATATGGAGAAAAGAAAAAAAATAACTTAAAAAAATAATATCAAAATTTATTACTGCCATAAAAGGGGATGAATTTTTTGAAAAAAAATAAAAATGGACTTTTATATAGTTTTAATTACCGTAAAATCCGGCGTATATCGAGCACTTTAAACAAAAAATAAGATCAAAATTAACGGGTGTGAGGGTATACTCCGGGTACAAAAATGATAGCATTAAAAAAAAGATGAGCATAACAAAAATTAAACTTCTACATACATCAAAATACTGTTTATATGAGGGAAATGACATTCTTTATGAACTTAAAGGGTCGTAATTCTAGATATATACTATTATTTTCTAAAGTGTGGAACCATACCTCGAACAAATGACTTAAAACATAAGAGCATTGTGCGTACATTTCAGGTTTCCTCGTAAATAAAACGGATGAATATACCTAAAAATTAAGAATTGCAACTTGATAGTGTAGTTGCGTATTATTTGCCGGATTTCATGGTAGATGATAATTAAAATAATAAAATATTTTTCTTCAATATAAATAACCAAAAGCACTGATAATTGAAAAGGGAGTGCTGAGTAATGAATACAACAATGTACATGGAAACATTTCATAACCCTTTTCTCTTCACACCGTCGAATAAGTCCGATTCAAGTTTTCTTCTGTCATTCGATTTGTCGTGCATTTTTATTTAGAAAGTAGGATTTTTTCAAAAAATTTTGTACTGAAGAAGCTGTTAAATGTACTGTAACTATGGTGCATTGATACGACCCCCACCCTTCTATACATGTCTAGTTTGATAGATTAGAGCAGGTGGCTCGCTTGTGGATTGGAGACAGTGCACGTGGTTTTGGGGTCATTGTTCATTGTTTGGCCTCAGGTCTGCAACGCCAGTATTTCTGTAAGGCATAATAGACATAACAGTGTCCCGTTGTGTGACGACCGACGGGGCCTGTCTGACTGAAGAGACCGACGCCTCGTAGGACGACGGGAGAAATGCTTGTAAGAAAGAATGGCGACATGGTGGACAAAGTGTCCAGTGTAAGGACGAGCCGTTTGGTGCAGGTGCATTCAAGAAGGACCCTCCCCTAGAGTTTAAAAGGGGCATTTTCTGGTGAGATCGAGACGAAAGCGGATTTTTTCGGGGGTAAGATGAGAGAAAAGAGGGTAAACGCCGGGGGAGGGGGTTGTGGAAGTTATCTAGCAGAACCACCGAGAACTATGGGGAATCGTAATTCGGCCTATGCAGATATGTGTGAGAGAATGAAATCCAACGTCAAGAGACTGATCATACCGGCTTGGCGTAAAGAGACACTTCCATTTCGTATTATTAATAATTATTTTGTTGAGAAAATAAAATTTGGTTTTATTTCTACAATTTGCTGTGAGCTCATCATCACGCTACCCGTCCACGACGCCACACTACTAATTAGTGTTTCTTCTTGTAACTATTTAGTACGTGTGTTCTCATCGCAATAAATGTTAAACATTACTAAAATGCCCACTTTTCTTATAAAAATATTACTTTAAATTTTTTTCATGCAAAAGCTTAAATAACTAACCTTCATTCTCCTTATGGTGAGTAGGTCAGTGAGTGAGTAGATATTAACGTCATACTATTTAGCTACTAGTGGGGTTTTGGAGAGGGCTTTTAATTTTGAACCATGGTCAATTGAACTGACGAAACCGAATGTTTGCAAGACTACTGTGAAAAGATAAAATGTGAAATATACTGAACACTAAGGGAGAATAAAAAATGAAGTTACAGTAGTTAGGTTTAGTGAGCAATTGTAAATGTTTGTGTAGTTCGGGAGATGAAGTGTCTTATGCTGATAATTGTTCAACAAGTTTCTTTTCAACACTCGCAACAGAGTAAAGAAAATAATTCCAAATTTTTCTGAAGTCTTATTGCAATAAAAATATTTCCCAGGTGAAATGTTTTGCTTTTTATGTTTTTGTGCGAAATAACAAATTACAATAGTTCATGAGTGAATTAAAAAAAAAAAAACTGGGAAAAACGACCATTTTCGGCAAGCTTTTGAGTTTTGAAGAATTTTTATTTTACTTCAATTAGACAGCAAAATATATTTCTATAAGAAACAAAAAAAAAATATCTTAATATTCCTATCATTACGAGCTTTTACAAACCATATTTCATTTTCCTTTCACGAATGAATAATTTAATACTCAAAATTGGTGTAGAATTCTCATTACTAAAACAAAACTTTTTATACATAATATTATCTTTCGTTCATTTGCTTAAGTGCTTTAAATAATTTTAAAGGTTATTTTTAACATTATAAATTCATTTCCAACTGACCCTGAAATACGAGTTTATTTCTGGTCTGTTCATTTAAAACTAAATGAGACGATCATTAGGGGAAAAAGCTGATTCTGTTAAAAATAAATATAAGTGTGTGTGCGTACGGGAGGGCGTGTGTGTTTGCATGTGTAATGGTGATATCAAGTGCAAAGAAAATAACCGTATTTATTCGAATCTAAGTCGCACTATTCTTTCAGAGTTTATACTACTGAAAATCGGCTGTGGCTTAGAATCGAAGGTAAAATATTTGTTGAATGGGGAAATTGAGTTTCTACTCCTTTCAAAAGGAAAAATGTAATCAACCATTCTGGCCATTTGCATCGATGATTTATACCACTCAACGTAGTTTATCTCCAATATTGAATCTATTCTAAACATCGTTGTCTGCCTGTATTCATGAAATTACTTTTGCATACGCTTTCTTTTAATCACCAAAACAACAAAAATATCGGTAGTAGCAACAAGAAGAATTCTCTATGATGTAAATATGAAAAGGGAAGCAATTTCATACGCAGAAAAAATGGAAACAAAGCAGCGGCCATTGAAAACTTGACACGAATGAAAAAAATATACTTCGATGACATAAGGAAAATGATATAATTCTTGCTTGTAAATGTTCAACAGTCTTTAATATAATTGTTTTATATTCTTGTATAATGTATTCGCTTAAAAAAATGGTGAAAGGTATGAAAGATGACACCGTGTGGGAAAATGGCGATACCGGCACCAATTCCAATGTCAGTTGTGACAATGAGAGTTACAAATTATTTTCGAAACATGACACTGACAGTTAGAGTAATATAAAGAGTAGAGTAATTATGCTGTTCTTGTTACTTATGCCACCTGATCGACAGTAACATCAGATCAAGGTCCACGAAATGCATCACGACGAAGGGCAAAATTCTTACGCCTGTGGTTAGCCTTAGTTTTGAGCACTATGCAGGTGACAGAATGATTTGGCTCGGTTCCAACCCAATTTAGAGAGATAACACTCTAGGGGTTGGGGCCCCCCACTTCTTCCTTTCCACCAACCTCACGTGAGGATTTGCTGCTCGACGGCTATTTAGAGTACCCCCATACCGCGAAGGCACTATACATTTACAAACATCGATGCATTCTCCGGCATCCAAACCCACAGGCTCAAGGAAACAGCATTCAGCGTCACTAACCTCTATAACGGATGGGCGGCTGTGTAGTAATTATAAATTCATGTATGTCTTTGAAAGTTTTTAATATTGGTAAAATAAATTAATTTCTATAAAATTTATTAAGTATAGGACATTGATGAACCTTTTACATAAATTTTATTTTTTTCTCAAAAACGCATAGAAAATTGGGGGCAGCTTAGAATCGATGACAACATTTTTTCACAAAAACATGCTCAGAATTTGGGGTGTGGCTTAGATTCGAGTAATTATGGCGATATTACAAAATGTAATCTCGCTGACCATAATTTTCATTATAGATAGATAACTCATCTTAAATGAAACTATCAATTAATAACAGGTTATGTAGTTAAAATAGTTTAAAATTAGTTAAGAATAAAATGATATCGTAAAATCCGGACACAAAATTTAACACAAAAAATTAGATCGAAATTCAGAGGTGCACGTTATAAGCCGGATATAAAAAGGATAGCTTTAAAAATAAAAAAAGAAATGGACATAAAAAAATGACACGTCTACATATATCGAAATATTGTTCATTTAAAAAATGATACTCCTTGTGAACTCGAAGGGGTGTAATTCTAAAAGTATGCTATTTCTTTTAAAAGCTTGTGATATTGCCTCAAATAAATGACTTCAAAACATAAAAACATTGCGTACGCATATTTCAGGTTTCTGTAAGATAGTGGGTATGCGTTATACGGTGAATATATAGAAAAATTAAAAAATCTCCAACTTTTGAAAGTATAGGTGCGAGTAATACGCATAATTTTAAAGTAAATTAATTTCAAACATTTATAAAAATTTTCAGCTACAAATGCAGTATTTACAAAGGGAGTAAAGGAATTGACTATATTTTATAATATAAAATAAAACTAATCAATTGCTGTAAAAACTTAATATTAGCAAACTTTATTTTATTTTATTTTTTTTCACATTGCATTTGCGGTCCAGGTAAGATTATATTTCGTTGCACCTTTTAAAATTTAAAATTAACAAGAAACACCTGTTGTGCCTATTCTTTAATTAAATTACTTACCTCTTCCCTGCGTGAAAAGAAAAGTGAGAACTAGCCAAAATTTTTGAAAAAAAAAAAGGCATTTTCTCCAGAATTACTAAAGCAATTATTTATCGTTGGAAGCAAACATTACTCAAATCGGTCATTTTTTGTTTTTTGTTGTTTTTAATATTAATTTTGAGTTGTGAGACTTTTCAACAGATTGTCATTTTGATTTTTTGTCTTGACCTCAAATAAAAACTTTTGTATTTCCCAAATGAGCGTCATTCTTTCTTTGAAAGCTAAAATACTTTAAACAATTTATGGGTGTTTTTCAATATTTTTTATAATTAGTTTAAAGTATCAATATTTTCATAACTTAAAGTTTCAAAAGATTATTTTCTTGCTAGGGATATATATATAAGAATTCTTTATATTAAATTTCGAAAAAATAATGACTTAAAAAAACAATGTTTACTTAACCAGCGAAAGATAATTCTGTGTAAACCTCATATTCATATTTTACAAATTTGATGCGGAACTAAGAAATTTACAGATCCTCTTTTGCCCATGTGTATAAAAATATACATCTATAATTTTATTTATTGCATTCTTAAACAACAAGAAACAAGATAATTTCATTTTAAAACTGAGATCTTTCAATTTCATATTTCACAATTTAAAATTCTAAAATTAAAAATAATTTTTTTTACAATTAACTCATTCTTAAATTATTTTGTTTTATTTTATTAAGTTATTTTTAATTTAATTTTAATTTATTTTAAGGACTTGACTATACTTTTAACCAAGGGATGTCTCAAAACAACAATGATAATAGTTTTTCCTCTGTTGTTTTAAAATAGCTAATTATTTGTTGAACTCTCTCTCTATTTATATTGTTGGCTGAGGTACTCAAAGTACATAACAATGTATAGAGACACAACAATCATTCACAGTTCAACAAAGAAATAAAGTACTATAGCAACTTTACCTTCGAATCTTTTATTGTTTCAAACGTTATATTTGATGCTTTATTAAGTGCTTTACTTACGGTTTTCTTCTGAGAAATTTGTGCTATTCAACTAACTATTTTTGAAATGATCATCCCTATGATCTTGAAGGTATTTTTATACCTCTTTCAATGTGCTTTGACATTGATTTTGAAAAATGATCTCCCCTCCTTTCTGGAGATCTTGATTTTTGAATTGGTGCTGGAGCTTATGGAACATTGCTCCCCGATTCAGTCCTTTGATGGAGTTGTTCCCGACACTACTTTTGATGCTCCACCTGTGACGACTGTAAATGAACTCATTCCTATAGTTCACAGTTTCACAGTGTGGAAGATATGCGAGGCCCTCGACTTGAAAGCCAAGTTTGTTGCATTGCCAGGAACAACAGTCTTGCCTCGAACTCCACAAGGAGGTGTAGGTCAAACGACTACTATCCCTGTCGTAGATCATTCTCTGTGTGGAAGCTTTGCCAGGCGTTAGATCTTCCAGCCACTTACGACCCACACCTCATCATAACAACTGTTTTTCGGAAGCCGCACAAACCGATACCAGTGGTACAGTCAACTGCTGTTTTTGAACTGTGCAAAGCGTTGAACTTAACAGTTAAGCTGGATCCTCAGTAAAATCTCGGTTTTTTTTATTTTTACCACACATCAGTATTCTACAATATTGATCAATACGATGGCTTTAATTCTCTTACACCTTTAAAATATCAATATCCATCATCACTTCTGGACTCGATTAGACATTTATCTACTAAAAGGTATTCGATATTTATCAACTGTTTTAGCTGCATCTGGAAAACTTCAATGGTTTTCATATACTATCCGGAACAGGGGGAATGCTTGGAACTGCATCGTGGAAAAACTTTCTTTTCGATCAGGATATCTGCATATTGTTACTAACAAATTTTGAAAGCTGAGTAATAATATTATCAGCAAGATTTTTTTTTTATAATATATAATGTTGCTAAGAAGAGAATAACAAATGTTTTGGATCTTTGACTTGGATGCATTTTCAAGGAAATTTATGACTAATTTCTAACACAGCTTTTTCTAAAATATTTGTATGTTATTTTTATCTTAATTTGAATTGTTACTGATGTTTCTATTCACTGTAAATAAATTTCCTTGCATATGGTGCATTTTTTGCATCAGTGTCTTCTTTCAACGGGCTTTTGTTTCATTTTTGAATGAGGTATCAAAAACATAATGAGATTAGCTATCAAAAATTACATTAATGAAACTAATAAATTATATCGTCTTATTTCATAATTCCTTGCTATTTTTATAACATCCTTTAAAACATTGTATATGGTTAAAGCTTCGGGAGGGAGCAGTATAATGAATCGTATGGTCTCTGAAAAAAAATTATTGTCAAATAAGATTTTTTCTTCAAAAACTTTTTGCATATTATTTAAGATAATTCGGCATTTACATATTAGAACGTATTTAGGAAAAAATTAAAATGACGGTGAATTTTTTTGATGATGCTATTAGAATAGTGATTCTTTCGCAGTCTATGCTTCTATTTATTTGTATTGAAAAGATAACAGCACGAGGAAATGAAGTTCATGAAATAATAACAACTTATAATCAACTACCATAAAATCCGGCGTATAAAACGCATTCTTAGCACAAAAAATAAAATAGAAATTAACAGGTGCACGTTATACGCCTGGTATGAAAAATCATAGTTTCGAAAAAAAAGAGAGGGAATAAATAAAATTTGTATTACACATAGATTGATTTCTGTTCATTTGAAAGAAATGATATACCTATTGAAATTACAACATCGTTTCTCAAACTGTGGGGCGCGCCTCTCTAGGTGAGCGTGATAACCCTACTTGGGGGCACGAGCATATCGGAAGGTCAAAAATAAAATACTTAAAATAATTATCAATTTACCGAAAGGAAGAAAAACTAAATACATTATGACACAATAAAGAATAAAATACACATTTACACTGATATAATATACTTACTAGTGGATCAGTACTGCACAAATTATTTGTCAATTAATTTATCAATACTAAATTAAAAACAAGTTTAATAATTACCGGTGACTCCCATGGGCTTGTCATATATAAAATTCAATACTTATCTTGATGGCTTGTACGGTTTATAATTAAAGTCGCATTGTAGTTTTTTTTATCTTCAATGTACATTACTTTTGTATTCAGTACATTGTTATTGTAAGAGGGGAGATGAAAATTATGACTAAAGATTGGGTCGCATATATTAAAACTTTGAGAAGAACTGAATTAAAAAAAAAGCATTTTGATTCTAAAAGTATATTATTTTTTCAAAATTCTGGGATAATGCCTCATATATATGGCTTAAAAACATACCAGCATCGTACACGCACACTTCTTGTTATTTGATAAAAAAAAAAGGGTGTGCGCATTATACGGCGAATATACCTAAAAATTAAACAATGCAGCTTAAAAATATGGGTGCGCGTTATACGCCGGATTTTACGGTAGTTGCAACATAATGAAGGAATACACTTCCTTAAATGTCATTTGTGTCAAACTAAAGTAACCTCTTCCTCCTAAAATGATGGCATTTGTCTCCATGATAATGATGTCACAATAATACCCTTTTTTTTAAATGATGTCATGTGTGTGTGTCAAATGAAAATATCCTCTTCTTTAAATGTCATTTTTAAAATTAAGTTTTTCAAAGAATTGAACAGAATAATGTAGAAACATAACCAATACTTTTGGAAAGATATCCACTTATGGGCCTGGAAGGTAACATCACAGATATAAGCTTATGAATGAATATGTGGTACTTAAATATGGCGTATATTATTTTAAAAAGAGCCGTGTTTGCAGTATCTCATTTAACTTGAAGCGCGAAATCAAAGCGTACATTTCTTCTTTAAGCCATTTTTAACATATATATTTAAAAGTATACCCCTGACATAACCAATTCCTCTACCCAGCAAAAGGCGGAACAAATACAATGACATCCGGTATTTTCGTAATATCTTTTCTGGAGTAATGGTGATTTCTGAAGGCAAAATCAAAATAGCAAGCACATTTCTACATAAATAAAGTAGGAAAGAAACATAAGATGTTATTTTACGTTATATTTTACCATAATGAGTTCAAGATGTAAGATATCTGAAATTGAAAAATCAATGAACGTAACGGAAATTGAAGAAGGCTTCATGGAATGCAAAACGGAAACTTATCAGATTTATTAAAAAAATACCGATAACATTAAATTGAATAAAATATTTACTAGAAGATATATTTTTATTGTTTAGTGAGATTATTCCGTTCAGGATCTTTAATGTTAGTCCTGATTAATATGAGTTTCACTTTCTTGTACTATTTATTTGTATTGAAATAAGTTCTATTTAAGTATTTGTCATGGAACAATTGCTCTTTGCTTAAAACTAAATTGAAATCAATTTGTTGAAATTTTATGATAAACATAAACTTTAAAACAAGTTTTCATTATTGGAATATAAAAAAAATCTCAAAAATTTATTTATGGATGGAATATATATTCTTTTCTATAAGATAGCAAAGGAATGCAAGGGTCTTCACTAAAGGACCGGCTTCCTGTTCAGTAACTAATCATTTTCCAACGGTCAGTTAGTGTCTCGTGGGAAAGTATCCAAAACAGAACAATGCGGACACACGAATTCCTCTGTAAATCAATGTTTCACTTTACTTCGGTCAACTCTTTTGAGAAACCGGCAAAGTTTTCATTCCAATCTCTGACTTCAAAGTCTACCTCACGAGGGGTGACAAAAGACCAATGGTTGAATAGTAATCTCGTCTACGTTCTATAGAAATCATTTGTACCACGTGTCTTCCTTTGAAGATGTAACATAATCCATCTTTAAAAAGGTGACTGTGATTACCCAGTGGTTATGGTCACGAATTCATGGGCGGAGAGTCACTGGCTCATGTCCTGGTGCCACTGAAGACACGCCGTGTAGAGGGGGTCGATGCTTGTTATACCTCTCAAAGTTCAATATTCTTCCGTTGGCGTGATGTAGAGGAGGAGGGTAATGCCATGTCAGATGTCGTTATCGTCTCTTGACAAAGATTCAAAATTACAAGGTCCATCACCAATATCACTCGGGATGCTTTATATCGCAACGTTAATGTGAATCTTACTTACTCACCACCCTTAACCTCTTGCATAACAGACTGCGTTTTCTAGCGCACACGCAAACCCCAGATTTCTGGGGATGCTCACCTCGACATTACAACGAACATTTCATTTTTTTTCTTTTGATGCTGACTAAGGCACACGTTTTTTCGTGCTTCGTTTCGTTCTTTTAAGTTTGCATAACCATTTTTGTTGTTTATTTGTACTTTTCTTGCCTGGAATCTTCATTTGATTTCAATGAAATGGATACTAGAAACCGATGCCGCAAACCGATGAATATGACAGTGAGTCTCATACGGATTTATCAAATTGTGATGAAGAAGATGAAGAAATGGAAGAAAAATGACAACACACTTATGTAACGTATGTGGAAAAGCTTTTTGTTCCTAAAAATATTCCAACCAATTTCACAAGTATTTGTAATTTTAATTTAATTTTTCCTGTTTGTAACCCTTACGCGTTTTGTAATTTAACTTTTTTAACTTTATACAATCCCCATACAAGTAAACCTACCTTTTAATATTTCTTGTGCTGGTTACACTGGTTGTATACCTAAATAAGCCATGCATCTACATGAGGTTACAGTAGAATTTTGCCTTATACTATATAGAATGTGTATCCACTAATGTTTACTTGGTACGCAGGGGGTTAAGAAGACATAAAAAGGCGAAACCAGAAACTGGGACCAGATCAGACTCCAGAGTACTATGTAGATCAAGAACTTTAAATTAACACCGCAGCATTCCTTCTTGAATACCCTAACGTAGCCTTCACATAAGCGACCAGCTCTATAATAACATTGGCACTCCACAACGCAGGCCTACCCCCGAAGAAGTGAAATTTTATCAATTCTAACCATCCAAGCGGTCTGCACGTAAAATCCTGCCAACCTAGAGATGCTTTTTTTGCCTTCAAATAAGATTCTCAAAAGCGTATTTTTAAAAATACGGCTCAACAGCTTTTGAAAATCTTACTTAAAGTAAAAAAAAATACGTGCGGTGCATTTTCAAAGCATCTCGAGAATGGCAAGATTTTACATGTAGACCGCTTAGAGGGTTAATATTCATAAACATAAAATCAATGCCATTTAAGATGTTTATCACATCAAAATAAAGTTCTTAAATTTTTCAGAGTAGAAAAATAAAACAAATATTTTTATTTATTGTAAAATCCAATATTTCTCCAAGATGTTTAAAAATATTTTGTCAAATTTTTTTTGTAAATTGATTAAAAGTTGTTAATCAATCATAAAAATCGTGTTATACTTGAAGGATTATGTTACCAAGTATTACATAAAATAAAGTTAAATTTTAGTGATTTTGTATTAAACCAGTCTCGCGTAAATTTTTAGATTTATGGGAGAGAACATTTGGTTTATTTCTAAGTAAAAGTCAAGGGGGTATTGTCCAAGACCACAACCATATAAGATTTTAGGATTTAAAAAATATTTTTATTTATCCATTATATAATAACAACTTCCAGGTTAAAAAGAAACACTAAGGAAGCTTCTACTTGAAGAAAACCGAAAACAAAATAAGTAGATTATATGAAATACATATTGCAACTACTATTAAGTAATTATCTATTTCTAAATCTAGATTCAGCATATTGCTATCTGGGTCATCAATTCTATAACTTGAGATGGAATACGGTCCTAAACTTCAGTTCATTCAATTTCCCTTTTAATCCCGCTAATTATTCTTTGTGTGAATCTCTCTTGTAATTTGTTTTAAAGATACAGCTTATTCGCAAAAATTGAGAGAAGTAATTAACTTCAATTCCTATTCCATTTGCATGAAATTTGTGAAATGAACAAGGAGTCTGGAAGAATTTTGATATCCATTACAATTAAAGATAAGTCAAAAACTTTTCAAGAGTTTATTTAAATAGGAATAGATAAGGAGAGCACGATTAGAAATTTGTGAAATATGTCCAACAAATAGTATTTTTTTAAGAAAATGATGGGATCAAGAAAATTATATTAAAAATCTAGATAAACATTTAGATTTTCAGTTCAGGTCTTTAGAATCATTCCCCTCCCGCTTTAATCTTTTTTTCTTTTCCTTTTTGGCAATTTGCCAAGAAAAATTTTTTTAAAAAAAATTTATTTACTTGATTTCACACAGAATTTAATTACGGTATCCGGCTACGTTCGGAACCGTGATTTTGCAAAAGCGTATGAATGGATAATATTTATGATATTTATTATCACTTAGATTTGAAAATGTACATAAAATTGTTTTAACAATATTATTACAATAAAAAATTATTTAAGTACATTATTTTGACAAAAAATTGAACATAGAATGACCCATTTTCAAAACAGTCTACTTTAGTGAAAAATGCGTCTATTATAATAATATTTTTCCTATATAGCTCAGACCTTTGAACAGAGGCTCAACTAGAATTTGTGAAATATATAACTTAGAAGTGGGTTTATCCATGTTTTACGATAACAGAGGGGAGAATTTTTAAGAAAAAAATACCGATAATTATTTCAATTGGTGGTAACACTGAAAATAATGTAAATTTTTCAAAAAAAAAATGGTCCAGACTCTCTGGAGAAGTCTTTACTTTATATAAGCAAAATATTATTATTTTAGAAGCATTTTTTATAAAAAAAGAAAATTTTGAAAAGGTTAATCTAAGTTAATGTTTTGCCAAAATATTGTATTTAAATAATTTTTTTTGTCAAAATGTCCTTAAAACAATTTTGTACATGTATTCCAATCTAAGTGACACTAAATATCATGAAAATTATCCATTTATGCGTTTTTTTTAAAATCATGGTTCTTAACGTAGTCGGATACCTTAAATATAATGCTAATTAATTATTAATAATAATCAAACAAATTGAAATCATTTATAATTAAAAACTAAAACTGAGTTTCAAACAAAACAAAATCATAATCAGAATTTGTTTGAATACAATTCGAATCAGAATTAGTAATTTTAAGTATGATTTCAGTAAAATCCTAATTGTAATTTAAGCTTTCTCCTTATTAAGTAGAAAATATCTTACCGATTCACCTGTTTCTCCGTCATATTGGAAACGAGCAATGGGAAGCATCAAATGTGACAGATTTTTTTCACCTCCGAGTCCTTTCAGAGTTAGGTTTTGTGGCGCGTTCTGCAAGGCCAAGACAGTATAGTTTCCTTCGACGTCTCCATTTTCATCAATATGCATCCATGCACCCGTCACACCTACAAAAGAGCAGTAAACTTGGTTAACATATAATATTTAATACATGTTATAACAATAGACTCAATGATGAATTAAATAATATTAAGAATCCTTAAATCTGATGGTGATTTTTGTTACCGATTATCGACTAATTTAAGAGTAATGCCATTTTGTTCTTACGAAAACTTTAGTGCTGAAACAAATACACTATAGAACCTTGAACTATATACCAAGCACTATTTTTCGACATAATCACCGCCGACATTAATGTATTTGTTGCGGCGTTCAATCAGTTTGAAGAAACTACTTTGCTAAAACTAGGAACCCTGTGACGCAATGTTTTTATTCATGGAAGTGGAGGGACACCACTTCGACCTACATCAAGGGTGTGAAACTCAAGGGCTGACTTGGACCAAATACACACACAAGGTTTAACTTAAGGTGAGCCGCAAAGAAAATCAAAATTTATAGAAATGTAGGTTTATTTCGAATAATTCATTATAATAAACATATATAAAATAACAATGAAAATTTAATATGTACGTCCTGACACTTTACGTTTCTTCTGTATTACTATCTTTCCTATTTCGAGAGAAATTTTGAATTTTATTATATATTATTGTGTGCCAATATATTGACTGGGCCGCGAAAATGCTCTTTGAGGGTCACATGAGGTCGGAGGGCCGCGAGTTTTAATATCCCTGACCTACATCCTTTGCACTGCCTTCCGTTACTAAACATTACCATTTCACAATACATGACCTTTTCTCCATACACTGTTTGTAGGTGTTCCTGGATGACGGTCGCCTTTGTCTCACGTGTCTATTCATATAGGGTAACAGCACTCACTTGTATTGGGATCAGGTTATCAGATCACCTTTATCTGCCATCCCTATTTATACTCGAATAACGTCGGGCACACCGGTCTATTGCTACCCTCTCTTCGGTGTTCTGCGCATGCGTTATTCCACCTATGATGACACTCCCTCCGTCGTTGAACCATCAACGGACGTGGTTTCTTACGATGATTCTTTCATCTAGTGTTCCAACTTCTCTTTCAAAAAAAGTAACGACGCTTACTTTCGGAACGTCCCTCTTCTAATAAACGCCAGTACCACTAAAGACCCGCCGTGTAGGGCAGCGATGCACGTTAAATCTGTCGAAAGCTGAAACGTCCTCCCGTTGGTGTGGTGTGGTAGTTAGGAGAGGGGGGGCCAGGTCAGGTGTCGTCCACGTCACTTGACCATGGTTCAAAATTACGTGGTCCGTCGCCAAAAGCCCTCGTGCAGCTGAACAGTGCGACGTTAATATTCAATCAATCTTGTAATAAACGCGCCGTCGCGTTTATTGGCGTTTTGGGGTTAGAAAAAAGAGATCAGCTATAATCAGAACAATTCTAATTTATTATTATTTAACTTAATTTTAATAACCCAGATTAGGAAATGAACACTTCTATTAAGTATAGGAGCAATTACACGGTAGAAAGGATACTTAATATATAATTGATAATAATTCAATTAACTTACTCTTAGAACGCTTTAATTATCTACGGTCTAAATAGCCGGTATTTCGTTCTCAGCTGTTTCTCGCCACAGGTCGTTATTATTCAACTATAACTTATTGACTAAATCGTTAATTAGCAATCTTTACTTAATCAGCAATTAATCGTTGAGCGACTCTCTACGAGCTCTCAATTACTTTCCGCTAACTACTAGCTTCTCACATTGTGTACCTAAAAGTGAAGGCTTAAATATATTTATATTTCCCTTCATTTACATAAACCATGTCTTCTTCGGGAGAAAGTTTTCAATTGAACAGCATTTAAAAGAAATAAATTTCCTCAAGAGGATTAGTAAAGGCTCGTGGATAGACCCGTTACACTCTTAGTAATAACTATAGCTTCATTTATGTTGTTGCAGAACTGCATTATATGTTTTTGTTCAGAGAGAAATATCTAATTCAAAGTATTAAGCTTTCAATTGCATCGCAACAAGTTTATATAGCCGTCACCTTTTGATGTAAAAAGAAGGGAACTTAAATTTCTCGGACTGAAGTATATTTATCTTTTATCTGCCTAACCCTTACCCTACGGAGTTGGTATCCGCAAAACCCGTTCTTAGTAGATCTCAATACACACAAGGAAGTTTTGCCAAATTTCAACAGGTAGGTCTAATAGTTTTTTTTAAAAAATGGAATTTTTTCCTATAATGCCCCTTTAACTCTAATTCGTAGTCGATTTCCGTAAAACCCGCTCATAGCAAATATCTTCGCAACAAAAGAAACACGCTTGCCAAATTTGAAGTTTATAGGTCTAATTGTTCAAAAACATGAATTTATCATTAACGCTCCGCACAAAATCCTTGGTTCAGTTGCCGCAAAATCTATTCTTTTCACATCGATACTCAACAAAAGAACTAAGCGCACCAAATTTTCTGTCTTCAGGTGTATTAGCTCTAAAATGCATTTTTTCATGTCCATGACACTCCCGGAACCCCCTTGTGACATTATATATATGTAAAATCTGATTTAGCAGATCTTTACTTAACAAAAGGAACATGAATACCAGATTTCAAGCCTGTAAGTGTAATAGTTCCAGAGATCTCGGGATGAGTAAATAAGTGAGTGATCCGCACTTTTCTCCTATACATATATGCGCGTCAGACTGACCACCTGAAAGGGACATCTGCTCATGCACCTCAGGGCCCATGGTCGCGTATACTGAGTTGGGCACAGTAAGCCTTGGCCATAATGAGCAGTCGCACCACTGAGTTAAGTTTATTATACATGATAAGCAAAAATGATAGAAAATGCAGAATATAAAAGAGAATACTCAAACGAAAAAACAAAAACAAAATAAATAAATGAATAAAAACTCCTTAGCAATGAATTTCATCATTCATGGAGTACACCCTTTTAAATTCATTCCCCACCTCTTCTCCGAAACAAGTAAATTCCTTAGAAGCACTATCAATGTCATGTCATTGTATTCCAAAGCAGTTGGACTAGTTTTAAAATGAGCTGCACAATACAAAGAGTCCTCCTTCGGAAGAACGAGTATACACGTCCGGGGTACTAAAGGCTCCAGCTCAGCAGGACGTGTATACACGCCCGTGGCACTTAAAGGGTTAAATAATTATTAATATTTCACTATGTTACTGCAAATAGCTATTTATAGGAAACGTAGTATAAAGAATATAAAATGTTTTTCAATGTATTTTAGGCGAAAATGTTTTATTTAAAATGCACGCATATTTCAACAAATTATAACTGAAATTTTCTATGTTTGAATACTACTAAAATCAGTTTTACAACAAGATCAGTATTATAGATCGAATGATGTCTTATTTTATGACAAATCCATTACCTCGTGATTATCTAAGAGATTTATTAAACTAATTAAATATTATCACTCTTTGATAATTACTAACTTCTGAAGGTTATTCTTTCTTGTAAGTTTCAGAACTTTACTTAAGACACTCTCTTTCCTTACTGCATTGTCGGAGTTCTGAAAAGGACACAGGGAATTGATGGAAACCTAAATCATTAACTTCATACTAATGAGAATGTAATAAAAGACCCCGTTGAGAGACTTTACCTTTGCTTCTTCTTATAAATAGTATTTACTGTAAGGACCTCGTCTTTGTTAGTTGGACGCCGTTGTTTAGAAGTTAGCGACTACTTATTTGAAACGCTTCATCTGTGGCATGTGTCTCCATCAATCATTGCATAGTCTTTCTTGTTATAAAAGGAATCTAGAAGTTTGGAACTTCTTTAGATACTTCTTCTTTATGCCTGGTATACTTTTTTCCCCTTTAGGCTTTGTATTGATTTTCTCAAAAGAGAAGAAATTCTCGAATTCTATGATGGAGTGGAATGCTACAGTTCGTAGGGTTATAAAAATTTCAAATCTAAATTTTAAGGAAATCCTATTTTAGATGTTTTATACTTAATTAAGTAGGGTTTGCTAACGAAAAGGAGAAGGGAATTATTTCCTCCTAAGGAAAATTTAGGTCAGTTAGACTTTAAAATGAATTTTTAGTTAAATGTAAGAATGTTGGCTTTATTAATTACATAGTTTTTTAGATAATCAACATTTTTGTAAATATTTGTCAGTTTGCACATTATCACAAAGGAAAGCTCGAACACATGTGCACTCACTAGTATTCAAAACTTAGAATTATCATATAGTCTGAAAAGTAGCTAAGTCAGTGCTTCTCAAACTTTCTATACTTGCGACCCAATTTTCAATCATAATTTTCATCGCGGCCCACTCCCTACAATAATATGTATTGAATTCAATAATAATATACTTTGACGTAAAGCTACAATACGGCCAAAATTATAAACCGTACAAATTATCAAGATAAGTATTAAATTTGCATATAATTTTATGACATTTCCATAGGGTCACTGGTAATTATTAAACTTGTTCTTAACTTAGCACTGTTAAATTAATTATGAAACACAGTGTGCAGTACTGATACATTTATAAGTATATTATATCAGTGTAAATCTGTATTTTATTATGTCAGAATGTATTTTGTTTTTCTTCCTTTCAGTAAATTACTAATTTTTTAAAGAAAATCTTTTGTTTTCGACTTTTTGATATACTCGTCCCCCCTAGTAGGGTTATCACACCAGCTAGGGGGGTGCGCGCCATAGTTTGAGAAACACTGTTCTAAATAAGTCAACTGAAAGACATGGAATTCACACTAAAAATGCCCAATGTAAAACTTAACGTTAGCTAAAAGCATAGTAGCTAAAACACACACACACACACACACACTCACTGATAGTTTATTCCCTAAGCCTATTCTCTCTAACCCTTTAAGACCCTGTCGCGGCCCGAAAATGGCAGTAATAAATGCGTTTGGAAAAGAAGCAGACACGATCTTAAAAATAACTACAATCTTTAATACTATATGAAATATATACATTTTCATGGTTTAACTCTGGGGGAGCAATCTGAAATTTTAATCCTTAATCAGATATAACAGATTATTGCAATTCACTTAATTTCAAGTGGAGCTTCTTGTTACGATACTTCTAGATCGGCTCCAAGATTATTTGCTTCTACAATTCCTGTGGTGTATTCTGTGTCGACTATTAATTTCATGATGCGCGTCCACCCAGTCGCTGTTCACCTTTTCTATCTCACGGCTTTCACGCTTAACGATTAACCATTAATTCACGGATTTAACAACTGGGATTAAACAGTAGCTACATTTGCATAAAAACAAGCCATCTCTACGGAAAGCGGGTTTTAAACTAAATTCACAGTTAAAGAACAGTTTTCCCACAATGATTATAAGCAGAATCCGAATATATAGTACCCGTTACAGCAGTGCTTCTCAAACTTTAAATACTGGCGCCCCCTTTTCAATCATAATTTTTTATCCCCCCCTTTTATACAAAAAAGTATTAAGAATAATAATGCACTTTGACGCTAAATCTACAAAACTATCTTAATTCTAAACCGTACAAATTAATAAAAAGTATATTAAATTTTATATATGAAATTTTTTAAGTAATATATATTTTTTTTTTTTTTCAATTTTTTAAATTGAACAGGTTGAAAAACGGGGCTGTTTTTAAACAAAATATAGATCTCAGCCAAATATAAAAAATGACTCAGGTGTCAATTTCAATCGTAAACCCTTCCCGAAAACTTTCCTCTGCAAAAACCCCATGAAAGCGCTAATACTTATTAAACTTGCCTTAATTTAGTATTAATAAATTAGTTATAAAATACCTTTTGCAGCACTAATACATTAAAATTATACTGTCTGAAGTACCCACTCTTCGAACGGTTTATTTTTTAAAAAAAAAAACATTCTTGATAAATAGCTGAATTGTCAGGAAAGTAAACTCAAATGGACAATGTTTACGAAAATGTAAAAAAGATATTTTAAAATGAATGCTCATATTATAATCAGTTTTTGGAACTGTAATTTTAAACCCCCACTTAGATTTAAATTAATGTTATACAATGAAAAATAATATAAAATTCAATGAAGAATAAAAGTGTTATTTTTTAAAATTTAAAAAATGAAACTTCAAATGTTTTATCCCGGGGGGAGAAAACACTGATACTAGCGTTCATGGTCACGCGGGGTGATTGAGTTACCCCCAAACCTTTTTTTTAATTTTTTTTAAAACATACAAATCGTGATTCCAGGGAAAAATTTAATAAAAAAATTTAAACTTACCTACTTTCAAGAAGTTTTCAATTTTTTGGTAACAAATAAACAGTTTTGCCAGAATTAACGATTTTTCGACGTGTCCCACCGCCCATTCCCGGTTAAAAAAGTGTTTTCATTAGGGAAATATTATTATATTATGTCAATTTTTTAACATATTATGTTAATTAAAAATTGAAAATTTTTTATTATTTTTTATATGTTTGAGAATACTCATAAAAATAAGTCTTGGGAAGTAATCCTTCAAAGTGCTCCCTGGTTTTCCATATAATAAAAACCTTTTGCATAAAAACCAACAGAGAAATACATAACTTACAACTTCCCAAGAGGGGGGTAAACTAACTGTCCCAAAAACTTGGGTTCAAACAGATTATCAGCAAAACAGATTACATCCATCATGTGCAGTATTTAAAAAATAATCACTGTGATGAATTTTTTTTTTCATAAATTTTTTCGATTCTGGGTCTGAGATTTTTTTTTTCTCTGAAAAATGAAAAAATCATATCATGAGATTACAGCAAACAAATAAAAGTTTTTTTTTTTGGGTTTTTTTGGAAAAAGATAGCTAATTAGGTATTGAAGAAGTTTTTTTTTTTGAGAAATGACTTTTGCCTGTAAATTATATCAGAGTAAAAGTGCATTTTTTATGTCTAAAAGTATTTTGTTTTAATTCATTCCCGTAAATTAATAATTTTTTTAAACTTTTTTTTTTCAATATGCCCGTGCCCCCCCCGTAGGGTATGCCCTCCCCGCGCCCCCCCCGAGAAACATTGCGTTACAGCACAACCGGCACGATCATACGCGTTATATATTCTTATATGTCTTTGCTTCTAGAATAATTGTAGGTAAGAAAAGCCCGAATAGAACAATTGAGCGGATTTGCAGAAATTGTAAGGTATCACTTTTTTTTCTACAGATGGCGGTTGTAGTCCATATTTTACTTTCAGTTGGCAAATCTAGCTTTGTTTACAAATGCAACGAAAACACGTTTTCTTTTTGTTTGTCGTAAAAAGGTAATTATATATCAAAATATTTATAATTGCTTAGATAGAAATTTTTGTCTTAATGTTTAAATAATTGTAAAATAATAAAATTATTAATTATGCTCTATTAATATTGTTTGTAGGACTCAGAATTTCTTTTCCCGCATGATCGAAGGACTTGGACGTTACTTGAGTCACTTCCGATATGAAGGTTGCCGTGTTAGTTTTCTTTTCTGTTTCAATAATTTTAATGGAAGCCTTAATAAAAACCAATTTTATTGTACTAGCTGTATCGACCAGATTTTCACGGGCTTTTTCACATGTATAACATATTACCATTGAAATTCCCTTTCCCTTTTTGGTGTCTGCACTTCCCGGTGTGTTTGTTTCATGTTAATGTCACTACAATTTTCTTTTTTGAAATTTCTTAAAATTTTCTTCAGTGACAGATAGAAATCCTTTCTCTCTCTTTAGCCCGGCGTTTCACGGACATTTTTGAGAGTAAAACTATTTCCCCCTCTTTCCCACCCCATCCCTAAAGATAAGATCTTTCTTCAAATTTCGATCAATGACTTACAAAATACAATACTGTTTTAGTTAAAAAAAATTGTTAATTTAATGCAATAAAAGAAAACATTGCTGATGCTAAGAGTATTACAAAAAACTGTAAGCATAGTTTTATATATGAAAATAGACAGAAAATTGAAATTTTTAAAATTACAAAATTCCATAACTGTTTTTGAAAAAGGAATTTTACTACATTCAGTTTCAGCTTAAAAGTCTAAAGAGTTGTCATGAAATTTCGTTTGGCTCGTAAACCAGTTTTCGACGCCAATTACACCACTCACTTTCCATAAATGTAGTTGGCGAATGTTTATTTCATTTTTTTTAACTAATTTTTTAAGTTAAAGTTTTCCACAATTTCCCACATCGATAACAAACTACGGTAATTTTTACACAAATCAAGTAAGAAAAATATTGCACACATGAATTTCTGAAGAAAGCCTATTTGACGAAAAACACAACTTTTAAAATTCGTAATGTTTAAGCAACTTTTTTCAATCTTTGCATAGAACACGGATAGTAACGTTTGACACACAGAAAAAAAACTTTTTGGGATTATTTTTATAAATGACGAAGCTATTGAATGTTCAGTAAAAAAATTGATTATTTTTTGAAAAATCGTAAAAAAAAAAAAAAGTCTTTGGTATTTTAAAAAAACATAGAAAGTTTGATTGAAAAGTTCTTTTCATAAAAACGCATCGATATTGACATGGATATATATCGATATCCATGAGAATTTGACCCTTTTTCTTTCCCTTGCTATTCTTTGTAATTAATTTTCGCTTTCTCACGTTTGTTGTTTTGTCCTCATGTCATTTTCCTCTTCTTCACATATACCTGCATCCACATCTCTTCCTACCCCGTACCCGAAAGAAAAAACATCTGGGGTTTTTGGTGGGAGTTGGTAATGTGTGGTTTGAATTGTTTATTTTTTAAATAATAAAATTTTCCGATATATATTATTATTTTTCTTGGAATATGTGCTATCTTTTAACCAAAATGTTTTCAGGAAGGAAAAAATGCATTGTTGTGAAGAATGTAATGTTTATTTATGCTTGTTAAAAACAAAACATGATTTATAGCTTTTCACAGTATATAAATATTGAGTCAATAAAAGAATTAATTATACATTAATATTTTTGTGTGTGAAACAATTTTAATTGAATTAAATTTGTTTATTTTATAAACTTAGAGTTAAAACAGAAATTAAAAACTCGTAAAATTTCACATGTGATATTTTCATAGGTAAATCTCAACCTGCATGATCGTGTAGAAACTGTATATGCTGAAGAGGAGGGGGAGAATCGAAATTTTTTCATTATATTTAGTGTTATCGGGATCAATAACACACCCTCAATAAGTTCCGAGCCAGAAAAATAAAACAACTTTCACGCAAAATTGAACTTTATTTATCAGGTTACACCACTTCAAGAGTGGTACATTCAGCCAGAGCTCTTCTAATTTTTAATACTTTTTTCGTAGAATGATTTGTCTTTGCACTCAAAATAAGCTTCCACTTCGGCAATTACTTCTTCATTCGAGCCAAACCTCTTTCCTTGTAGCATTCTTTTCAAGTTTGCAAAAAGCCAGTAATCACTGAGGGCTAGATCTGGACTGTACGGTGGGTGGGAAAATAATTTGAAGTGAAATTTATTCAATTTGACCATCGTTTTCCTGGACTTGTGTCGCAGAGCATTGTCTTGTGAAACAGCACTGTTTTCTTTTGCATTTGAGGACGTTGTTTTTTCTTTATTTTTTCATTCAGTTGATCCAATAACACCATGTTGTATTCACTATTAATTGTTTTACGTTTTTCAAGGTAGTTAATAAACAAAATTCTATGTGAATCCCAAAATACGGACCCAATACCCTTGCTAGCTGACGTTTGATTTTTGATCGCTTTGGACGGTTTTCACCGGCTCATGTCCACTCAGCTGACGATCTTTTTGATTCAAGCGTTTAGTAATGGATCCATGTTTCATCCATTGTCACATATCTACGCAAAAATCCTATTTATTTCGCTTAAACAGCTCCAAACAGCGCTCTGAATAGTCGATGCATTGTTGTTTTGGATCGACAGTTAGCAAACGCAGCACCCACTTTGAACACAGCTTTCTCAATGGCAAATGATCATGAAAATTAGTGAATACCCTGTCTTCTGGCACCATTAAATTCTCTGCTATTTCAGACAACTTCAATTTTCAATCGGATAAGACGACTTTATGGGCTTTTTAGATGTTTTCTGGAACAACTGCGGAATTTGGGCGATCTTAACGCTCAGCGTCGTTTGTGTCTGTTCGACCACGTTTTAAGTCTACATATCGCCTTTGACCATTGTCTGCGATGAACACTTATCAAGTGATCATTTTGCTTCAACAATGTTTTTCTTCATAAAAGTACTGTTTAATTGACACACGAAATTCTTTTTTCATCCTTGGTTTCAAAACAAACAAAAGTTGCATTACTAAAACCACTGTAACTTTTCAATTAAACAAGATATTGTCGCGAAGTTTTGACACGTGCTGTATGAAAGTTAGTATTACTACCTTAGACTTAGGAAAGATAGAGGTAGCGAAATCTATATGTAACGCCCGAAACTTATTGAGTGATTTGTTATAGTGTTAATAACCAGAAGAATTTAACATGTAAAGATAAAAGTATATTTTTGTTCTTAAAGGGCTATATATATATATATATAAAACTTGGGTTTTCTCTTTCGTCTAGGCAAATTGCACTTTAAGCTAGAGCAACGTCTCTATACAATAGAACGTAAATTACGAATAGTATATAAATAGTCAGCGAGATAGATCAAAAAGAGGAATAGAGAAGATTTTACATGATTGTGGATGATGTTTCCGTATTTTTTAATGTTCAAAATTACAAATATTTGCACATCTTTCAGGTAAGCTCAAGATTGTTTATGTGAGTCTTATCTTTAACTTGTCCTGTCTGCGTATTGCGTAGTCTTTCCTAGAAAATAGATTAATAAGAGCAATTTTTTGATATTTTATACTTGTAATCATTTTGGATTAATTTGATTCATATTGTCTGGCTGTGAGGAATAACATTAAAATCGAAGGATATAACCTCTCTTAACTGCAATAGTTGGATAACACCGTTTGTTCATACTCAATACCAAATTATCCAGCAGCTCTTGAGGTAAAAGCTGAGACGCCTTAAGGAGCCTATGGTTCAGCTGTTTGGTGTTCTCCGGGGAAAAGAATCTTGCAATCACGTGTCTCCGAAAATCATTCCACACATGTATGATGGGATTTAAATTAGGAGAGCAAGCTGGTAGCATTCTGAAGATATTCTCACTATTTAGAAGCTCATCAACAGCAGATGCCCCGTATGGAAATGTACTGCCATCCACAAAAATAAAGCCTAGACTAAAAATACCTCGGAACAGATGCATGAGTGACAGGATAATTTTATACGCAGTAAAGATCACTGGTAAGTGAGCCGCTTTCGAAAATATTGAACTCTGTTCGTCCATTCAGCGTTATTTCTTGCAACACAAAGACTTCACGACCACTCAAACGATCTCTTTCCTCAATGTTAGTGAGATGAAAACGTATCAATGCCTCCTGCCATACCAGCTAGCGCTTATAATCGTTGCTCGGACAGAAAGGAATCTCATTTGTAAACAGAACGTAGCTCTGGCCAGTCTTCTTTATACCATTGCAAGGTGTGCCCCCACTGGATGCTGTTACTAGTATGCAGACTTGAATGAATGAAAGGAACTGGGATAACACATATCCCTCCGTCCTTTATCTGGAGATTGAGTTGGTCTGGTGTTGCGAGCATGAATGAAGTAGTATGCAGAGTTCAGGACGACGGGTGAATAGGTCAGTTTTATGCTGACGTCTAGCTACAGTAAACCATGAAACTTTTTGTCCCATTGCCGTACGCAAATGCTGAGCAATATTTCCTGATGTCTAATTCTGGTCTCTTTTCAAATTCAGAACGTCATACTGGTCATTACTTACCATTGCTTTCCTCGGTCGACCATTGTGTTAACCGTTTTTACCTGTCAAATTTGAAAGATTTTCTAAGCTCTTGAAACTACATTTTTGTCAAGATCTCTTGTGTACCACTCATTATATTAAGACTCTCTTCAAGCTTGCAGATCATTTTACCTAGGGTAAAGGTATTATGATAGTTTCTAGTAACCACTACGAAATTGCGATTTTACTTTCACTTGCAGGGAATGTCTGGAAATGGGACCTTTTTTCTTACTTTTAAAGTTGCTTAGGCTCTTAGCTCTCGCAATCGAGTCGTTTGGGTGAATTATCGTCCTCTCTGATGTCACAACGCTGGTATTTGCATATGCATCAGCGTTGTAATGAGTTGCTTTTTACTGTACTGGTCTAAAAAAGCCATTTTAACGATTAAATGATTGGATCTTAAGTTTTGTATATATATATATATATATATATATATATATATATATATATATATAAGGGAACGTGCACTACTAAATTTTAATGAAGCATATCATTAACAACTAATAAAATGAATTATTAAATAATTAAGATAAAAAAAATGTTTTAATGGTTCAAATGATTTGTAATTTTTTTAAGCGATAAAGTAGTACCAGTTTTGTTTTACTATCGAATTTTCATAATTAACTTTTTAATGATTATATATGTATATATCTTAAGGACAATTACTTTGCAAATATTTTGACTTAATGCTGCCAAGCGAATTAGGAATTCAAATATTTTTTAATTGATAATTTTTCTTTTTAACATCTCATTAAAAGATACATCTGTGTTCTTCCAAAGCTCTTGCACCATTTCATTCTTAGCGACATTTCAACGTTTTTAGAAGGAAGGCTCACATTTTATTGAATGAAATAAATAAGAAAAGCAATATATTTTTACAAAACCCCGCTCTTTTAAATTTTTGTTTTTAAGATTTATTGATTCTAATTATAAGCAATAAAAATATAAGTGTTTACTAATTAACTTTTATTTTAAGAAATCTTGTTACATAAGAGAACATGAAAAGAGGAAGTTTACAAAATTAACTTTTTGTATATCGTCTGAAAATTAAATCTTACTGTAAGATAACAGAACGTTAAAATTAAAAACCGTATGTTACAAATTAATATTTTTATAAAAACGTTAGACTAAAAGGTAAATTACGGTTAAGTGATTAAAAATGCATACTTGAAAAATGTATTCAGTTAAACGAAATGATATTTGTAATCGCAATTGTGTAATGTAAAATTAAAAAAAAAAGTAAAAGTAATAAATCCAGCACCACATCTGGGTATTTTAGAATAGAGAAATAAATAAAATATTTTATGAAATACAAACACGCTTCAAATGTTATTATCTTCAGAAGTTATTTTTTTATCAAATATTAAAATATAAATCAAAAGAAATTTAATGTGCATAAGATTCTATTTAAGGCTTATAGAAGAACTAAAAAAGAACATTATTTGCTTCCACTTAGATTTCGTATAAATTACCACAAAATATTTTACGAAAAAGCAAACGATTAAAATAAAGCGAAATCGCTTCAGATAAATTTCACAGAAATATTCCAGAGAACCAGAACTCGGTGTCATTTTTTCTACAGAAAAAAAAACCCAGCATAATATATTTTGAATTTGCTACAGTATATTTTGTATGATGCTTTATTATATTTCTTGTTTTTGCTTAAATGAAGCAAGATACTCAACGGTTAATATATACTATTTGTTATTTCATCCCTTTCCTCTTTTTGTTAATAAATATCAACCTTAACATGTCAAGATTGTAAAATTCTAATTTAACAGAATAATTTCAAAATTTTAATGGCGCAATAAATTAGACAGATTTACACGGCTAGACATTAACATTGCATTTCAAGGAAGGAGGGAGTGAATGATTTTATTAACGTCATACAATAAAACAACACGAGGGCTATTGGCAATGGACTTAGTAAATGTGAATTTCGATCAAGTGATGAGGGTGACACCTGAGTTGGCATACCTCTCTCCTAACCTCCATACCTCGTGAATGTGAGTCTCGAAAGATTTAATGTGCATTACCTTCCCTAAGCGGTAGGTTTTCAGTGCTACTAGGACTCGAATTCATGACACGACGACTACGAGGTCCTGATCATGGCCACCGGGCTACCGTGGTCACAACACCAGAGAGACAAGCAAATAACAAAACTTTACTTATTGTACGAAAACAACATTGTAGGAAAAACATGATTTAATTTGATGGCGATTTAAGAGTATGGTGTAACAAGGTCTATTGTTCCCATTTCAGTTTACGTGACCTTGGACCCTGGGGGGGAGAACAGATGTTCCGGTCAGTCGGTCAGTCTGAAACCCCAGCATTTAGTTCCCAAGTAAGTGTGGTACTCATTTATCGATCCACTGAAGATATGAAAGGCTGAGTTGACCTTGACCAGCCTGAAGTTTGAGCCCCTGACCTGTGGTATGGAAGCATGATACACTACCACTCAGCCACTGGACTTCGATTTTGGAGTATAAGGAATCGAAATCAGTATCCAAAGCACCACTCTTGTGGTTAAAATGGTTCTACCGGGCTGAGCATCGAAGTGAATTGAGCTTGAATGGACATTATGGGATAGTCATTAAAATCTGATTCAAGTTTATGCTGCGTTTTATCAATCGTAGTGACAAGGGAATGACGGCGATTCAGTCTCTTAGAAACACATGACTAGATATTTTAGTGAGTGAGAGATTGGGAAACGTGTTGTCCAGGATAAACCCAAATATTTTTATGTCCAGGTAGGTCAGAAAACGACAAAAACATGTGGTCTTACGATATCTTGCCGAAAGATGATGTTCTTCGGACCCCAAAAATTACGTTACAGCACCTGCCTTAAGGTATCCGACTACGTTCGGAGCCGTGATTTTGCAAAAGCGTATAAATGGATAATTTTCATGATATTTAGTGTCACTTAAATTAGAATACACGTATAAAATTGTTTTAAGGACATTTTGACAAATTTTTTTTATTTAAATACAATATTTTGACAAAAAAATTAACTTAGAATAATCTTTTTTCAAAATGTTCTCCTTTTGTGAAAAATGCTTCTATTATAATAATATTTTGCCTGTATATAGCTCAGACCTCTCTACAGAGGCTCAACTAGAATTTTTGAAATATATAACTTAAAAGTGGGTTTATCCATGTTTTACGACAACAGAGGGCAAAAATCTAAAGAAAAAACACCAATAATTATTTCAATTGGTGCTAACTCTAAAAATATTGTGAATTTTTCAAAACTTATAGTTGAGCCTCTGTGGAGAGGTCTGAGGTATATACAGGCAAAACATTTTTACAACAAAAGCATTTTTAACAAAAGGAGAACATTTTGAAAAGAGATTATTCTAAGTTTATTTTTTGCCAAAATATTGTATTGAAATAATTGTTTTTGTCAAAATGTCCTTAAAACAATTTTATACATGTATTCTAATCTGAGTGACACTAAATATCATGAAAATTATCCATTTATGCGCTTTTGCACAATCATGGTTCCGAACGTAATCGGATACCTTAAGGTCTTAAAAATATAAGACTGAATGTCCAGATTAGCAAAGACATGAACAAGAGGTGTTTATGTCATGTACTCAAAGACTGTCCATACTATCACACAAAATTCAGGGCCGTATGGCAATATTGAATGCATGCACGGCACGTGCATTATTCGTGCTACTAGATACGGAGACGTCCAATGTTGTGCTGCCCGTAGAACCAGAACCTGTTTAATCCTCATTTAAGAGAGGAAATCTTTAAGATGCATTCTAATAATAATTTTGATACCAGGTCCATATTGTGGGCGGGAACACGCCTTGCCTTCTTCTATCTGTCTTTTATCACATACACCTGGGTTCAGTGCTAAGGATGCGGCTTACAACTTCACAATTTGGGCGACAGGGACTCTAAAATTTGATAGATGCAGCCCGCCCCAAAACGTAATTTTTAATGACTTTCTACTATTTTGTAAGGTATCCGACTACGTTCGGAACTGTGATTTTGCAAAAGCATGTAAATGGATAATATTTATGATATTTAGTGTCACTTAGATTAGAATACATGTATAAAATTGTTTTAAGGACATTATGACAAAATTATTTAAATACAATATTTTGGCAAAAAATTAACTTAGAATAACCTATTTTTCCAAATGTTCTCTTGTAAAAAATGCGTCTATTGTATTAATATTTTGCCTGTCTATAGCTCAGACCTCTGTACAGTGGCTCAACTATGATTTTTGAAATGCATAACTCTGAAGTCGGCTTATCCATGTTTTACGAAAACAGAAGGGAGAAATTTTAAGAAAAAACGCCGATAATTATTTCAAATGATTGTAACTCTGAAAATAATTTGAATTTTTCAAAACTCATAGTTGAGCCTCTGTATAGAGGTCTGAGCTACATACAAGCAAGATATTAATACAACAGAAGCATTTTTTTACAAAAGGAGAACATTTGGAAAAAAGGTTATTCTAAGTAAATTTTTTGCCAAAATAGTGTATTTAAATAACTTTTTTTGTCATAATGTCCTTAAAACAACTTTATACATGCATTTTAATCTAACTGACACTAAATATCATGAAAATTATACATTGATGCGTTTTTTAAAAATTGGGGTTCCCCGAACGTAGTCGGATACCTTAATGTTCATGTTTTTCTGTTATACGGAATTAAGTTTTCTATTTTATACTAAAATAACTTGAAACAAGTATTTTGCAACTTCTTTAAGATGATTCTTCATCTAGGAGCTGTGTTGCATCTGAGAAATGCGGCGAGAAACGCCATCTACGAAGACGGCCTGAGAATTTAAATCACATGCCTTGTTTATTACGATTCAGAATTGAAGAAATATGTGACGTACAACGAATGCTTTGTTCAAGTCAGAGAGCCAAGTAAAACAGTACCCAAAACTTTGAAGAGGAAGTATGGTTCCCCTTGTCAGGAGACAAGAAAGGAAAAATTATCAGAATTTCGTTGTGTAAAATGCGAAAAATTCATGGGCCTTGAATATTGTAAGATACATTGTGAGTACTGCAACAAAGAATCTTAAAAGCATACATAAGTTGTGGTGACAGGGGTAACTAATCACTACTCTTGTTATGTGTTTTGTGTAAAATTTCTGATTATATTTTAAATACTACTTACGACGTGTGAAGCAAACATATGGGCCTGACGGAGTCGAATTTGTGTCAAAATAATTTGTTATTAAAAATATTTTCAACTTTAAGTATATTTATTATTATTTTTTTTATTATGAAAATGTGTTACATGTCTCATATCGTGTTCAGACTGAAAGCCGAAACATAAAAAGCTTAAAAAATATGGGAAAGGAAGCTTATAAAAGTGTGTCGATTAAACTGAAAATAAATTCAATTCAAAGATAAATTCACATTCGGTCAACTAGATGTTCTCTACCCTTATAGTGGAAAGAACCATGCAAATTGCTTAAAACAAGTAAGTCCATGTAACTGAAGACAAATATAAGTGTTATTTTGTATTGAAAGATGTGAAAGAGCTGATATCTCCTCTTATTTTATAAAATTTTAAAATATTGTTTTTCCACCTTCACATGGAATCGATTTTCAATCTGCTAATTTTGAAAAGCATAATCTGGAGTTAGAAATAATTGGTATCATTAGAAGTCTAACAGAAATATAATTTCCCTCTTTATGAAAAGGAGATGGAATTTCAGCAGAATTTTCCTTAAATTGGTCAAATATCCCTGGTGTCAACAATTAAAACGATATACTAACGACATTTTCACAAAAAACCAACACTTTATTGAGCAATCTGTTAGTTTAACGTTGACGGTTGGCATTAAGAAACACAAAATTATCTTGAATTTAAGATACAATAAATAATAATCAAATATAAATTTAAGATCCCTAATTTGAACAGCTGAATTCTTTCTACCTCAAAATATAAATCGTTTGTAGTACAAGATAGTAGCTTATCTATTCATTAAATGCTATTTTCAAATGTTTTGCTTTTAAGGGTAATATTTTCTTACATTCAAGCTATCACACAATTCAAGAGAAATTCCCGAACTCCTGTAAGCAAAGTAAAATAGGGAAATTACCTTTAAGTTTCTTTTTATGGTGGTATTTTTACCAATAAATAACAGGGGTTTTTTGCATTAGAAATGATCCTACTATTTTAGATAGATATTTGCGTACATTATTGGAAAATATATTAACTCTTCAAAATAAGTGCAGGACATAACAGAAGTAATGCTAGCCACGCAATTGCAAGCACTCGAGATTATCGACAAGTACTCTTAGACTTATATGATAACAAGTAATATAAAAAAAATTAAGTCAATTCCTACTTAAATCAACAAAGAAAAATTTTATCTTAGCTACTTTTTATTAAATGGTTACAATTAATATAAATATGTATATACATAGGACTTAATTTTTATTAATTATCATTAAAGGATCGTATTGTCATCCAAAACAATCGTGTATATAAAATTTCAGCTCAATTGAATGTTTTAAAATGTGAGGAAAAAAAAATATTTTTCAAGTTTGGAAACAAGTCTCCAAAAATTATTGCAACGTGGCTGTATTTGTAATTCTTTAAATAATTAGTTTTAATCAATTAGTTATAATTAAATTGTTGTATTGTCATCCAAAATAATCATGTATATAAAATTTCAGCTCAATTGAGTGCTTTAAAATGCATTTTATTAATGATTGAAAATTCCCCACCAAGATATATAAATGTATAGAGAGTGTGAACTAATAGTATAGTAATTGAAAAATAGATACTATTTTGTTAATCTCTCTCTTAGAATCTATTTGAATAAATCGTAAATATCGAAAAATATTTCATAAGTATATATTTAAAATGAGTTTTTGCTGCTTAATTTCTATGATATTGTTTTCTAGTATCTACTATTTTGATGTAAGATAATATTGAATGAAAAAAAAAACAATATATAGGCAGAGAATTGTGATCAAAGGAAATTGAAGTAACTTTTTATGGCTTTATTCCTAAAGAGAAAAAAAAATGCATTAAATATTTATTACACTGAACAATCTTTGTAAGAACTTTTGTTTATTTCATTTCATCCAGTTACGATGTTCCTTACGTTTAAAAGAATTCAAAATATTTTATTCAAGATTAAAAATTTGTTTGAACTAGGATCACAGATTCTAATACTTTATACATAAAAGTTCGGAGAATGTACACTTTGTTTTAATTTGCATTTGCAGAATATTCAAGCAGCATAGAAGCTACTGTAAATTGTAAAGTTTGACGAAATTCTACTTATAACTTAAGTCCGTAGTATTTTAGTAAGGCATAATTCAAAAAATACATTTAGCACATTTTGGAACTTTTTGTAATTTTGTTGTTAAATCCATCATATATTAGATGCCTAAACACATAGCAAATGTTAATAGGTCTGTTTCATAAAAAGATAACGATATACTAAATGATACGAAGTTTACCTAGTAGATAACCAACTTTTATATTAGAGAGGGAGGAAAAAAGATTCACTAAAAATAATTAAATCTAAACTATTAAAATTCGAGACATAGAAAGGTAACTGTGTCTTAGTAAAATTTTTGCAACGCTATATTATGTCATATCAGCCGTATACAGCCCTTAAATGGAGTACGTTTTTTATTTGTTTTAATTTGTTATTTGTAATGTATAAAATTTATTATTTTGTCAAGTTATGCAATAGTTTTTGTTTTTGTTTTTTTATTATTATTTTTTATATTCTGGTATATAGCCATAAATTAAAACTTTAGCACAAAACATTTAACAGCTTTTGCACAGAGTGACATTTTATTTTTGCAGTTTTTTCCCTAAAATTATACAACGAAGATATAGAATGTAAACCTAAACACTGTTTGGGGGGATACCATTTGATAATAATTAATTGATTTGAAATATTTTAAGTATTTAGTTCTCTTAGCAAGCGGATGAGTTTTTAAAATTGTAAGGTTATAATTAGTGTTTTTGCTTTATTTTATTTTTGAATCTTTCAATGCTTAAAAGAAAAATAAATAATTACCGTAGAGGGTGTTTATAGACAGCAGACAATTAGAGAACGAGAGGAAAACTGTTGAAATTGAAGGATAAAAAAACCAAGTGATTGTCATTCATGGCATACTGTGGACAGGACAGGAAAGCGAAACAGAAAGAGGAACGACAAAATTGCAAATTGTTATCCACAACACCACATACATGCTATCTAAAGTTATTGAAAAACAGCATCATTACCAGATTAAAAAAAAATGCCGCAAAAACTTTTCCGTTAATTTATTGTTGAAAAAAATATGGAATAGAATAATTACTTCTGGAACTGCTTCCGTGTATGGGATGGGTGCATTTCGGGAATGAAAATAATACCAAAAGAGATATTTTCACCCATTGTTGTCATTATGGAGGCTTCAGTATATCCAGTGAAAACGAAAAGATTTATGGAAGAAGGCGATAAATTATTAATGCCTTTCAAAAACAACTTAAGGTCATATAATAGAGCTCCGTCGCTTACATCATTGAGTATACATATTGTATCGCCTACCGGAATATTAGTATATTGCTTCAGAATTCATGGTCCAATTTTCCACAGGCGTTATCCTCTACACCCAGCAAAGCATGAAAAAGAAAATCCTCCAATTATATACTTTGTTTTCTGATCTAGCTACTCGAAGAAAAGGGGAAGAGAATTGAAATTCTGAATTTTAATGTGGAACTGATGAGAAAAATTGACAAGATCATTAGATGAAACTCTTTTGCAGATTTGACAAGATGTGGGAATTGTAACAGCACGGTCTTAGAGAAGGACAAGAGTCATCGGGAAATGTTTCAATGTACATCAGAAATGATACACATAATTCCAACCATCACAGAGAGTGATATAATGCCTTACAAATAAGATTACAATGGTATTTAAGAGCACTGATGTCACCCCACCAAATGACAGAAATATCTGCATTTATACAAAGAAAAAAAAAGAACTCTAAACGTAAAGTATTAGTACTTTTAATGGTTCACATGGTATTAACCATCAACACAACCTCATATTTAAAGTATAAACCGAGACAGCCTGTGAAACATCAGTGAAAACGCAGTAATGAATGTACCTCGCATGCGTATGCGCAAGCAGATTTGTGATATCTGCATTCTTAAGGACGTGGCATTCATTTAAAAACGGCTGGAGCGTGAATACAACTGCATCCAAAACGGATCAGCGAACTATAGTCAAGTTTTTTAACACTGGAAGAGTGCTAGTCGGTAGATATTCATAATAGAATGCTGGATGTGTACGATGATACATGTGTGTTGAAGCCCACAGTGATGAGATAGGGAATAATGTTTAGCGACGGTCGGCAGGACACAAGGGATTTGCCACGGCCTGGTCCAGTGCACGAAGTTGTGTCAGAAAAGCTGATTGTGCACATTGACACTGAAATAAAGGGAAATTCGACATCGAAATATTCGTGACGTCGCAAATGAGTTTAACGTTCCCATCGGTTCTGTTCTCTGAACTGTTTCCATGATCAACCGACATAGCTCTAAGTAGACGGAATTAATAACCTTCCTAAGCAATGAGAAACATACCTAAACTCCATGAATGATTTATTTCAACAAACTTTATATATCCATTTCGCTCATTAAATATTGTTGTTTCTATCTATGTATCTGTCTCATTTCTGACCCTACGCATCTCATGAATACATGTCTCGAATAATTTTCCTTTGAATACCCCTTAGATAATGTGTGAGTGCATTTTTTACGAGCGATATCAAACCAATGTATACGATAAGAAATGTTACTAATTAACTTTCGATCACGTGATACTTAAAAAGGAATTTAATAAAAATAATTTTTTGCCATTTTATCATCTTTACATAACCTCTTACGTGTAGAAAATACATTATACTTCACTGTGTTGCTGTTGAAGTAACCTGTATTTTACTTTCATTAAACAGTGATTGGAAGATAACGAAGGTACAGATATCCTATTCGAATCCAAACTATAAATGACTTAAAATGCTTATTTGTACTTTTATCATTGAAAATAAAGAATAATAACCCATACTTAAAATTTTAATAATCATGAAGAGGGAATTATATAAACGAAAATAATTAAATGGAAATTTGATGAATTTTAATGATGGAAAAGAAATAGCATTTCAAACGTTAAAAGTATACAGATAACCATTAATGTTTTATAATACTGACACGTGAACTATTTCTACGACGATAACTAAGAAGCAAATGATTAATATACTCGTTATAACCGGTAATTTTACTTTTAAAAAAGGATATGTAGTGAATATATTTTCCATAAAAATTTGTAAGATTCCTTTAAAAATAAAAATAGGAAAAGCAGTTCAATTTTAACTAATAGTACCTTTATTTGACCTTCATAACAGAGCAATTTGACGGATGATGAAAAAAAGATATTGTAATCGAAATTGAATAAATAGTTTTTGTTGAATCATTTTTATGGATGAATATAACGCATTTTATGCGGATATCCCTTGGTGTTGCATTTATGATAATCAAATTTTAATAATATTGGTCTCTAAAACAAAACAAATTTTTAAATGACCCTATAGCAGGTCCGAATTATGATACTATAAAAGATAAGTGTACGTATATCAAATAGAAATTTGGAGTCGAACTCAATAATGTTTTGGTCAATTGAAAGTATTCAATGACAAAAATTTTGATTAGCGAATACCAGCTGAATTTTACAATACAAATAGAAGTATTAAGGAATAACAAGTAAATAAGTCTTTTAAAAACCAGATTTGATTTTGCACAATATTAGATACTTACAACTAAATTCATTATTTTTGTGCATATTTAAAATTAAGACAGACTTATACAGTATTTTATTAACTTTTTAATATAATTTAAATATTTCAAATAAAATATTTTCAAGACAGGAATTATCAAATCCTTTCACAGATTGCACGTGATATTCATGGTTAATCAAATATTTTCCTTGTTAAAGATAACCAGAGTTAAATTAAATGATTATTGCAAAACTGGACTTTAATTAAATGAAGGATATAGAATAATTCATGGCATTTTTTTCTACATCGATTCAGTCTACTTTTATTGTTTTTCCTTTCCTAAGAAAATATCAGTTGCTGGTTGTATCGTTGAGATTCTGTGCTTAATGTTGTAACAGGCAAACCTGTAAATAATATATCTACTAATCACAGTTAAGTATAAATGAAAAAATGTGTGTACTGGTATATATGCACTTAATCATCATAACAATTCCTTTTATTTTAGTATTTTTTTTTTGCAAGCAACACCCTTAAATTTTAAGTAAATGATGGGTTGGAAAATTGTCATTGTTAAATTGTTGTCGAATTTTCATTCTTAAGACTCATTGATGACACTTATTATTGTAATATAACATTCGAAAATATGTAAAATGAACAAAACCAAAAAGAGCATTTGAAAATACTAACATTTAAAAATTTTCGAATTATTAATATTAACGTTGATTTTATGTTTCCTAATTAATAAATAAAATCCAGTTGAGAAAAAAAATCGCTTTCCATAAGGTTTCAAAAAACGCTTTCTGCTTTAATATATATTTAAAGCAGTGGATATTTAAACAAAATTTCAAGAAATATATATTTAAAGCAGTGAATAGTTAAACAAAATTTCAAGTAACACATAAATCAAGGAATTCGTAAGTTTATAATGACTTTTCTCCCCTTAAATACGAGCTCTGAGATACATGAAATTTATATTTAGAATAAAAGACAAATTGATGCTAGAAATGTCCGGAGAAAACTTAGAAATAACAAGTTGACGGCTAGAATAACATAAGTCGTTCAATATGTCAGCTTAAAACAATATATGGTCATAAAAGATTTTAAGTTAGAAGGAAAGTGGTTTAAGATACAAAATGACTTTGCCCAAACAAAATAAGAAGTATTATTGATTTTGAATAAATTATACTCTGATTTCTTTTCAAGAAATAGAATGTTACAATAAAATAAATGACAAATATATAATCTTTCATGCTGATAACTATGCCAATGAGATAAATTATATATATATAATTTTTTGACAAATTTATTTCAATTTTTGATGATATATTTTTAAGCAATTTTGGTTTAAATGATTATATATATATATATATATATAATAAAGTAAATGACATTTTAGATTGGTTTCTTGTATTATCATTTAAGCCAAAATTGTTTAAAAATATATCACCAAAGATTGAAATAAATTTGTCAAAAAATTAATTTTTTTATGGTAAAACAAGTGTTCTGGCTGCAATTAATATTGATGGTATTGTTCAGCCATAATGAATAGGAATATATAAAAATATATAATATTAATCTTGAAGAAATATATTTCTTTAAAAAATTGCTTCCCACACAGACACTAATCCCCCCAAAAAAAACGAAATAAAATAAGTAAATACTCATAGTAGACACTTTTGAATTTATTCACATTATGTATTAAAAATATCACGTGAATTTATTTCACATACACTGCGGACCTAAAATTGTGAGGGAGTTAAATACTTTTCTATGTGTATCTGTTTCTGTGAATAAAATTAGAGCGGTTTCAATTAATCTCATCTCAACCCATTCTTCTAGATCAGGAGCGACAAACTTGCGGCCCACCTGAAACAATTTTGCGGCCCACGTGATTCACAATAGCATTCAACACTTTCAATTGATGAAAGAATTCAAAATTCAAAATTACATTAAATACGCAAAAGAAATAAGTAAACTAGAAGCTACTTTTGAAAGTCGTTTCACTTGTTTAGACAAATACAAAAATATGTTTGAAATATATTCTTCCCCCTTTCATGTCGATGTCGACTCGGCCCCAGAATATTATTAAATGAAGCTGATTGACATGCAATGCAAGAATGCATTAAAGCACATGCTTGAAACATCAGAATCAAAAATAGATTTTTATTACACTTATGTCACAAAAAAAAATCCAATTTCAGGGATCTGGCGCAAAAGTTGTCACTGCTTTTGGATAAACCTGCCGAATCGCCTTTTTTTTCTTTCGAAAATATAATTTATTAAACATAAGTCGCACTTAAATTTAACAGACGAAAATCTGCAACATCAGTTACACTGTCCAAATACACGGATTGAAATCGACTTGCAGAAACTAAGCGAAAGAGTTGAGAAAAAAAATATATCATTAATTAAAAAAAACTAAACATTATTTGATCATTTCATTATTACTATTATATTATCTATGTTTGTATACGTGGAAAATAAGAAAAACAATAATAATAATTCCTTTTGTCTTAATTTTTACTCCAGTAATTGTTTTTAATGGGTCCAAATCTAATGTAAAGATATACACATTTTTATATGCGGCCCGTAGTATTGAATTTTTCCCATGTGACCTGGGAGGTCCTTGGGGTTTGGCACCACTGTTCTAGATAAAAATAAATATAAACATAAAATAAGTAGCATCTTTCTTTTACTAGTGCTCATTTTATTAATAAATAAATATTTTATAAGTACCATAATTTTTAAAATTAAAAATATATAATCAGATAAGGAGTATTACTTATATAAAATATTTGTATATTAAATAAATAATAATTAATATCAATTGAAACTGAGTAATTTTTATCATTTGTAATATCCAGTTAAAGTAAAATATTTCGTTAAGGATATCTCAAATTTCTTCAAAAATGAAAACTAGTTCCACACTTCAAACATATTTCATTCTTTTACAATTGTAGTTCGTATATAAATCAAAGAATCATTATAAAAAAATTTTAACTGAGAAAAATGAGTTTTTTCACTTTAGTTTTAAAATTTTTTAACTTCACAAAACATGTAAAACAAGTCAAATTAAGAAGAAATAGTTTGTATGTCTCGAAACAAAAATGGCGTCCTAAAGGTTATATCAAAAATTCTGAATAATTTGATTTCATTTTCAATCTTTTAGAGTCCTTATTATATAGAAATTAAGGCAATCGTTGGTTGAAAAGGATATATGTATTGTACGTATATATTTCAAACGAACTTTAATTTAATATATTTAAAAATAAAAATAAATTTTCCGTTGCTATATTATTGTTACTTTTAAAATTAACTTGATTATCAGTAAAAATGAACATGGATGGTAACAAAAACAAACATATACACGTTATCAAATTTAATACTTAATAAAAACATGAATATATATACACGCGCGCGAGCGACTGCAAGAACTATAATTTGATGTGTTAGACTAATACATTCCCAAATTACAGTAAATAACCGAAATCCTTTATTACATTTAATTACTAGTAAAAGCTTGAATTACCTAAGACAATCCTTAAATTTGCGTTTTTAACTATAGGACAATGGGTTCTCCTTATATAGGTTAAGAAACATTAAGAACAATTTTTGGGGGATATTTACTTTGCAACTTTCAGTTAAAATTTGCTCTTACTATGCATATAACAAAAGTAAACGAATTACATAAAATTGACTTATTTTATGTGATACAAATCATTTATACACTAGATTAGATGTTTTGACATTGTGGCCAAATGACAGAAGGAATGTTAGAAAGACAGTGAGATTTTCTGAAGGCATTCTATATATCCGAAGTAATTCTTACGTAATTCGATTACTTATTTGTGGTACGTGTAGTAAAAAACGGATTCTAACTAAGAGTTGTTGCAAATATCCCCCTGAAATACAATTTTATTTCTTGTGTGTCCTAACCTCTGCAGTGAGAACCCGTTGCCATTAGTAAGAACACGAAATTACGGATGGTCTTAGATACTTCACGCTTTTGCTAATAAATATGCTGCAAAAAAAAAGAATGGCAATGATAGTTATGGATAGAAAAGTATCAATTGTTGTATCATTTTGGAATTGTCACTAAACGGGTCATCTTTTGAAATAACTTGCTTGGAGTAATAGGCAAAAATTTTCTTTTTATGGAGCTTTAAAGTTAGGTGATGTCATTTTTCCAAATTGACTCAAACAACGTTAACTTTAACTAAAGCAGCACATTTTTTGCTTTAATTGCATTATTATTTTGCAGTTATGATTTGCATAGCTACCTAAGATAACGTTAGAGAAAAATCACTGCTATATTAGGAAATTTGCGGTCACAGTACCTAATAATGTGAAGAAGGTGTCAACAGGGGCGTTTTCAAAGTAAAGATGTTCCTCAATTAAAAAAAAATTCTCTACGATTATAATGCATAGAAAAGAGCAAGTGTTGTAGCATTTTGAAATATTTACTTAATGGAAGAACTTTTGAGTGCTTGAGGTTTTGTGTAATAGTTTTATTTTTATATGAAGAGTCAAATTTAGGAGACATCTTTTTCTCAAATCCCGACTCACTCAAACTACGTCAATTTTACCTAAACCAGCTAATCTTTTTGGTTGAATTGTGACTGTGCTTAATAGTATGTCTATATGTGAGGTGAAGTTAGGGGAAAAAATTATCTTGAAATTGTAAAGCTTGTGATCACAGTAGCATATATATGATGTGATGAAGGGTGCCAGTTTTCCACAGTTACAAAATCATGCTCGTTCTCACTTAACCAAGTGATAAGGAATTTTCATATACATATTTTTCCCAGTATAGATATGACCCCACCTTTCACCTCGTTCCGGCTTATCGTTAAGTTTTAAGACACCCTGTATATATAGAGATAAGTTAAGTGACAAATGATGTAATTTTTAACCATTCCCATCAGTATTTTTAAGAAGAAGAATAAACCCATAAAATGTTTTTAATTGCTAATGTTTTGAATTATTAATATATACAGGCATGAATAAGAGTTTTTATGTATGAATTATAGTTCCCACGATCAATCAAAAACAATACTGATAATGATTTCCATCTCTTAAAAAATACAACAAATATATATTTGGAATATAAATACGCATACATTTGAACTTCAATTTATTTTTGAAAAAATAAGAAAAAAGCAGCTTACAACCTGAAATGGCATGCATTGTACCATTTTAAGCCGGATTTGTCCTTTCATCTAATGTTTCGCATAAGGCTCCGTGGCAGAAAGAGATAGCACAAAACTCGATACTAAAATCGACGATAAAAATCACTCATAAAAAGAAAGAACGCAAAATATAAGAACAGAAAAACAGGAGTAATTTCAGATGAATATCCTCATTGTGCCATCTCAAAGAACAAGAACAAAAGGGGCAAAATAAATATAAACAAAAAAAAAAAGTTTCATCAAAAAATATTTTATCTCCAATAAGTTACGTTTGTGGCTTATAAATTGGATATAAAAATGCTCGTGTGTTTTGCCGTTAAATATTCAGATTTTTTACAGCTTGAATTACCAAGAGAAATGCATTTATAGCTGCAGTAATATATTTGTACAAAAAGAATATTTTCTTTTACAACTAATTTACTACTTGAAAAAAAATGCATAAATTATTTTTTATAATGTATTTTTAAACTATTTCTCATATAAATGATTTACGATGAAAACAGAAATGCAGCTTTCAGAAATATTCCCCAAACCAAGGGTTGCAAATATTGCAATTTTGCAGTATACATGATTTATCAGAAAAACAAAGATTATGACAGGGTTTCGAAGTAATTTTTGTCACGCATACATACATATATATATATATATATATATAAAAGATGCTTGAGTGCCTTTACAGGATTTAAATGATGCGGACTTTATCTGAAGAATAATGAAATCAAAAAATTCATAGGATATTCTACAGTAATGTTTTCGATATCACGTAAGAAGTATTGTGCGCTTATTTAAAAAATATAGAATAGAAACATTTTTAATACTAATAAAATACTGTCAATTAATTATTTTTAGTTAAGGAATATTTTTTTAAACTTTGAATATTGTATTTCATTGAAATAAAGTTTAATCAAATATTTCTTCGTGACTATTGATTGATTGATTGCTATTTAATGAACAACATCAAGGATAGGGTCAGGTGAGGGAAAGGGGGAGGGGTAAAATCAAGCTTTTTTAGAGAAGGCCCTAAAATCAAACTATTAAATTAATTTTTGGCGACGGGCCTCATAATTTTGAGCTATAGTCAAGTGACGAGGACGACCCCTGAGCTGGCACACTTTTCTATTAACTACCACACCAACGGAAGGACGTTTGAGCTCTCGACAGATTTATCATGCATCGTTCATTTACACGGCGGGTCTTCAGCGGTACTAGGTACGAACTCATAAAATGCCAGCCACGAGTCTGTGACTTTGACTACTAGGCTATTGCGACCACCCAGTGATTTGAAAGAAACAATGATGGTCATGACTTTGTGACCAAGGTTACTCGACTACAGAAGCAATATTCTGTGGGTATGTGAAAATAAATCATAATTCGCAATACAGATTAATTGATTTTTTTTTTTAAATAATGAAATTCTTAGTGAAATTGGAACAATATTACAAATTAAAAGCCATTACAAAAATTTATGATGCATGATTGCAAACTATTCAATGATAAATGAACCACAGCGGTAAGTAACACTAACTATGGTGTCTGGAGAATTGGCTTAAAATGCTTTTCGAAAACCTCTAAAAGCATTTTAACATCTGCCCAATTTTAATATCTCTAATTCGTAACCCAAATACATACTGTGAATAGGTGAAGATTTTAATGAAACGCACGTACATTAAATTCAACTAAATTTGAAATTAAAGAATTTTATCCAAAATTAACGTGAGAAGAAATAGAATGCAAGTAGTTGAATGTTTTTTTTTTGGTGTGTATTTTTTCATTGGCAGATAAATTTAAGTTTAAGGTGGATGTATTTTGATTTTATGCACCAATGTAATGTACCAAAAAGCACTTGAAAAAAAAATTGTAACCTTCTCTCTCCTATTGAGGATGCCTGGGAGGTAGCTCTGAAGTTAGTCCAATCTGATTTATTAATGGAAACCATTTTTTTAATTGATGGCTGGATCAGTTCTACTTGTTTGAAATTTATAATGTTATAAGTAAAATGCACTATGATCAAAACTGATCATTCTTTTTTTGATTGCTTGCTTAATATAATGTCTTTCGGATTACACAATTCAGTAGGTATTTCTTTCACTGGAATTTTATTAAACTGCCTTCTTAGTAGTAAAAATTAGTAGCTGAAGTCTTATCGTGGTATATTATATTTGCTTCTTATAGGATAATATACTGCTGAGTGGATGGAAAGTGTTTCGCACGTTCAACATATTTAAACGTATGCTCTCAATTACACATAATGGACTCGATTCATCTGAAGTCATAATCCCATAACAATACGCTCAACAAATTCCCACGTGTTTGATTGACTGAGTATTTTGACTGCATTTTCGGATTTGTAACTACTATCATATAACAAAATAAAATCCTTCTTTCCTTTAACTTAAAATAAATAATATTTTTTTGTTTTATGCATTACTGATAGCTTACAAATTTTTTTTCTAAAAAAGTTACATTAATATTTCTTTATTTTTAACGCAGAATTACAAATTGTAAATTCTCTGAACACCTATTGCTAAATTCTGTTGCTTGGCTATCGATTCCTGTCGCTAAAAACACCTATCGCTTAACTGAAGTTGCTTGGCGATCGATTCCGGTGGCCTAAAAAATTTACATCGCCATGGGCCTTCTCTATTCTACACTTAAACACTTAATTTTTAAGTATTAAGGATTTTGTTCAATTGTGAACGATCCATAATCGTTTGAAACACAATGTGGCTGGCAAACTAATGACTAAACCTAAAAGCAAACAAAAACACGAGGTCAAAGCATAGAAGTACAAACTAAGCTTAAATCTACTCTGTAAACTAGAAGATAAGGGGGAAGATGCCAATTCGTTAAGGCATCCGACTACGTTCGGAACCATGATTTTAAAAAAGCGCATAAATGTATAATTTTCATGATATTTAGTGTCTCTTAGATTAGAATACATGTATAAAAATGTTTTAAGGACATTATGACAAAAGAAATTATTTAACTACAATATTTTGGCAAAAATTAACTTAGAATAACCTTTCTTCCAAATGTTCTCCATTTGTAAAAAATGCTTCTATTGTATTAATATTTTTCCTGTATATAGCTCAGAACTCTGTACAGAGGCTCAACTAAAACTTTTGAAAAATTCACATTATTTTCAGTTACAACCATTTGAAATAATTATCGACGTATTTTCTTAAAATTTCTCCCTTCTGTTTTCGTAAATCATGGATAAATCGACTTCCAAGTTATTCACTTCAAAAATTCTTGTTGAGCCTCTGTACAGAGGTCGGAACTACATGCAAGCAAAATATTAATGCAATAGAGGCATTTTTTACAAAAGGAGAACATTTGGAAAAAAGGTTATTCTAAGTTAATTTTTTGCCAAAATATTGTATTTAAATAATTCTTTTTATCATAATGTCCTTAAAACAATTTTATACATGTATTCTAATCTATGCGACACTAAATATCATAAATATTATCCATTTACACGCTTTTACAAAATCACGGTTCCGAACGTAGTCGGATACCTTAATAGTACTTTTATGCGTCATAGATGGCAATTTTGAGCCACTTGTGCGAAATTTTGGTCTGACATTGAGTGTGGCTTGTGAATTTATCTGCATTAGTCGTCTTTTTAATCGGCCTTATTTTTCGATCTTATAAACCTTTAAAGCGGTGAGTACAACTTTTATAAGAATCCGTTCCTCATATTTAAAGGCCCAGTGATTAAGGTATCGGATCATGGCAGGCATGCCCCGACTTCGAGCCAAGTACCACTAAAACCCGCCATGTAAGGGAGCGATGTACGTTAAATCTGTCGAAAGCTCACACATTTTCCCGTTGGTGTGATGTGGTAGTTAGGAGATGGGGGTGCCAGCTCAGGTGTCGTCCTCGTCACTTGACCATGGTTCCAAATTACGAGGTCAATCGCCAAAAGCCCTAGTTTAGCTTAACAGTGTGGCGTTAATATTCACTCCCTCACTCACTCATATTTAAAGTCTATAAACGTACTTGTTATTTTTAATAAGATATTAGCAGTGTAAGTGAGTTACACATAATGTTACACATACATTGTATGTAGAAACAGCCATAACACTGCAGCAATACGGAAATAAGAGTGTGGGGCTTCTGCACCCTATACTATAATTAATAATTAGGCTGTGAGGATGACACAGGGGATCTCCATAGGACGAGGATGTGCAAGGCTGAAGTCGACTATACTTCAGGCAACTGTAGACCGTTCTGCAGGAAAATTCATTTTCAGCAAACTAATTATGAAATAATTTAATTTTATTTTGTTTTTCTTCAGTTATTGTTAATTCACATTCAATTTGGTAGTTTTTGTCTTTTTTTTTTATTTACTGTAGTGTTATTGCATCTTCCCTCATATATGGGGGAAGATGCCACAATTAAATGAATTTCTTTAACATTAAATTTCTTATTTATTTTCATACTAAGAAGAGAACATGCATACACATAACCAATTAAATATTGAGATATATTCTAAGGTGTATTTCTTTCATGGTCTTGTCATTTAAATTTTCAATGTAACTAATAGAAAAATCCTTAACTGTAGCGTCTTCCCCCGAATTACCTTATATTTAATAACTATACGAAAAGTAAAATGCTAGAAAATATGCTAAAGATAGTCAGAGGACTAAAAAATTTAAAGAATATATATATATATATATAAAATTCGAATATAAGCAAAATTGTCGGTTACCACACAACCACAAGTGTAATACGATTAACTGTTATTGTTTATTTGATAATCATATGTGTGGCAATTGCTAAGCGATCGCAGCACCCTCTGTTGATGAATCGATCCTATTTAGCATGAATAATTTATATAAATTATTGACTTTAACCCAGTGTTACTATTTGATGACCTTTTAAGAAAATGAACGTTCCGTGAACAAAGCATGACACATGTTTTCTAAATGTATTAGTCGTGCTTTTAAATAATTATTGGAACTAAATAAACGGTATTATAATTTCCTTAATTGTGTTCTAATAAAGTTTGAGTAAGGGAATAATGAAAAAAAGTTGACTTTTATTGATTCGGCAACACTCTTACAGTATTATATTAGTGCAATTTTCGATTTAATAGTTAAGGCCTCACAGGACTCTTAACAGATATTCGTGCACTCGAAAAAAAATATCCTTCTTCAAACGAATATAACTTAGCAGTTAAACGAAACAATAATTTGAAATTTTTACCACACGATAATCATATATATATATATACATTATTTCCCAAAATTTAGAGAACTTGAAAAGAAATTTAAAAAGTTATAAAAAAATAAAAATTAGACAATTTTTCAAAAATATGAAAATTAATATTTTACACTGCGCAGGATTCTAAGGTACAAAATTGATCAAAATTTACAAAATTAATTTTACTTGGCATAAAATTGTTCACTTTTGAAGTTATACTCCTTTTGAGAAATTTAGGGAAAAAATTATATTTTTTTAAATACAATTATAACGAAAATTTTAAGAAAAAAATTATTAAAATTCAAATAAAAAATTTCTATTAGTTTTTTTTTTTGAAATTTGATGTATAAGTTATGAAGAGTGTTATTTTGAAGACGTGTATAAAATTTCAAATTGATACCATAAGTAGTTTCTGAGAAATCCTGTGTGGAAGCTAATTTTTTTTTTGCAAAATTTGAAGTTAAAGATAAGAAAGCGATAGGGCTTTCTTCATTTAAGTTTCACTACTTATTTCTCAGTAATTTCGGAAGTTTTCCCAGTATCAACACAATTTTGGTATCAAAATGCTCAGAAATATTGAGGCTGCAATATATATATTTTTTTCAAAAAATTGAAAAATTTGCAATTTAAGAGTCCTTTGAGGCCTTAAAGAACTTTGAAATTACCTATTTTAAGAAGTTCTCTCTTTTCCTCTAATCCATTATAATTTCATTAAAGACCATAGCACAGAAGAAATATTGATAAGTGTAAACACTTTTTAAAAGTTTCAGAGCTTTTAATTATTTGGCTCCATAATGCAAGTGCAACTTGTATATATTTAATGCCGTTGTAAAAAAGAAATTATTTTGCTTACAGCCAACAGTATTTTTCATTTTGATATAAATAAATGAGAAGAAGAAGAACTACAGTTTTTAATGACTTAGCAGATTGGGCAAGATATTGTGAACAATTTCTGTGTGTTTAATTCTTAACAGACATACTCAACTTAACTCGGATTCACGACAGTTCCACGAAAATCCTTTAAAATATGTAAAATGCAAGTGTTTTAATTTACGCTACCTTCAATTTATTTAAAGGATTATCAGTAAAATAAAAATTCCAAATTAGTAACACGCAAGGGACATTTTTTTTATTCGAGTTTCCACTAGATAAAAAACAAACTAGAAAGAGGCTTAAAAATTTATACATTCCTTTCATGTCCAAAATAAAAAAAAAGAAACATAATAATGAATTCTCTCGTTTCTTTTAAGGATTTTCGATTTTAATGAGGGCTTAGATTTTAAAAAGGAATGTATTAGTACTTCCTAACTTCTTGTGTTGCCCGTATTGTGGATTTCTCGCTCTCAACTTTATTTTCTTTTGAAAAAATATGATCACGTATGAATATTTTTAATTAAAATCAAAGTTATCTTAACTACATTTGAGACTCAATTGCAGGTTTTATCTTTGCTAAAGACTTGATTAACAGTATTGATTACATATATTTTTTTTGTCAGAAATAATAATAAAACGAGATATTTTACATTTTAAATTATACACTTCGTAATGAGTAAAACAAACATTATGAAATAAAACCTTTTCCCACAGTGGAATTTCGCACACAATTGAGTATTATAAAAGTGAAATTATAGGGGATCCCCCCTCCCTCCCTTTAATTATTCCAAACATTATAAGTGAGTGAATATTAACGCCGTACTGTTCAGCTGCAAAAGAGCTTTTGGCCACAGACCTCGTAATTCTGAACCATGGTCAAGTGACGAGGATGACACTTGAGCTGGCACCCCCTCTCCTAACTATCACACCACACTAACGGGAGGACATCTGAGCTATCAACATATTTAATGTGCATCGCTCCCCTACACGGTGGGTCTTTAGTGGTACTGGGCTCGAACTCGTGACATCCCAGCTGCGATCCGATATCTTGAATATTAGGCTACCACGGCCACATTCCAAGCATTTTAGACGGCTATTTTCCAATCTTCTTTTCTGGATTGTTCGGCTCATGAATTTCCTCAAGGATTCTTGTACTTAAATTACTACGATTGATTAGTAATTTATTTACATTGCATTTTGAAGTAGAATTAGATCACGTGGTGATGTATCTCTTATTGTGAAATTATATGGTAACTTGTTAGCGAAAGCAAATATATATCTCATGTATATATTTTATTAACATTAAATGTATTTTATATCATTTAGCTAATTTTCATGTTGCTCCTTGGAAATTTATTTTTTTATATTTAACATACCAAAACTCATAATCCTTAAGGATTTTCTTTTATAGGTATTGTATCTCAAATTGCTACTAGGATGCTAGGAAATCATAATAAACTTTCACTGAAAACACACAAAAGTTGGTCAGTTGATCGTCATAAAGGCCGCTTTAGAGCTGCAGGAGTTCTATTAAAAATTGTAACTTTTAAACGGTCAAAAGATATTTCAAGCTATTGGTATGGCAACAATTAGCTATCTGCTACCCTTTTTGTTATTACCGGCATTCTAGCCAAAAATATGCACAAAAAAGGCTTCTTCCTTCAAAGCAAGTAATAGATGAGCCACACCTGTTGACAGCTTCAGTGGTTCATTCATTATTTTCCTTTTACCCACGACCCTGCTACACACGTGTGGAAGGGATAGTCTGCTATTGCAGGAGGAAATGTCAGGAATTATGTACTATATGGGGTGATATGTCGATTTATTGAGAGAGAACATCCATTTGGTATTTGACGTGTGGCACCAGAATGGACGTGTGTCAAACTGCGCCTTGTCCAGGAAGAACCAATGGTGGCTGGAACATAATCTGAGGATGATGTGTACAAGTCCATGTTCTTTCCAATTATTAACAGATGAGAATAGAAGGGGTGTAAGACATTCCAGCATGGAAGATTTAAAAATGACGGATGGAAAATTTAAAGAGTCCAGCAAGGAAGGAGCAATAAATTGTTGACTGTTTGGGTGGGTCTTTGACAATACGAGACCAGGTAGAAAGAAACTATCCAATGACGATACTACAATGTATCTGACATCTATATGTGAAAAGGTGAAAGTGCTTGTTAACTTACAACTAATATTATAAATAAAAAAGATTATTTTACTAAAGCTGTGAGATCCATCTCGAGACCTATAAATTTTGTCAAACCTGGGATCACTATGTTACAATATCCATACCATGATTTGTGAAAGTATTTTATAAAACTCCTGAGTTTAATGCGCAGCTACCTTATTATTTTATATTTCAGTCTTTTGTGAAATGAAGATTTGAATCCATGTGACTTTTGAAAGTCTCTTGTCACAACGTCATTTTTTAACCACTAGCTTGCCGTGAACTGGTATACACATATACGTTAAAAAGTAAACAAATCCTTCGATTTTTCCCAGAAGATATTTCACTTAGGATGAATAAATTAAAATTATTTTACACAAATTTAGTTTCCTCATAATTTATTAGTGAATCTTGTCATAAATTTTTCTTTTAATTGATGTGAAATATGATGAAATCAATCCGCAATCATTTAAGCAGTGACCCTCAAAAACCATTAAATAAAATTCTGAAAAACTTTTAAACGCTAAATTTGTTAACATTAAAACAAAAAGTTAAATTTTTAAATTTAAATATGAGTGGCTCAGAAGCCAATGCGGTTAAGTCCATTTTTTGGTATTTTTGATTCTTGTAAATTTTTATAACAAACATCACAAAATATCACAAAATGGACTTAACCGTATTGGCTTTTGAGCCACTCCTATATTATTCCAACAATCAATCGTGCAAACGTTTTAAGAAAAAAAGAGTCATAATAATAATATCTTCAATCTCTCGAATAAACAGATCACATGCATTTATATGTTAAGGGAAGAACTGATGCCAAAGGAGAAAATTATACAAAGCTTTATATAAAATAGACGTGGCACGTTCTATAGTGGTATGATTAAATAGTATTACGATCTGTTTATACTTCACTTGGCGGAAATTTCTGATGAGATAGAAATTGAGGTAAAAACAGGTCTAAGGTTTATGTCTAACATTAACAATTTTTGGCACACAAGTATTTTAATAATTTATCAAATAGGTTTTTTTTCTTTTGAAATAACGATACATATTGTTGAATATTTTTCTATCTCTTTATCTCTCTCCCCTCTGTATATATATTTATATATTTTATATATATAGGCTATCCCATTTGTAAAAGGTTAGATCATATCCCTTTCCAGAGGTCGGCAATTCTAATCAAAACAGTATTCCACTTCAACGCCATCTAGCGTCCCTTTTAAAACGCCGAGGCAGAGGCCCACTAACACCCGTCAGGGATACGTCGTATATTTCGCGCATCAGCGCCGTTCTCCCGCGCCAGGCAGTAAGTCTTAATAGCACATTATAACGAGTTCTGTTTAATCCCAATTTCCTTCCTTAAAGTAATGTGATCTAACTTTCCTATATTCTTTTGAAAGATGCCTATTTAATTTCCATACTGTAAATATTTCCCATGTAAATACTCCCCTATAATTCATCATAAATTATTTAGTTTTCAACCAGTTTCTTTCTTAAACTATGTTGTCTATTTTATTTCAAAATTAACTAATACACCCTAAAAACCCCTAGATATCACGCCAATAAAAACCCCGCTATCTAAAGCATCCGACCTTTTGGAAGATTTCGGTTGGATTCCCATATATATATATATATATAAACATAAAAATGTTCTTCGGTGAATATTTGAAAATTTTCAAATGCATAAAGAATAACGTCGCATTGTTAAGCAACATGAAGGCTTTTGGCGACGAATATGTATTAAAAATAGAAAGTAAAACACACAAACAATAAAATATGATACAGGGGAAAGTGATAACATGTGCAGAAATTATTTAATAACAATTACTTTTCAAGGATATATTTCTCTGACGTAAATTTGGAGGCTACCAATGTGGTTCGGTTGGAAAAAAATGCCTCAGATTTTATGCACTGAATATTCAAATCAGAAGAGTTAATACACCAAAGGAACACACGAATTCATTTAAGAAAAAAAAATTATATGAGTACAAGATCAAAACAACCCTTTTAAAAATTTTCAACACTTATCACAAGCTTACAAATTTAAATGTGCGTGTGCGGGCTCAACAGTATTTAATTCAACAATCTTAAATATCAAAATTTGAAAAAAAAAATATTTTCAATAAGCTGCTTTTAAGTATTTTTCACATCACTTTCAAATGTAACAATCTTAGTCAGTTGTATCTGCATAAAAATAAATAACTGTTTCATTGAAGAATATATTATAAATTAATATAAACTGTTACATTTTGAGATTTCTATTTCGAACATGATTTAATGACTTTGTATTCAGTGTGTATTTTATGTAAAAAATTAATGGACAAGGACGAACACACAAGTTCAAATTGGCGTATGTATGCAAATAAATATTATAACAGTGCTTCTAAAACTTACAATACTTGCGACCCAATATGCAATAATAATTTTCTTCGCTGCCCCCATCTCTCCTCTGTACAATAACAACGTTTTCAATTCAATAATATTATACTTTAATGCTAGAGTTAAAATACGACTTTATCCTCTTAAGTGCCACCGGAGTGTATAAACGTCTCGCTCAACCAAAGCGTTAATTTCCACGGACGTATATATATATCTTTCCGAAATACTATGTTTTCTTTGCACTGCATTCATAAAATTATTCGAAGGCTTTGGAATGCCTAAAAAAAACTTGACTATGTTTGCGAAGGATTTACTAATTTCAGGTAATTTGCTTATGTATTTCTTTTCTTCCCCCTCCTCCCAATACATCACATACTAGTGCCTATGTGGAAAAAGGGGGCAATAGGAAACGAGCCACATAACTTTTAATCGACAGTTAAGGGAATAATTATAAACCCTACAAATTATCAAGATAACTGTTAATTTTTGTATGTAATTTTATGTGGGACGAGCCCATCGGGTCACTGGTAATCATTAAACTTGTTCTAAACTTAGTATTGTTAAATTAATTATAAAATATATTATATGCAGATCTGATACAATTATCAGTGTATTATACCAGTGTAAATTTGTATTTTATTTTTTTAATATGTCAAAATGTATTTTGTTCGTTTACTTTTAGTAATTTTTTTTAAATAATCTTTTGATTTCGACTTTTCAATATGCTTGGGCCCCTTCGTAGAGTTATTACAGTCTCCTAGGGGGCGCTCCCATAGGTTGAGAAACACTGTATAATATCAAATTACTGACGGTAATGCAAAGCGCACTTTTTATAAACAAGCTTTTTAACATTTGAGAAAACGCGTCTCTAGAACAGTTCCACTTTCAGGAACTCTCTCTCTTATTTCAGTCATCACCAAAGCAGATTCTGATCTCGACCGCATTTTCTTCTTAACTTCACTGAAATTCGTTTCGAAGGTCCTTTATGAAAGTTAATGGAAATTTCGATCTTAAAGCCTTCTGGATGATCCTTGGTATTATCATTTTTTGACCAAATTTGTCGCCAATGGCTATAAAATTGCGGGTGTAGTAACCCTGGTTGGCCTCTTCTATGGTTATTAAAATATTATTTTCAAATTCTCTCTAAAAAGCGAGCTTTCCCTTTTAAACAAAGTTTTTCCCATTTTAGGAAACATTACTGCAGGGAAAATATTGTGCTTGACGTGTTTAAATATTAATAACTGGTTAAGCAACTGAAAGCAAAATAGTAATTTAAGTATTTTGAATAGATATAAATAGCTCTACCCTCTCATTAAAAATTACAAGATCTTGTAAAAACTTAAAAACAATGACATCCTAAGATTATCCAATAATTTTCCATCATATAACATATTTAGTAAATTTTTATTGGTAATTCCATGGTTGTCTAAGTCATCAAGTTCTATTCAATATTGAGGTGAAAAATAATTTTTAAATTTTATTGGATGCAAATGTCAGCACAAAAAAAAAAGTCGATTCAAATTGATATTTAAAGTATCATTATTCTGTAAATAGATCTTAATGGTTAAAAATTACTTAAAATTGACCAAACAAATTAAAATATGTAGAAAACACATAAAAAATGTTTTAAAAGTATGAAAAGAATTATATCCAAAACTTCCCTTTTTCTGTAAGTTATAAAAGGATGACATGAAAATGAAAAATGCAGAAAAGGGTTTTAAAATTCCTTAAAAATGAAACTCCTCCTCACGTCCCCTCCAAAAAAATTGTTAACAAATAATCCAAAACTACAAAAGATAAATAAATATATATATATAACGTATATATAAGTTATTCTAATAATTTTATCGTTATTTAACTATCAATATAATTCCTTTAATATATTTCTATCAGAAGAGGTTGATCAAATATCTATTTTGTTTGATATTTGCTTAATATTTTTTACAAACCGTAGGTTTCTTATTTGGAATATAAACCTTTTGATAAAGATTACATTTTTAATTCAACATGATTCCATTTTTGTTTCTCAAACTAAAAACACAAATCGACTTTTATTTTAACAAGTTGAAAATTAATTTAAAGCTCTCGCAAAGAAAAAGTGAAGTAAGTTAGAAGTTGTTGAATATGAAACACTCTCTAAAACCACTTTATTGAACTATTGTAAGAGGATTTTATCGAACGTTATCGACTTTTACCCAACTTAACATCCTTTTTAATCTCAACACTTAACTTCATTTAGGAGATTTTTAGCCTTAGGGAAGTCTCTGGGTTAAGAAACTTTATATTGAATTTGGTTGTTTCTAATTTCTTAAAGACCTTTTATGTTCTCCTTATTGCACAATGGGTAGAATCCGTTTTCCTACAACAATTCGGTAGCAGAGAATTTTGAGATATTGGATTATATGGCATGAAAATGGATTTAAGAAGTATTTTTTTTACTCTTTTGATTCAAAAGAATTGCAGATTAAAGGTTTAATAATATAAGGTTTTCGAATTATATAATAAATTACGTAATAAAATAATGCATGTAAATAATATTATAGCTTACTAATACATATAATAAAAATAAAAAATATAATAAATAATGTAATAAAATAATGCATGTGAATAATATTATAGCTTTATAATACATATAATAAAATATAATAAATAATTTAATAAAAAGATATACGAGGGAGGACTCAAAAGTTCCTGGACTGAGTGTAGAACTTTAAAAATATTATCAATAAAATGCCGAAAAATACCCTCTTTCGAAATCTTTCAATAACAACACATTTTTGCCATCGCTTGTAAGGCCATCGAAACATTTCTGGAATCCATTTTTAGCCATACTCTTTAATTTAGCCTGCAATGTCCTTAGAACTTCCTCTGCAGTTTGAAATTGACGCCCCAGTAAGTGACATGCCAGTTCATCAAATAGTCTGAAGTCACAGGGGAGAGACCAATAGAATAAGGATAATGTGGTAAAACAGTTGTTTTCGTTTTCTGAAGAAAGTCAGTGAAGAGAAGAGATTAGAGTGCAGAAGCGGTATTATGCAAAAGCACCCATGACTGCTCATCCCAACCTAAAATTTTAGTCTCTTCTTTTGGATCGACTCACGATATATGATGTCTGCATAGACTCTTTGTCCACTGTATATCCTTCAGAACTAAATTCTAAACGCACAATGCCCTGGATATCGAAAAACACCTCTAACATGACTTTCCCATTTGAATGATTTTAGCGGACATTCTGTTTGTACGGAAGTTGTGTTGATTTAACGATTCTGCCGAGAAGGGAAGGAACGTTATCAACATCCGAGATTAAATCTTCAGCCATTTCCATTCGAAAGGCCTTTTGGTCTTTTCGTTTAACATGCAGGGAGCGATGTGTTGACTCATCCTATGCATGTTAAGTTCCTCAGCCAGTATCCTTTGGCGTGTGGCTTCGGATATCCCAACCGAATTTGCTATTTGCGCTATTGTTTGAAGCCTGTTGCGTACCGTCTCAGAAACCTTTTTCGTTGCTTTCAGAGTTGTGGGAAGTTTGCAGACGTCCATACTCTTCGTCGTCTTTGACACTTTCCCTGCCTTCTCTGAAACGTCGATGCTATTCAAAAGTTGCGCTTGCGATAATGTATCACTTCCATACACACGCTTCACCATTTCTCAAGTCCACGAAGAACTCTTTCCCAAGCGAACACAAAGTTTGATATTCATTATCTACTCTACAAACGTTATTTCTTTCAATCGCCGATTACTAAAAGCACCCGCATACAGAATATGACACCGAGGTGAGCCATCGACCACATGATTTGGGACAAATCACTTTTACCAAGGAAAAAGAACGTAGAAACACACAAACATTATAGAATAAGCTGTACTGCAAAGAGTTCTCACGCTGTCGACTCATTCTAGAAACTTTTGAACATTACCTCGTAATCTTTTCTTTATTCTAAAGATTGTGAGAAGTTTTTAAAAACATAACAAGTTTTATATTATAACATTTAAAGCCAAATATTTTAATTCAAAATCTAAATTTTTGAAGTGATAATTTTAAGTAATAATTTGAGTAATTTTATAGGATAATACTAATATCCCCTTGTTTTCTATTCACCTAACTAATCCCTTAAATAACATTACAAAATTTGTAGTTATCACTTCTATCGTGTGGTCATAAGCACACACACTTTTTTTTAAAAGTTTTAATTCTTTGTAACATATTTAAAGTCGTTTCCAAAGTTGAGATGCACCTAGTTTTATAACGAGACTGCATTTTGATAAGTAAAGAAATTAAATGAAATAAAAAATTCTCAATATTTTTAATATTCATTGTAAGATAACAACGTTTGATCATAATATTCATGAATAAAAAAGTCAGTTACGTAAAAAAATGCACACATAGATGAAATAAAGGAAACCGATTGAAAGTAGATGTCTCAAATTTGAGTTTAGAACTTTTAAATTTGCTTTTTGAAGCAACTAGTAATTTAACAAACGTAATTAGACATATATATGAAGTCGTAAACAAAACCTGTCAAAATTCTTTCCTATTTAAAATTAGTACTGTTTCATAAATCTTTTCAGAAAAATAGATGGGAAGCTAGCGACAAAAAATAACGGTAAGAAAACTCATTATAAGTTTAACAAATGACAGAAAAAATTATGCTAGAAATTGCTAAAAGAACTACTAAAAGTGTCAACTTTGTTTCAAAAATCGTTAAAAGTGTTCACAAATAATAGTACATGAAAAAATAATGCTGTTAGAAGGCGTAAGAGAATACTAAAAAAATTGCTTACATGTCAATAATTTGAGGGAAACTTTTTTTTTTTAAATTTAAACTGTTCGTAGTAGAGAGGTAGGTTGAAATAGGAAAAATGCAGGAAAAGAGGTAAATTATTAATAACAATATTAGATAGATGAGAGACACAAAAATTTGAATAAATCAAAAGTAAAAAAAAAAAAAAAGCTTTTATTTAAATGCTCTAAAAAGAATAAAATAAACTTTTCTTTTAAAACTTTTTTTGCTATCAACTTATAAATTCTTTACACAATTTATGATATAAAAGCTTGTCACGAGATATAAGTACTCGTATTTATTTAGTTTGAAAATTTAAAAAATTAAAATCAGTGATATCAAGTTATTTAATTTGCTTGTTTATCTACACAGGTAAATCTCGCGACAAGCTTTTATATCATAAATTGTGTAAAGACTTTATAAGTTGACAGCAAAAAAAGTTAAAAAAAAGAAAGTTTATTTTATTCTTTTTAGAGCATTGAAATAAAAGCTTGTTTTTAAAAAAGTTTTTTTTTTTACTTTTTAGTTATCGCTGGACAGAGGTTTCTCAGTCTGTTAATCTCATTCAACGCGCATCATTGTTGCAAGGTCGTTTGTCGTTTAATTTTGAACAGTCCAGTAAATTTTCCCCCCTTTTTTCCCGCCAGGATATACATGGGTATTTCAGGGCCGCAACAAGAGGAAAATGAAAAGGGGGGATAAACACTGTTGACCAAAAAACTGGACAAAAAAAATTAATTAAAATATTAAAACTTTTTTTTTTCCTTTCACTATAATACTATATTAAAAACGATGAACATATATATTTTTTTTCAAATTCGTAATTTTAAACCAATTTTTTCAATTTTTGTGTAGAATTTAGATAATACTATTCTATAAACGAAAAACTATTTTCGTGCGATTTTATTTTAAAATAACGAAGTTTTTAAATGTTTTATTAAATTTTAAGTATTTTTTGAAAAAATCATAAAAAAAAAATTTTAGGCATTTTATTTTTTTAAATGAATGATTCTAAAAAAAAAAAAACCCAAAGTTTTCTTGTGCAGAATATAGATTAAAAACCCCAAAAAAAATTCATACGGAAGATTTAGAAATCCTTTTGAAAACCATCGTTTTTTCCCAAAAAAAAAATGAAAAAAATCAAAAAAATCATTTTTTTTAAAAAATTACACCATCGGGGTCAAAAAAAATTTTTTTCTAATCAGGTTTTTTTTGTCTCAATTTGGTGAAAAATAAGAGGGTTTTTTGAAAAAGGTCGAAAAATCGGAACTTTTGCTAAAATCCGATAAGCTGCGGGGCAGAAAAAAAAGCAAAAGCGGAAAACGGTTTTCAATTAATATTTTTTTTAAATAATTGTATATTGGAATATAAATCATAAAACGATTGCATCAAAAAACGTTACAAAATTTCGTTCGGTTGAAGACATCAATTTAAAATTGAGTTGCAAGATTCCCCCAAAATTTACATTGCAATTAAAAAAAAGCAAATTACAAATACTTTGGTATACAGAGTGGAAGTAATAAAAAAACCTTTTTAAAAATCAAACAATTTTCAAAAATATTTACTCAAAAAAAATAGAATTGGAGGGGGGTTTCGTTCCTCCCTCGTTAAGCAGGTAGGTTTTAAAATTTTAAAAAACTAATAATTTTCCCCAAATCTTTTGATTCGGCAAAAAAGGTTTTTTTCCGTTTCTAGAGAAAAACTCGCAACATCCTGCTCCTATGATATTTTTTCAATTTTTTCCAAAAATAAAAAAACATTAAAAATACAACATTTTTGTAAAAGTTTCTTTAGTAATTTCTGCTACTTTTGGGGAATTTTTACCTTTGCACAACCGAATCAAACTATCATGAAGCCAAACGTTTTTCAAACTGTGGGCGCACCCCCAAAGGAAAGGGTTTTGATAACATGGGGGGGAATACAAAGTCGAAAAAAAATTTAAAAATACAAAATTTTTGAAAAAGCAAAACAGAATATATTCCGATATAATAAAAATAAAATACACATTTACACTAATATACTTATAAATGTATCAGTACTGCACAATGTACTTGATAATCAGTCTGAAGTTAAGAACAAGATATATAATTACTAGTGCCTCCCATAGTCATATCATAAACACAATTATATACAAAATGCAATACTTATTTTGATAATTTGTATTGTTTTAAATTAAAATCATATTGAAGCTTTCACATCGTACATTATTATTGAATTAAATACATTGGAATTGTATGGAGGGGGGGATGAAAATTTTTTTGGTTTGGGTCCAAATATTAGTGTTTGAGGTTCGATTGAAAAAAATTTTTTGGGGTTTCATAAAAATTTTCTATCAATATCATTTGGGCTGTTCATCGGGTTCCCCGGCGTTTATCCACTTCGTTTCATTAAGCAAACGTTGCTTATTACTTAGTTTACAAAATAACTTACTCTTAAATTTCACCAAATGTTATTAAAAAAATGTCCCCAAAAACATCTTTTAAAAAAAAAAGGGTAAAAAAATTAACAAAAACCGTTTTTCCAAAATGCATTACCCACTCGCTTATGTACGTACACGCTTATGCATATTACCGACTAAAAAATTTTCTTTGAAAGCATCAATTATATCTTTCATTTTGTGTTTTTCGAGAAATTCGACTAAATATGTATATTATAGTAATTTTGTACACCAGAAAATAACAATATCTGTGTAAATTTGGTTTATATTACAGCTAATTTAAATAACTTTTTGAAATTTAAAAATTCGGTCACGAATTAGAAGCATCTTTAATTTGGGCCTTAAAAAAAATCGAGAACCAAAAGGGGATATCATGTATACTTTCCCTAAAACTCAAAAAATTTCTAAAAATTTTTAAATAAAAAAGTTTCCCAACTTTCGTTATATTTAAACCGGTTTTGAGAAATCGCGGGGGGCGGAAAACATAGCTCAGGGCATCATAAAACAAATTATAATGAGGACCCGACGTGCAGAATGAGTGTATATTAACTTCGCACTGTTCAGTTGCACGATGGCTTTTGATGACGGACCTCGTAATTTTTAACCATGGTCAATTACGAGGGGCGACACCTGGTTAAAATTCTCCCAACTTCCCCCCCACACCAACAGGGGGGGAGAGCCCCACAGATTTTTCGTGCATCAGCCTCACTACACGGCGGGTCTTCAGCGGCACAAGACTCGAACACATGACACGCCGGCCACGCGTCTGTGACTTTGACCACTAAGCCACCGTGGTTCCCCTTTTACGTGAAAAGGATGTTAAATCTTTTAGGTTCAAAAAAATTTTCACGTTAGTACGGTGTTGAAAGGGGGGGTTTTTTCCCGGAAAGTTCTTCCCCCGGGTTACAAACCATGAGGTTCGTTAAAAATAGTCCTCGTGTAACTTTGTAGTATTATGTTAAGTAAACAATTCTTCAATCGGAAGAAAAGGGGGGGAAGGGATGAAGACGGAAAAAAGAAAAATTTACGTGCGCATATGATGCGAACATTTGGCAGTTATCGTGATAAATACCTTTTTTAACTTTTTTCCTGAAAAAAAAAAAAAAAAAAATCAGCGGGGGATTGAAATAATTTTTTATCGAATAATTTTATCTTTTGAAAAATTTTTTTTAATTAACAACAGGAGTAATGAAAATTTTTTTATCAAAAATAATTTTCTTGTTCATTGGGGGAAAAAGGGGAAACAGGCCAAAATTTAGTAACAAAAAATATGACAAAAATTTTTTGTGATTTCAAAGTTTTTTTAAAAACCGCTCAAAAACAGCGTCAATAACGGGTTTAACTGTTGAGTCGAAACTTTTTGATTTGTGTTAAAAAGGGGACCGGTTCATCTTTCCCATAAAGCTATGAGCGGCTCAGTTTTTGGGGCAAACTGAAAAAGTTATAATCCCCACCCCAAAAACAGGGGAAGGGATAATATTTTTTAAAAGAGCAGAACCCCCTTTTCGTTATTTTGGAAAAAGGGTACAAAATGCAGGAAATTTTTTAATTTTTTTTAACCGTTTGTTTCAAAAAAAAGTATACGACCACCGAAATCCCCCCGTCTATTTTCAAATAAGCTTTTCCCGCACTTATGTCCCCAATACCCGGACTAATGGATTTAAGAGTGGGGGCCCGGTGGCTACTGGGGATTTTGGCCCCCTCATGCGAGGGTAGCGAAAAGACACAGCCACGCGTTCTCATTGGTCAAACCCAAAGTAGCGCGCCCCTTACGTTTTCATTCACAAATCCGCCCCTTTAAATCACCCCACAAAAGAAAAGAAAACCGAGAGGAAAGATGTTACACATAAAAAAGTGTTCATTTTTTCCCCCCTAATGAAAACCCAATGGATATTAAAAGGGAAATCATACAAATTTTGGGCAATTACGGAAAATGGTAAAACTTTTTTGGAAGAAAAAAAAAATCATTTCTTGATGTGTGACCAATGTATCCTGTCGGAGTTATTGGAGCCTTTTAGAAAGTCCATCATTGGGATGAAAGAAAAATTAAACTGTTGGGGTTTTTTTTTACTTCTCGAGACATGTAATAAGATATTGCTTGTCCCTTTCTCACAATATTTTCAATAATAAATCAACATTTATTTATAAATATAGCAAAATAGTCCACCCAATACATATTTTGCATTAACATTAACAAAAAACATAAATCAAAAGTCGTTAGACTTTTTAGATTGTCACAAAAAATTAGAATAAGAATAATCTCATGACTATTCGTATTTCAATAGTTTGTAACTAAAATTTTACTAGAAATTACTTAATATCGTACTGTTTTTTAGCAGAATTTGTAAACAATTTGTATCCTTATTTTCATAGAGTAGTTCACAGTTTATAATTGGGAAAATTCAGTAATAGTACAACAGAAATGTAGATCTGGCTTCCTCTCACATGACTGGGAAAAAAGTTCAAAACGTTAATAAATAGTTCAAGCCCTTTTTTAAACTTAAAAATTAATAAATGTTTTTTGTTAAATTCTTATAATTTTCGTAATTTATGTGAGAGTCTGACTAATTATATATATTATTTAGATTATTAGTAAGCTTTATTATCTATTATTATAAGTAATATTTAAATTTTGAAAAAATTAATTATAGCATAAATTTTAACTTACTTTGATACATCCCTTTGTTGATAATTTTCTGTATGATGAGGGTTCCATTTCTGGGATCTTCATTTTCCGCTAGAGTTTGTGCAAGAGCTTCAGCATACAAGATCACTGAGTCATATAAATAAGCAGCAAACTCTGTGATATGCTAAAAATAAAATGAAAAATGGACGCAATTAAATGGAAGAAAAGACACAATGGAATGAATAATACACTCATTGTAAAAAAATGCTATAGTAAAAATAATCTAGTTTTTTCATACTTAATCTACGTAAATATATTTTTATAATAACTATTTATAGTGGTGTAGTGGTAAAAACAATGAATATGCATATTTTAAAAGAGATGCATATTCATTTATGTCAAGATGCTCTATGTTTTTCTTTTGATGATGATGAAATATTGCATGAAACAATAAATAACCTTAAATCCTCAGCCATTCTTAAAAAATTTAAAAACACTTGTTGAAAAAAAGAAAGATAAAAATTTATTCAAATCTGTAAAATTTAGATTTTGAAATCTCTTTAATCAATTTTAAAGGGAGGGTTTGATTAATATACTTGTAAATTTACATAAAGGGGAAAATTTTTTTAATAATGTTAATTTGATAGATTTGGTTACTACTTAGGTGTGTCCAAAAAAACTATATATATCATAAAGGTAACTATTATCAATAGCAGATTAAAGGATTCCACAAGGTGGCCCCGCGAAAAAAAATGTCTTTTAATTTTAAACATTTTTTGAAAGTAGTTACATTAATAATTCTAAAATTTTTTATTTATCCCTTATATAGATGATATAATCATTTTTGGAAAAAAGCCAATTTTATACCCAACATTAATTTTTTTCCCCAATATCTTAAATTTTAAAACAGAAAAAATAAATAACAACAATGAAACAAATTTTCTTGGGCATACATGTAAAATTATATGAAAAATTAATAGTTTCTAATATTTATGATAAAAGAGAAGATTTTAATTTCAATATTAAAAAAGTTCCTCATTGGGAGAGTAATGTACATGTTTCTATATTCAGAAATATTGTTATTAATTATATACAACGTAATAAATTTCTTGTGTCAAAAAAATCAGACATTATAAATAACTATATACATTTTACTAAATATTGCTTAAATCAGAAATACCCAATTAATTTTATTAATAGTTACATAAATAAAGCTATTCAAAATAGTTGGGATTAAAATTATGAGATTGAAAAAGCTTATTACTATAAACAAATATTTTGTTATAGTTATCTCCATAGTCTAATATTAGATTAGAAATTACTATTATTTTATTCATATTGACTCTGGGGGTTATTATAGTTATGCTATAATATAACTATTATTAATTTTTATTTCCATCCTTTTAATCTTTTGTTAAGTGCTACATTTCAGCCACTCTTTTGATTTAAATCTGTATTAGGGTATAGAATCTGGCAACAAATGGAATGTTTCCCTCCCGATTTAGCGCGGGCTTTGCATTTGAAAGTGAAATTTTTTGGTAAGTTACCTCTATCTTGTAATGGATTTAGATATTTCTACCCATTATTTCCAAAATGGTTTTGCTCAGTGTTATTTACAAAAGGGAAGGTTGGCTGGCCAAAAACATGTTCCCCACTTTTATATAGTTTTTTTTTATATAATAACTGCCCTAAGTCAGTAATGTTCATAGCACTGCGACCATTTTTTTTTATTAATTCTCTTTTGCCTTCATTGTGTGATTTTCCCCAATGCATGTTTTTTTGTCGAATTTATTTTTTTGGATGGATCTCTTGTTAGTAGAGATTATATATATATATATATATATATATTAAAACCAGGGATCAATAAGTCCGAGACTAACAATGAAAACAACATTTTCAAAATTTTTTATTATCAACATAATCACCTTTTAGGGGAAAAATTTCAACCCCAAATTTTTTTCAATACCATTTTTTAAAAAAAAATATCTTTCCTTCAAAAAAAACTTCAGTTTCGGATGACCCCTTTTTTTTGGGGCCAAATTTTTTTTCCCTGGAGCTTTTTTTTAAGATCGCAAAAAAGTATCACTGGGGCTAAATCTGGCGAAGGGGGGTAGGAAGAATAAAAGCCCAATTTGTTAAATTTTTGCCATTGTTTTCATCGACTTGTGGCGGGGGCATTTCTTGGTGAAAAAGGATTTTTTCTGCATGTGCGGTCTTTTTTTTGCGATTTCCTCCTTCAAACGCACCACAGTCAATATTAATCACTGTTAATCAATTTACCTTTTCGAGGTAGTCAATGAAAAACAATGGGATCCAAAACGGCGCCAACTTTGCCAGCGACTGCTGCGTTTTCCGGGCGCTTCGGACGGCTTTCGCCACTTGCGCCCTTGCTGCCGCTTCGACTCGGGTGGTGATGTATCATTTTTTTTCCTGGAGCGAAAGAAATTTTTTGTCGCGAGTAAATAGCGATAAACACTTTCTGAATCATCGATGTTGTTGTTTTTTTCCCTCGAAAGCAATCGCGGCACCCCCTTGGAAAAAAACCTTTTCATGCTCAATTTTCATGGAGGAAAAAAACCCCTTTTATCTTTGTCCTTAAATCTCACGGGCTTCACTTTGTCTTTCATTTAATTTTTGTCCTTCACTCCATTTTCGGGTAACGGGTTCCCCAAGGGCTACCCGAAAGTTCCCCGTCATTTTTGTCGGTACGACCACGTTTAAACTCGGGAAAACCCCCGACAAATCGTTCTTTTGTGGCGGGGTCCGGGGGAACATTTTTTAAACCATTGTTTCGCTTGCGGTGACCATTAAAAAAATGTTTTATCAGAACACGAAACTCGTTTTTTTTCCCTTTTTTAAAAAACACAAAACGACTTTCCCAACCTCGATAACTCGCTGCGGGCGGATCGCTTAAAATTTTTTAAAGTTTTTGCAAAGGGTTGTACTCTAGAAAAAACCTGTTTAGGTTTTACTACGAGGGCCCTCTCTGGGTTGTCTCGGGGCTTTTGATCCCCTGTGTTTTTTTATATATATATATATATATATATATATATATATTATATTTATATATGTATATATATAGTGTTTTCAAAAAATTAAATGAAATCACATTAAAATAATATGCAATTTTGTTTTTTTCTTATAGAAAAAAAAAGATTGTACAGAATGATGTTACAAAATACATCGTTCTGTACACACACAACAACTACAACAACAACAGAAACTTGCATTACTAATAGGAGATGGTAGTTATACTTTAGTATTAATGCAAAGTTTGACATTGCTTTTACTTAATTAAATCTTCAATATCCGCTTTAATCCGTGTCATTACAACTCGTTAAGTTTCCTCAAAATGTCTGTCTACCAGCTTTGTGTCCTTGCTTTTTATTTTAAGTTCTTCATTTTGGTAAAAAACTGTAAACACATATGTAGGTACTGCCAAAAACAGAAAACATGAACAATGCCCGTTTATGAATTCTTGGATACATGTCTTCGTTCCAGTACTTTGGATAAAAATCGATTTAAGTAGCATTGTATTGAAGATCAACACAGTAAATCTATAAATAATAATTTAAGTTCAGGAGGAACACTTTCAATATCTAAAGAAAGAACTTTGTCATAAAAATTTTTTTCTCTAGAAAATTGGAGTGAATGAATACTAACGTAGCTCTATTCAGCTGCGCGAGGGCTTTTGGCGATACACCTCGTAATTCTGAACCCTGATCAAGCGACGAGGGTGGCGCCCGAGATGGTACCCCATCTCTTATCTTCCACACCATACCACGGGAGGAGTTCTGAGCTCCGAAACAGTTAACGTTCATCAGCCTCGTCTGTACACCGGTCTTCAGTGGCACTAGCCCGTTGGTGTGGAGTGGAAGATAGGAGAGGGAGTGCCAGTTCAAATGTCGTCCTCTTCACTCGACCATGGTTCAAAATTACAAGGTCCGTCGTCAAAAGCCCTCGTGTAGCTGAATAAGGTGATGTTAATATTCACTCACTCACTTAGCGGCACTAAGCTCGAACTCATAACATACCCACCACAAGTCTGTTACCTTGACCACTAGGCTACCATGGCGCGTAAAAATAGGAATATCTGTTTTTAAATTCCTCTTTCAGATTTGAAAAGCACTGTAATAATCTTTTGAATTCCATGTTGTGGAGTTCTCCACACACTTCATCAATTTTGGAAAGTTAATAGAATTCTTATTTAGCAACTAGCTTTTCCTATTGGATTAATTTTGCCTCTAAGGCTTTCAAAGAGCTATTGAGATAATGAACAAGTAGCTGTTTTCCTAGAAAGTGGTAGCTCAAATCATTGAGATGATTTGTAATATTGACAAGAAATACAAATTCTCTCAACGAGTTCTCATTATTGAACTCTTCAGTAGATTTTGTCTTTAGGTTTCATGTGGAATTTCATTCTTCAAGGAAACAGGCCCGAAATCTTCTTTTCTCGGCTCAACCAACATACTTCCTTGTAATACACAACATCACCATATTCAACTCCCAAATCATTCAAGAACTGTTGAAACTGCTAGCTATTAAGTTCATTAGACTGGGAGAAATTAACCACTTTTATAAAAACAATCATCACATATTCGAAGTTTGAGAAGGATTTCGTGCAAAAATTTTCCAGGTGGATGATACAGGGAAAAGTCAACATAATAGTTTTACACTTGCCCTTACATCAGATTGGAATGATATGGTAAAACAAATATGTTTTCTGGAGTCAGATTTAGTACCATACATGGTTCTAACATACATATTGCTGAACTTACATTTATCCAAAATCATATCTGACTCAAATATAAATCTGGTCCCCGTATTATACCTTTAGGTGCAACGATACTGAATAATTCCTCTATAATTATGAAGTATCAAGGTCATGGATAAAAATGGCTACTTGTGCAGCATCTCTTAGATTCGTTGATCCATCCATTACTACAGAACAAAATTCAAATTTTTTCGCATTTGAAATTTGATTTCAAAATTTTGCATTCTATTACTTGGAGAATATCGTTCTAATGCAAAATATTTTCCACTGGGCCTAGTATCATAATGTCTCTTAAAGTTACACTTTCTAGCTGTTATTAGCTATATCTTCGTTGCAAATAGGCAAACTGGATTACTTTTATGTTCAACAAAAAATAAATATCTGAAATAAACATAAAAACAGTATTTTCTTCAATTTTTTTTGTTACCTTCGCTTGCAATTGTGAACTTGTTCAAATATCATAAACGCTTTTGAATTTTAGAATGTGGAGTCAATGTGAGAAATCTAGCTTAAAAGGAAATGTACAAAACCTGCTAATGACCTTCCAAACAGGAAGCTTAAAATCCCTCGTCGCCTTGAGATTCAAGGGTAACACAAGAGAAATAGAATTCTGGCCATTTATCCTTTCCCCCACTCTAGTAGTAGCATGCTAAAGATCCCCTTTGGCGACACATTGGCGGAAGATTGACATCTGTTGCAAATCTGGTAGAAATAAGAATCTCCTATTTGAAGGAAATTGCTAAGATTTTATGCGTAGTCCATTTTTTAAAAAATTGTTTTAAAGTACTGTAAAAGTTCTGAAATATTCGTCATTTTCAGAAAATTTTATCTCAAAATGGTTATCAAACATCTCAATTAAATGTTTTAAATATCAAGAACAAAAAAAAAATATGTTTATTATGATAAAAAGCTTAAAAGATAATTTTTCCTTTAAATTTCTTCAGATTTAAGCGTGAAACCAGTAAAATGCCTCAACGAACCACTCGTGGCTCGCGGGCCATGGGTTGAAGGCCCTAATATAAGGGAATAGGAATTCAAATATTATGTTGTAATTCACACCAGAATATACTCGAGACAGACACTACTCATGTGAATTATTTTACTTGACCCAGAAATATATTTAAAATATAGAAAAAATAAATTAAATAAACCATGTGGATTTTTTTTTTTTCCTGATATACTTCTAACTGCAATCAAATAAACTGTAATACAGATATAATGGCCTCCCGCCTGGGGAAGCTATCTCTTCATCTACTTGGCCTAAATCTGTAGGGGGTAAGGATTGATGACCTAAGCTAGCCATGAGAAATCCAATTTATTATTATTATCAAATATAATAATCAAAGACAAGCCAACTACAGAAGGAAAATCTAGAGTGATATAACGTAGCTAAAATTCTTATGTGAATAAGCGCATAAAGTCCCAATCACTTAAACTTACTGAAAGTTATCATAAGAATCCTAACTTCCTTGAGTTATTTTAATAGCTAAATCCCGTCCTATAATCACACGTCTAAAGTCCTATCCTTACCGTAACATTACTGCTTTCCGCAACTCAGCTTATTTACCTCCTCTTTCGATCACTACACTTTTACTATATATACTAGCTAATCTGCATATCATGGTTTCTTCTTGAGAGGGATGGCTGAAAAAACTCAATTGCTGGACCCAAAGATTCCCCAAGAGGATTAATAGAAAATCCCATAAGGCCACGTCACACATAGTTATTTATTAATAATTCCTACCAAGCTTTCAAAGCGCTATAGCAAAAAAACTAAGATGAATATAGAAAAAAAGAGCCTTTTAAAGAATACAGACACAATCCAAGTTTTATTTATATATTTTACAAGTGTTCTATGTTCGAAACTTTCGTTACACGGTAAAACATCAAGGTACTCAAATAATACATCAATATTTTTACAACACATTTATCCTTTTCCCTGTTATCAAAACGATCTTTTAAAAAAACCCTGTGATCACTGTGCCATGTGAAAACTGCATGCAAAGACAAAACGTGTTGTCTCTCAGTAAAGTTAACATTACATCAACCGTAAAATCCGCACCTGTTCTTTCAAGATGAAATTTTAAATTTGTAGATATATTCGCCGTATAACGCACACCCCTCATTTTTCCAAGGAACTTAAAATGTACTTAGGTAAATGTTTTATGTTGAGATTATCTATTCGAGGTATTATTCAAAGCTTTGGAAAAAAAAATAATATAATTCCATAGAACCTCAACCTTTTAAGTTCATAGGATTATTTCTTTTAAATAAACAGTACTTCAATCTATGTAGAAGCCTAACTTTTTTTTTTGAAACTACTTTTTATACCAGTGCGTATAATACGCACCCGTATAATTTCGATCTTATTTTTTATGTTAAAATGTGCATTATACGCCGGATTTTACGGTATGTTCCTTCAAAAGTTCTTTCTGCTGTATTCAACTTTCTTTTTTTTTATACTGTAACGCTTCAAAACCTTAAAGAGCATTATAAATAGCCCTATATATACAGGTATTTATTGTTATACTGAGTAAACAGCTAAATCTATATTGTTTTGATATTAATACTTCATTGATAGTAACGACAAATATTCTGCAACTGAATCGTTCAATTCATTAAAAAAAAAAAGGTTCAAAAATAAATAAATTGCAAAATTTTACTATACAAAGAAATATTTTTTGTCAACCAAATGCTTTATCAACTGAAATTTGGCGATGGTTATTCCTCACGAAACACTCAAAGAAATTTGAGATTTCCCAAAATTCACTGTTCCTCAAAACGAAAGATTTCCTATTTGAAAATAAATTGTTTTTGCTTGTTGTTGTCCCTTATATCTTTGGAATCAGAATACCTTAGATCTGAGACGTGATTTGAAAAATTTCCGTTTTGTCAACTCATTTTAGCATCAAGGGGATGTTGGCGACGACAAAAAATGTTGTTTCACAGATCTTAAATCTTCTTTTCTCTGCATTGATGTCTCCGACGCAAACACAAAGTCGTCACTTAGAATTACCAGTTCAAAAGTCTTTGTTTGTGTTGCTGTAAAAATCGAGTTTCTAAGATCAAGATGTGGGACTATATATCGCGGTAGTAAAAAGGAGAAAGTTCATAAAAGCCGAAAGGAGAGAAACTGTCTAAAAGTGTCTTGTCAGAGCCCAAGTCCTGTGCCGAAGGTTATAAAATTAACTTTTGTTGGCGACAGCTTGAAAAAGGTCAACCTTTCTAATGAAGCTGGAGTTGATGCATGAAAAGTAATGAAAAATTTAAGTGTCAGTTTTCATTTCGAGTTTTTTTTTTTGTAAATATTCCATGTGTTTTCTAGATTAAGGTATCCGACTACGTTCGGAACCGTGATTTTAAAAAAGCGCATAAATGGATAATTTCCATGATATTTAGTGTTACTTAGATTAGAATACATGTATAAAATTGTTTTAAGGACATTTTGAGAAAAAAAATTATTTAAATACAATATTTTGGCAAAAAATTAACTTAGACAACCCTTTTTCAAAATGTTCTTTTTTGTGAAAAATGCTTCTATAATAATAATGTTGTGCCTCTATATAGCTCAGACCTCTTTACAGAGGCTCAACTATGATGTTTGAAAAATTCAGATTATTTTCAGAGTTACAATGAATTGAAATATAATTATCGGCGTTTTTTTTTTTTAAATTTCTCCCCTCTTTTGTCGTAAAACATGGATAAACCCACTTCTAAGTTATATATTTCAAAAATTCTAGTGGAGCCTCTGTACAGAGGTCTGAGCTATATACAGGCAAAATATTGGTATAATAGAAGCCTTTTTCACAAAAGGAGAACATTTTGAAAATGGGTCATTCTCTGTTCATTTTTTGTCAAAATAGTGTACTTAAATAATTTTTTATTGTAATCCTATTCTTAAAACAATTTTATATACATTTTCTAATCTAAGTGACACTAAATATCATAAATATTATCCATTTATTCGCTTTTGCAAAATCGCGGTTCCGAACGTAGTCGGATACCTTAAAGAATTGGGAAAAGCCGAATTCTTTGAAATATGATAAAAGAAACTTTAAAAGTGAAAGTTTTCTTTCTCATTATTCGAAATTAACATACTGAATAAAAAATGGAACTGATTTACATTAGGAAAATATTAACTATGTATTTTAATCAGCTATGAATCAGTAAATTAAGCTATTAAACTGTAGGTAATAAATGCATGGCCTCATATTACTGTAATGGTGCTCCTGAGTGTCATTTTGAATCCTCTTTAAATTATTACAATAAATACAGTCCAAATAATTTAACAAGAAACTGAAGAGGCTGAAATATTTTTTCGTGTTAAAGGATATTGCAAAAAACCCATATATTCAACAAAATTTAGTTTATTAAGTACATTTTATTCTCATTTTATTCATATATGCAAGTATTTATTAATAAAAATCATTCATAAGAACTTAATGAAACTTAATTCAAAATTTTCCAGGTTCTGAAAAACAAAACATTTCTAAAGATTTTTTGAAAATAATTTGATATTGTTCTTTGCATTCCTTTTTTTTTAGAATCAACTAGTCAACAAAATGTCAGTTGCTTTTCCCCCTGATGTTTTTGCCATTGTGCTAGTAAAAAAAATTCTTCTAAAACAGAAATAAAAAAGCGCAATCCAAACTCACTGATTTTTACTCACACTGCTATGTACTTGCGATTCCATAGCCCACTGATTAGAGAAGAGTTGCTTTTGTATGGGGTTTGTAGGGGTGGATGACTTAGATAAAGCCAAATTAGCCTCCTTTCTACGAAGCATGTGAAACTCTCTTTATAGATATATGTATAGAGAGAGTTTTTTTTTAAAAAAAATAGACAGATAGATATTTAAATCAAATTTACTTCACATTATTTCATTTATTTAAGGAATTTTATATACATCTAACTTTGAAATTGAAAATATCATTATCATAATTATTTAACCATTTTTTACATTATCTGAAATATTTGAAAGCAAATGTGAAGAGATAAAAGAAGAGCAAAATTTATCTTACTTTTGGAAATGGTAATTTGTTTGGAAAGTTGAAAGGTTCCTTAAAGTTGTACTGTCGCACATTTTCTACAAAATCTGAATATCCTTTATCTTGTGGTGGAGTAGGCACAATGACTAGTAGCGAGCCGGCTGCTTTTAGTGCCACGTCAACCAAGTGTTGGCGCATATCCATACCTGAAATAATAAAATTATTATTATACAATACATTAAAACTAGAATGTCGGTTGATACCGATTGCACATCAGAGCCTGTTTAGTTTGTTCTCTTTTCCGCATTTTTGCGGAGAATTTGAAAATTTTTCTTAACTTTTAATCATTTTCTATAGTGATTACACAGAGAAAGTTTTGTGATTCTAGTAAGGAGATATTTTACAACTAAATATACCTAGAATGTCCGCTCTTGTCATTTCGACACCAAGGCAATTTATCATTCAAAAAAGTTGTCGTTCAGCAAAAGATAGCTCATTGAGTAGATGACATTTGTAAAACAAACTTTCAGAAGTAATACTGCACATTTATTTGACCTTGAATGCAGTGTTATTGGGTTCTCAGCGGAAATGAGTCAGTTATACTAGAACCAATGTATCTAAGTGTTTCGTAAAATAGCATTTGTGTATTTGCTTATAAGAAAAATTCATTCGATTTTAGAAGCTTGTGCAGAGCAGACACCGTGAAACGATGACTCGTAAAAAAGATCTAAGCCCTGATAAAATTGCTAATTTGTTGCGAGATCTCTCTGAGAATGAATCGGATGGTGTGAACATTCTAGCTCTAACTTAGATTCCGATGAAGATATAAGATTTAGTGAAAGTTAATGCGAAGAATCTGAAGAAAGTGCAGATTTAATTGATAATTTTCCAGTAAATTTTGATATACATGTCACTAGGGATGACACAGAATGGTCACTGCATGATAATATTATTCCTGGCAGATTTGCGATTCGAAATGTTTCCGACAAAACAGTCATCCAACAAGCTTCGCGAAACATAATGTCACCGTCAGCTTTTTATGATATAAATGGTCTCATAATATATCATAATTACATGAAATAATATTACAAAGTCTTAAAACTAAATCCTACTAAACAATAGCCCTACAATCATTTTATATATATTATATCGTGGTGTCGAAACGACACCTGTGGACTTTTAAGGGTATTCAAAATCCTGGACGTTCTAGTGTTACAAATATAGAAAATCAGACATGTTTTTAAAATCAAAGAACATTATTTAAAATATTATTTTTCCTGATAAATAAAATATTTCTTCATATGTAGATAGTATTGAAAAAACCCCAATTATCAAGAATAATACATCTTGAAACGACACGTTATTTATAAATGAATAAAATAATACTTTTTGCATACATAATTCTTTTCATAATAATATTATTCATTTAATGCCGTCCTTTTCCGGATAATGTATCAACAAATAAAAGAAATGCATCTCAAGTTTAAAAAAAAATTGTATTTAATTTTAAAAAAAAATTGAAATTCATATAGCTTGTCAACTTAATTATTTTCTTCGTTATATCTGTACTATCATGTTAATGTAACTAAATACCTTTTGTGAAACAAAATGCAACTTTTAACAATGAAAAACGGATTGGTGGAATTATATATATTTCAGATTATATAGAAGGTTGATTTAAAACAGATCACTATAGAAATAACATTTAAAACAGATCACTTTTAAAAACATGGCTTTAGAGTATAAAAAGAAAAAAAGCCTATGTAATACATTAGCATACTATTACGATTAAGGCTAAGATTTCTAACCCTAAATGACGATAAATATATACTTTTAGGATACATTATTTTTAATTGATTTTTATTATAAAAATATAAAAACCACGTATTATGACCACGATCTTTACCTTTACATTCATTTAAAATAAAACTTTTCTTCTTTAAAAAAGAAAATAATGTTCCAGAAACAGAGCACACCTTAGGAAATCGATCTCATTTCTCATTTGCTACGAAAATCTCCCTATATTTATTCGGCACTTTAATTAACTAAATAGTTTAAATTGCCTTAATTCCCTACCGGCCTATTTTAATTAAATTCCTTTTACTAATAGGGTAGCCAAATACCCTTATGATCTGTTTTGAATCAGCATTTTAAGGATTTTATCCCTTTTCAAAGCGTAAATCAAACCATTGAAATTCATCTATAACATTTCTACAATCTGTTCTACTAATATTAGACATGATTCAGATTATTTTGCTGTACAAGAACGCCCTTGCTAACACTAATTAGTCCTTTGAAAGGAATAAAGATGTTAAATTTTACTGCTGCAGAAATTAGGATTCCTTCATTATTGCAAATTATAAATCCACTTTTTCAAAGGAGTTCGTTAAAGAATATAAACCAGGATCTTTCCGGAATTCGTTAGAGGCTGTGCAATATTTATGGTAGGAAATTATAAATGTTAGATAATTTACTGTGATAAAGAGAAGCAGTAAAGTACTGTAGTTCAATTTCAAATTTCGTGATTACTACCAACTAACAAACTCAAATGCGAAAATGACAGAAGAGAAATAAACGATTAGTAATGAAAAAGACTGAAGTTTGTGCTCATATATATATACTTTAAAGAAAAAAGGCGCGTAGGAAATATCCGAATAAGGATATAAGGTATGACAATATCTTACAAATAAACATGCGTGATGAGTTCTAGGAAGACTGAATCAATGACTGACAAACCGGAAATTCTATGGAACATTCGCATGGTGTATAAAATAGAAGATATTCCATTGCTAATGCAGAATTTCAATGAATTGTAGTTCCACCAACGTTCGAGGATTGTACTAAAACCTTGCAGATGGATATGAGCAGATGTCACCTTTAAGAGAAAATGTGCAATAAGAATAAATAAAATAGGGTGGTCAAGTTTCAAGATCCCTCGAGAATTGGAATACAGAGCAGTGCTACACATCAACGATGTTCGCAAGAATGGGTGAACCATGACTGCTCAGAGCACGAAAAAGATAACGGTTGACCAAGAAGAGTGACCGTCCGATCGGTGTTCACAGCAACTGATGTGTCCTTATATCAATGATCTAGCTCACCAGTGTTTGCAATGACCATCGAAAGAGGATCCAGCAAACGGAGGTTAGAATCACTGTTGCACATTGCTAGGCGTATTTGCAGAGGTACCGGGGGCTTTTAACAGGGAATATCACGGACTGGATTACAATTTTTCTGCAATTAATCCCTCTTCGAACTGAGCCCCGAATGATTAGTGAATATGTTTCTGGAAAAGTCAAGGTTAGATGGGATACTCACCTCACTGTCGACCGTCACAGAGATCGACAACCAAAAATCATGGTATGGAAGTACAATTTTATTTAATAGTCTGTAGTTGTCATTCATGAACCTTACAGTCCGTCTACGAAAGACTATACCCCTGGTTATGCTTTTCCTTTTACGGACTCCTCTTCCTTTACGGAAATATTTTACTCTGGTTTTATTGTAAATCTCTAAAACTCAAAATGTATTAAACTCATTTAATTTGATTATTTTAAATTTGTTTTAAGGTATCCGACTACGTTCAGAAACCGTGATTTTAAAAAAGCGCATAAATGGATAATTTTCATGATATTTAGTGTCACTTAGATTAGAATACATGTATAAAATTGTTTTAAGGACATTTTGACAAAAAAAAAATGATTTAAATGCAATATTTCAGCAAATAATTAACTTAGAATAACCTTTTTTTAAAATGTCTCCTTTTATGAAAAATGCTTCCATTTATAATAATATTTTGCCTGTATGATTTTTGAAAAATTCACATTATTTTCAGAGTTACAACCAATTGAAATAATTATCGGCATTTTTATCTTAAAATTTCTCCCGTTTGTTGTCGTAAAACATTTATAAACACACTTCTAAGTTATATATTTCGAAAATTCTAATTCCGCCTCTGTACAGAGATCTCAGCTATATTCAGGCAAAATATTATTTTAATAGAAGCATTTTTCACAATAGGAGAATGTTTTGAAAATGGGTCATTCTATGTTCATTTTTTGTCAAAATATTGTACTTAAATAATTTTTTATTGTAATACTATGCTTAAAACAATTTTATATACATTTTCTAATCTACGTGACACTAAATATCATAAATATTATCCATTTATACGATTTTTTCAAAATCATGGTTCCGAACCTAGTCGGATACCTTAATAAAAAACACATATTACAGGGCTATTGGGCTCACATTTCTCTTATACGTATTTTTGACTCAAAAGTATTTCGGCATTTAATTCACAATGGATGCATGTACATTTACGGTGAAGCTTACTGCATCTACAATTTAATTGCAAATGTAATTCTTACTATGTTAGACTACGCAAATGTACATTGTACCCATCTTCAGTTCAACGTAATACACCAAAAGAGACCAAATTACTCGTAGCTACTTCAATAGACTTGATTTACCAAAATAAGATAAATAAGCTTAATACCTCTTTTTATGTAATTAAAGAATTAAAAAATAAACTTTCAGTTAATGTGTATGAAAAGTAAACTAAGATAAAAACAGATAAACATCTTAACAGGTGTAGGTAGACATTATTGCTGAAAATAAATTAATCGGTGGACATGAATATTTTATAAATGCAGATTCAACGTATTTCCAAATTACATTCACGTAAGTCAGGGTTGGGCTATTGTTTTGGCTTGAGGGCCACATTGTAGAAGCGGAAGATGCCAGAGAGCCACACCTTTTTAAAATGATTGTATTCATTAGTTAACTTTGTATCTCAGAAAAGATATAAATTGTGCCATAAAAATTAATAAATATAAGTAAAACAGCCGCAGTTTACAATATGTTTATTGTGATAATCTCATATCATCTATAGCTGCAAGCAGAATTTCTTTTAGAATCAGTTTATTGAGACAGATGTACCCTATCACAGACTTTTCTGCATTATTTTTAATCAGGAGTGAGCTGGTGGTTCAAGTTCTCATCACAGCCTAGAAGTTAATGCAATCAATTTGCATTCATGTTTACACTTGTTGATCTTCCTGCAAGAAACCCTTTGATCACAAATTCATGTTGACTAAGCATTTTCTGTCTATTTGATTTTTTGAATGTTTATGTGGGTTGTATGAGGCCCAAGGGCCGTTATTTGTCCACCCCTGACGCAAGCGACAGTGATGTTTGGTAACATTTGCACTTAACCCGCGGTCACTCGCGAGTGTTTTTGCTACCGTCGTTACTCTCGCGGGGTGTAGAGAACACCCCAAACTTTTAACACGTGCATTTAATTATGAAAATAAAATTAAGTAATTATGATACATATTTATGAAGTACAAGATGTTTCTTGTATTATACAAATAAAATAATTAAATTTATTGCATACGAATGAGACTAACACATTAATTTAAACTAAACATACAAAATTTTTATTTTAAAACACATAATTTTATATTTTTTCATAAACCAGTATATAAAAGTATATACCAGTAACAAATATACTTTATAATTAATGAGATAATGATAGTAGAAAGTAAAAAAATAATGTTTTAATCATTTTCCAAACATTCAGAGCAGACTGTATACAAATGCTCAACTTCTCGCGGGAGTTCTAAGCCCCCAGATAAACTTTTGAAGGTCATTACATTCCAATCATTCGAGAAAGAGGGATTACATCAGGCCTGAAGGTTCAATGACCTAAAATGTGCAGCTACAGAAAAAATAGTGGTTCTGTGCATTCTTTTTAGAATCCTGGGAGGATTTTCTTGTTGCTGGGGTGTACAGAACACCCCGCGCAAGTGATCGCGGGTTAAGACATAAAAGTAATGAATATTTCCTGTTCTCAATTTCATTTTCCCCTTTAATTTATAGCCATGAACCCAATTAAACAAGCAATCAAAAAGACAATAAAGCTCACTTCATTTTTAATATGTTTGAATAAACAGCTTTGGGAAGTATAAATGTGTTGAAACATTGATGAAGAAGAATGTGTAGAACAAAATATTTTAAAATTTATACACTTTAAACTATACAGAATCACTTGACCTAATATTCAGGTTACCAAATCGATGACCTAAAAATTAGGCTTAAATATTTTTATCTCTTCATTTAGTGTTTACCTTGTAACTATTATGTGCTTTGGCTCCATTAAGAAGAATTCTACATTAATTTTTATAAAAAAAAAGTCACATGAAAATATATCTATATTTTAAAACAATTAAAAATTATGTTTTAGGCAATACTATAAACATGAGCTACTTACGCCAGAAATACCTGTATGATGCCGATTCGAGTAAGCCTCCAAATCTATATAAATAATTACATATTCTCCAGAATCCAAAAGTTTCCGCATTTGAAGTTTGGTCATAAGTTCGATAAGATCGAAGATTCTTCCAAAAAACACGTATACTGTAAAAGAGAAATAAATTCTATAAAAATATGACATGGCTTTATACAGTGAAAATTTTACGCTTTTGAACTCTTTAATTAGCATAAAACTCTTTTACCCAATAATATACATATTTTATAATAATAATTTATTGTACACTGAATTTGAAACTCTTTAGTGGTTTCAGAGTTTAAAAAAAATTTTTTATATTATTTATGTATATAAATATTTTAGTAAAAATAGTTTATTTCGGTTACCATGGACACTATCTACGGTTCAGATTCACGAGCTGAGGTGCGGGGGATTTGTAAAAAATAATTTTTTTGTTTTATTTGTGTTCACTTTAGTTTCTGTATCTCCTGCTTATTTTTATTTAATTGTAATTCTTTTCTTTCTGTTCTGCTTTTATTATTATTAATTGTAATTTTATTTATAAAAGTTGACTGTAATTATAGTTATGGAAAGTTATATGGAATTTTTTTGTGGTTGTTTATAAGGTAAAGAAATATCCCGTTCGTGGAATAAATTCTTGAGTTGTGACTAGCAAGAGTTGTAATCCTTCTACTTGAGTATCCAATTCCACAGTGGTTTAAATCTACGCGACAATATGATAACATTTATTTTATCCGTTTACTTGCTGAATAAAGTGGCATTCAAATATTTAGCAACATTTGTTTCTGATTGCATTGACCTTACATTCAAGTACTGGGAACCTTTTTTCGGTGTCCACTGGATAGATATGTTATTCGAATGTAAGAATGAAGATAGGTAGGTTGAGAAATTCCCTTCTTGGGTTTGTAGAATTTTGGTATATTGAATGCAGCTCTATTTTTTGCTATTCATTTTATGATTCAAGTATAATAACAATGAGTATGTTCCAATGGGTTTTTATTACTTAATAGCATTTTATATGCAATATTTGAATAAATCATTTAAAATGTTGACATTTGTATTAGAGAGAAATCTTTTGTTTATTGATTAAAATCCTTAAATTCTTTAGATTAAAATTATATTTTGATTTCACGTATACAGTCTTAATTTGATTGTTCACATTTTCCTACATTTACTTTACTTTGTACAAAAAATTATTTAATTGAAAGGTATACAATTTTTAATACACCTATTTTGCGATTAAATAATACAAGCAATAAATGCATGCGTATATACATAATGTACTATTTTAAGCATTATATATATTACAAAATTCTACTCAGAACAGCAGATTTAAGGAGGAAGGGTTCAGAAATAATAACATATTTCTAAAGTAAATGTATCAAGTAAAAGCAATGTAAAGGTATTAATTAACTTTCGTGAGAAAATTTACCAAAAGATAAAGTATAATTTTGATATTTTAACAAATATTTACATTCAAGAAAGAAGTTTGAGTTACAAAGATATGAATTTATTATGTGTGCTTTCCACAGGATTAAATTTAAAATAATCTTTTAGTATTCAGACATTATACTTGGGTATCTTATATTCACAGAAGGTGGTTGTTTATTTTTGTCTTCTCTTTCAAATTAATTATACCACATATAACGGTCCCCTTCTCGACTTTTGAAAATATATTTCCTTAGTGACTATTATCATGACAGCAAAAGTTATTTACCTTGTTTATACATATTTATTACAATACAAGTTTTTCTATCATCAATATAGTTTCACATATAATAATATTTAATGTGTAAATAACTAATATTTTTCTAAGCCACTATGAGAAGCTATTTTTTTAATTAAATCATTTTTTACTTTAAAATTATTTAATAGAGCAATATAAACGATAAAAGTTAAATAATACAAAGTCCAATAACAATCTAATACAGAAATCATAATCTGTTAATTTTCCCGTGACAATTCAGAAATTTGCAAAATAATTCAACGATGTTATAAAAAGAAAATAAATAATACATTTACTCCAAACATATTTTCTAATATTTTAAAATCCTGTTTTCCTAAAAAGAGATAGTACATCCCTAAAAATAGATAGTACAGACATTTTGTGGTGTTACATTTTATAGATCTTCTGATATTATATTTATATTTAAATTTTCTTCTTTATGCCTACGCTTGAATTTTTTCAGTTGTACTCCTGAAAATATATCTCGTGGCACTTTTAGGAACTAAATCCATATATATTCGTTTTATTTGACAACTCTGAAATTTTCTTTTTCTATATGCTGCAATTCTTTTTAAAGTAAGAAGCAGAACAGATATATAAAGCTCATTCTAAAAGTCTAAAAGAAGTAATGTGTTGCTATTTGCATTAAAACTGTTTTAAAAATCAAAATGTTAAAAAAGTTCATAAATATATACAATACATATGAAATTATTCGTTGAGTTATTTAACAGTATTTTAACTGCACCTAATAAATACTTGAAACATTAAAAGGGTTTAAATTTCCATTTATCCACACCAGCTATATTCTTATTGAAGAAAGATTATATTCAGAAATTAAATACATTGAAATTCGAAGGATTTCACGCAATGTGTGTAACACTGTACACGTTTTCTCTGAATTGAAGTAAAAAGAACAAAAAAAATTGATGAGTTCTAAGATTTAGTCTTATTAAATCCATTTAATAATTATCAAAATTATATATTTGTATCGAAATTAATTAGTTTTCATTCTGTTTGTAATGCAGTAATAAAAGCAAATCATTAAGATTCTGAGGTGACACTATTTTCATGTCTATGATTTACCGCAAAACTTAAATATCTCATTTATTAACTTTGTTAATTACAGAACTCGAATTGGTACTTCGGAAGTTAAAAAGTTTTGACAGTTAAAAATGTTTAAACACGAACCTTTTAATTACGGTAATTGCTCATTCTGCAGAAAGTTTTCAGTTGTTGAATTAATACCATTTTTCAGTATACAGTAAAATTTGCGGTGTCTGCCTCAAAAATATCTTTAAAATATTTCATTTATGTATATGGTAATTGCCATTGTGTTTACGGTCATCTTGGTATGTGTTTTTCTCTATATGGAACATCAAGGCAGATAAATTAATCATACACATTTCAGTTCTAAATATATAATTTTAGTATATGTTTCATACGATAAATTATAACTAATATTATTTCACTTTAGGAATTTACCAAAATTTTTTTCCCGTCGATAATTGTTTCAAACGACTTAACTTTGTAACATATGTTCGTCTTTGAAAATTGCGTTTATACACTTATGCTTCTTATTTTCGATGTTACAAATTTGATTGCTCCAAATTTATTTTAAAAATAAAAATAAGATAGAAAGTAGATAATATAACATATGTCAATGAAGGTTTAGGCTGACTATTTTCTTTCTTCGCGTTCTAATTGGTTAACTTAATCGTACTGGAACTCTGTTATTGAATTCCCATAATCACACCTGGTAATAAATAACCAACGATCTCTTTAAAGAAACAAGATAAAAATTGCATTACCCAAAATATGCAATAAAAATAACATTTAAGCATTCAGTTAAAATAACAAGTAATACATAAAAAAAAATTAAGTCAATTCCTACTTAGATCAACAAAGAAAATTTTTTATTTTAGCTACTTCTTATTAAATAGTTACAATTAATATAAATATGTATATACATATGGCAAAATCACAACATTAAGTGGTAATTAATTTTTATTAATTACCATTAAAGTATCGTATTGTCATCCAAAACAATCGTGTATATAAAATTTCAGTTCAATTGAACGCTTTAAAACTTGAGAAAAAAACCTTTTCAAGTTTTGACGCAAGTCGCCAAAATGGTTGCTAAGGCGCCAACGTGGCTGTATTTGTAATTCTTTAAATAATTAGTTTTAATCAACTAATTTTTATTAATTATAATTAAATTATTGTATTGTCATCTAAACTAATCACGCATATTAAATTTCAGCTCATTGAGCGCTTTAAAATGTATTTTATCAACGATTGAAAATTCCACCAAGATAAATAAATAAACAAACAAATAAATAAATGAATAAATAAATAGAGAGTGTGAGTTAATATTAAGACTTGAACAAATATGAAAATTAGTTGTAAAATTTTTTTTTATCAGGTATGCTACACAAATAAAACTAATTAAAATTAGAAAAATAAACAGTTCTAGAATTTGAACTCTTTTTTTTTAATCTTAGTTTAAAATTCTTTCGATGTAATTCATATCAGCCATTTTATAAGGTGAATCATTAAACGCTTAGAAAGGAAGAATAGATTATGAATTTGACGCCAAGAGAGAAAAAAAATTCACATGAAATACTTAAAAAAATAGATTTTTAGAATTTTAAGGAAATATGTAAGCGGAAACATGAAACTTGAAATGTGTACAATTCAAACAATTTTATAAGATTGAATAAAATGTGAATGGGAGTGTATCCATGAAAGCTCTGAAATATATGAAATATTTTGGAATTTGTTTTCTCGCGTTGTAATTATTAAAATTATTCTTTGTATAAAAGTTCTCTTAACAAAATAATACTATTATTTAAGTCTCTTTAAGTCTCCCCTCCTTCTCTCTGTCTTATTAATACATTTTTATTCTTAGTTAAAAAATATATTTAAAGTTGTCTTAAATATAATTATGTTATCAAATAAATGAGAAAAAAGCCATATTCATAAATCAGTTTCATAATTATCAAAGTAAAATGTACTACAATAACAATTTCTACACTTAGAAATTTAAAGAAACGGTAAATGTTAAGCATGGTCTTCATGTAGTAGTAAATAACATCAATAAAAATAAACCTTTAGTTTTAAAAGGTGATTGAATTTTGAATTTATTTTTCTGCCTTTAATTTTCTATTACTTTTTATAAAATTTAACTGAAAATGTCTGTGGTCTTAGAAAAAACAGACTGCTCTTTTCAAAAATTACTTTTACTCTATTTCTTTTTTTAAATCTTAGGAAAAAAATCGCTTTCACCTTTCAATTTTCGATCAAACCTTTTGGAGGTATATTTGTTAAATATCAACATCAAATGCTTTAATCAACATTTTGAATTCTTTGTACTATTAATAAGATGCCTGCTATCGGAATAGTTTCTATTGAAAATACTATTGAAGTAAGATGCCCAAAACTAGGAAATGTTATACTAACAACTTATATATCAGATTTTGCAAGGAAAAAAAGATATGACAACAGTTCAAGAATAAGTAAAAAGAGAATGTCTCATTCGATATGGTTGGATTTAATTACATTATTTGTCCACGTTACCTTTTTGTGATTATAACTTCATCAAAAATTATTTAAATTATAAAAAAAACATATACATATATAAACTCTCGCAAATATTGCAAACATTGTTAAAACATGATGAATATTTGAGACTACATTCTTGAATTATTATCTTCAAGAACAGGAATAAAACTAGGGATATATTCTCTAAACTAATCTTTAAAGTATTTAAAACTTTAAATATTTCTTGTTTATAACAACGGTGCCACGAAATATACTTGCTTGCGTTTATTGGGTTGCAAATTATAAAAGTGACGTGTTTCTATCCAGCATAAAATAGATACAAATATACTAAAGAGTCTTTAATTTCTTTTAATTTAATAAATATGGATAGATACTTACATTTGTAATTATTTAAATTTTATAACAACGCAAAATATAGAGTTATTTTAAAAACATACTTTACTCTTATAGTAACGTGGAAATGCTCTTACAAGGGGAGGGCATGACTAAGGAGATTCATTTAGGACCAGACTTGGTGTAATAGTATTACTCCTTTAGGGTGTTAAACCCTCAATGCAATTCCACGGAATGGCCAGTCAATTCGGAGAAAATAGCCTTCGAAATTCATGTTTACCTTTTATACTATTAAGTTTTAATTACCTCCAATGACGCAATGGCTTGGTTGGTAGGACGCTTGCTTTCTGTGCGAGCGGATTGGGTTCGAGTTTCGCGAGCAATCTTTTTTCAATTCATTTAATTACTTTTAAAATTAAATGTTTATTTAAAAAGACTTATTAAATATCAAATATTTTATGTAATTAGTTTGCATTTCATAAAGTAAAAAATTACTGTAATTATATAGATATATTTATATTATACTATATAAATATATTTTTATTAATAAATAATATTTATAATAAAATACATTATAATAAACATTAAATGATATTTTATATCAAAATTAGTTACCAATAGTTTTATAATGTGTAAAAATAAAATATATTAAAAATGAAATATATAAAATAATCTATAAAATATATTATTATTTTTAAATTAATTATTTTATAATTAATATAATAAAATAACACATGCCCTTTTATATATTATTAATTTAATTATTTTATAATTATATAAAATATTTAATAAGTCCTTGAAAATAAATTCATTTGATTTTAAAAAAATAATTAAATGAATTGAAAAACACAAAGTTGCTCGCGTGTCTCGATCCCTATCCACTCGTATAGAAAATAGTCGTCCTACGAGCTGAGCCATTGCGCATTGGAGATAGTTAAAATTTAATCTATAAAAGATAAGCATGATTTTCGAAGGCTATTTTCTCCGAATTGTCTGTCCATTCGGCAGAATTAAATTCAGGGTTGAACACACTAAAGGAGTACTACTATTACACTAAGTCTCGTCTTAAAATGATTTTCCTTAGTCATGCCCACCCCCCTAGTTAGTGTAATTATACAAATTTACTTTTATTAGACTCAGCAATGACATAATGTTATATTAAAAGGAGCTACATTTGAAGTGTACAGAATTAATAACAAAACAGTAAAACTTTCTTTCACTTCTGCGGAACCTCGAATCATTCTCAAAATATGTCATTCAGAATATAAAATAATTACCACTGATCTTTTGTTTCAGTGCGGATTTATGTTATTCTTTGAACGTAATTGCTTTTAAATTATAATTTTCATGTCATTTCCAATATTAAAGTTGTTGTTAGAAGAAAGAAATTTCGCTGGATTGATTTCTTTTTATGGAAACGCTCTTCATCAATGCAAACTACATTGTAGTCCAAATTTCATTTTCTGATAAAATAACATTACCTGTAAATTTCTTAAGAAAAAATCTGATTTTTCCAAAATAAAAAGTAAATGGGCTCCACGCAAAAATTCGTAATACTATTACCAGTACTAAAATGGAGTTACCTCTTGTTGATTTGTACGTTTCTTCGACGACCTCGGAAAAAATATCTTTACAACAAGGTTTCTTGTCTTCGCAGCAGATGTGAAGGTTGGGAAAATACTTGATTCCATTATGATTTATGGTGAAATTGGTATTATTAGATACCTGTTTTTCTAGACTTTGAGCAACTGACATGTAAGGATTGTTTCCTTCGGATATGATTGAAAATTTGCTCCATCGATAGTACTTCAGTAAAACTAATAAGGACCGCACTACCTGAAAAAAAAAATTCTTTATTAGAAGAAAAATAACTGGTGAGTGCAAAAAAAAATTATATGTTTAAGACTGCATTATAATTTTAATGCCAAATTTCTTACATGATATGAATAAATAGGAGTTAGGGAAAAATAAGGATAAAAAACAATATAATGTAAAGATAATATGAAGGATTAAAACAATTAATACATAGTTTATAAAAATAACCACTAAATAATTTGAAAACTTTAAAGCATTGATGATACATAAGAATTAAATTACAGTGAGAATAACAAAATTGATAAATTTAAATATAAGTATTATGTAAAAGAAGTAAATCAGTTACACATAAGTTAATTAATAACTTTTTTACTCTAGTATAAAAGTAATAATCAAGTATAATGTTTTTTTTTTCGTATAGACCTCCATCTTAGTGGCTAAGCACTCTAAATATAGCATAAGCATATTTTTATACTTTTTACCATGATACTAAGGGATATTTTCATGGTTAATTCTACAAAGTAAAACTATAAAAAATATATATTGTAACGTAGTTTAAACTAATGTGGTAATTGGATACTTAAGTGAAATGATAACAATTCTCGTTAGCCACAACTCGGGACTTTGTACCACGAACTGAATATTTATTCAACTTATATACTGCCATAGAAAACTCCAGAACTTTCCATAACTATAATTACAGTTGATTTTTATAAATAAAATTAAATTAATAAAAATACGCTCGAGACAAAATTATTTTTTGGCAAGTCGCCCGCAGCCGGGCCTCGTGAGTTCCCATCCATTGCTATGGAAGAGAATGTAATGAATACAACTTAGCATTTCATTTCAATTTTGACTGTATTATTACTTTTTTATAACACTGTTTTAGCCACACAGCGCCATAAATACCCTTATTGGTGTTTTAGGAACCAATTTTTTCCCCACAGAATCTTACTTCCCATGTGATTATCTGGCTCAATGACAAGTTTGACGGAATTTCGTTTGTGACATCGAGCTACACGTGGCTTTGTATAGTGTCGGCTTAAAAATATCCCCTGTATATATAAAATCATAATTATATACTTAGTAATTACAAATCTAACTTAATGCTAAACAATGCACTAGAATAAAAGCAAGACAGTTTGGGTCAAAGTGAAATGGTCACAGAAATACAATAAGAAACACTTAGCCTTAAGATTAATATTTTGTTTGCTTATAGAATATTCTGAAACTTAGAATATAAAATTATACGCATTATGTGCATGTCAATCCAAATAAGTGTCTCTGTGTTTAACTTTGGAGTACACTCATGGACAAAATAATTACCGCACCAAGAAATAATTGCGGGATCGTAACGAAACTTGGCAGGAAGGTACATGTCGTTGATATATTCAAATGATAAGAAATGTAGCGTGATTGCGCATTATGTATAGCCGGTAGAGGGCGGTTAACGTCGTTCTGGGTGGAGTATAAAACAGGTAACCAAAGCTTCTTTGAGTGTAATGAATCGTTTACAAAGCAAGAGGTTTGGTAGACATGCCATTACGCCGTTTTCGAAGACAATATGAGCAGCTGTCGCAATTTGATAGGGGAAGAAACATAGGCATGATGGAAGCTGGGTGGTCAGCTAGGCAAGTAGCTCGTTAATTAGGCAACTCTGACTGTATTGTGAGGAGGTGTTGGGACCAGTGGATACGAGAGATGTTATTTACACGAAGACCAGGCTCAGGACGCCCTCAACAGACCAGTCGTCAACAAGACCAACACATTGTAAGAAAGCACCTTCATTAGGGGTCCCTGTGTCTATTCTAATCATACGAAGGCGCCTAGCTGAAAGACATTTGGGATCGCGGTGCCCATTACGTGGGCTTCCCTTGACGCCCACTCATCGACGCCTCCGTTTGGAGTGGTGCCGCGCTCGAGGAAACTGGATTGCAGTGGGATGGAACCAGGTCGTCTTTAGCGACCAATCCAGATTCAATCGCAGTATTGATGACAATTATGTTCGTGTGTGGAGACCCCGTGGTGAATGCCGCAATCCTGCCTTTGGTTTACAGCGACACACCACTTCTATAGCTGATGTGATGATATGGGGTACCATTGCCTACAATATACAGTCACTCCTAGTATTGATCCATGGCACCATGACAGCCCAGCGATATGTCCATGACATCCAGCAACCACATGTGTTGCCACTCATGCAATGGCTCTCAGGAGCCATTTTTCAACAAGACAATGCTCGGCCTCACACGGCAAGGGTGTCACAAGACTGTTTCCGCACTGTTACTACCCTTCCATGGCCTGCCCGATCCCCAGATTTGTCTTCAATCGAGCATATCTGAGATCATTTGGGACAGCAAGTTGGGCATGCCACGAGTTCGAGCGAACTGGAAACAAGGTTACAGCAAATATAGAATGAAATATCTCAAGACTTCATACAGAACTTGTATGCATCAATGCTCGAACGTATCGCATCGTGCATTTGTGATAGAGGGGGTTCAACAGGGTATTTAATCCTCGGTTCTTTTGCCTTTTTCTCTGCAATAAATGATTATTTTTCTTTGATTTTCTAATCATTTACTTATATCAAAGTAGTCATTACGTATGTAAAATTCGTTTCATTTTGACGACTCCTAGGTGCGCTAATTTTTTTGTCCATGAGTGTATTTATCATACTGATAGCCTATATTAGGTTTCAATTAAGGGGTCTCAGGGGTGTTAAATTTTTCTAGAGGTCTGAAAATATAAACAATTTTCAAACAGGTATAATTCTTTTAAATTTAAATTAAATGATTCGAATTTTTACTTTTTTATAAAAAAAGGGGTTGAAAAATATAAAAAGTTTAAAAAAATAATCATAATTTTAAAAATCATAACATATGAAAATTCTATGATAAATATTAAGTATTTTTGCGTTGCGCACGCTATTTTCTAAAAAAGTAGCTTTAATTACTAACTATAAGTTGAATAATAAAGTTAAATGTATTCTCATTACACTATAGCTATTTTTTTATAAATAGAATAATAACTTACATATTTTAATAAATAAAAAAAAAAATTTTAAAAAAATTAAAAAATTAATTTTTTCAAATATTTTAAATACAAAAGACATATAATACTAAAATTAGGACGGCTTAAAAAGTATGATGCATTTTATAATTCTATAAATTTTTTTTAAACGATACTACTATTTTAGAAAAAGCGTCCAAACAAAAAATAATTATTATTTATCATAGAATTTTTTCATATTTATGATTTTTAAAATTATGATTATATTTTAAACATTTTATATTTTTTTTGAAGCCCTATTTTTTATAAATAATGTGTAAAAGATTCGAATCATTAAATTTAATTTTAAATGAATTATACCTGTTTGAAAATTGTTTATATTTTCAGACCTCTAGAAAAATTTAACACCCCTGAGACCCCATAACAAAAATATGCTTCTGCAGCCTGTAGAAAGAATATCTTCAATCATACAGATTTGTATCGAATGACAAAAAGAAAAAATTATACTGTAGAATAGTTTACCTTTGTTAAAAACCAGTATTGTTGCATAAAATTAAATATCACAATCTTATTCATAAGTAATATTTAGAAGAAAAATTTAAAAACCTTAAGATTATAAATTTAAATAAGTAATAAATTCTTTTGAGTTTCGTAGAATTCAAGTACATGCCTGGATTGTATTAAGTATGCTTACTGAAATGGCAATTATATCATTTGAAAACATTTGGTAAAGTTTTCGAAAAGTTGTTCTAAATAAACATTAAGTGTTATTAAAAGTTTTGAAGATTATACAGATTAAATAAATGCTCAAGTTATCGTCTTTAAAACTTTGAACTCGGAAGTTATGAAGATTATTATTCACTGTTTGAAAGAGGATAAATTTGTATTAATGATCAAGAAGGATTAATCTTAATAGTTCTCTGTCTCTCTTTCTCTCTCTCTAAGTACAGCTTAGTCCTATGGAAGACTAAGGCAGTATTTAGAAATATGATAATACTTTATCAGTAATAATGATTGCAATAAATAAAGTAATTTGTTAAAAGCAAAGTTATTAGTTGCTCCAAAATGACATTAAATTTAAAAACGAAATTTTTGAAATATATTGGAATACAAAAAAATAATTAACATTATTAATAAATCAGCTTTCATATAAAAGTTATTTAAGAAGATTTAAAATCAAACTTGAATTAATCGTACGTTTATATATGCTGTTGCACGGATGTAAAATACAAAATTATTTTATTCTAGACCGTACATCCAGAATTTGCTAGAAAATTACTTTAAAAATTGCAGTTATATGGAAAAAAAAATTGCAATTTTTGTAAAAGAAGAAAAATAATTAAATAAAGAAGAAATACTAATTACGGTAACTCAGAGAATATAACTTCTTATACCGTAAGGTCTGACGTATAACGCGTACCTATACATTCGGGATGCTTTTTTTTTAATTTTTAGGTATAATCACCGTATAACGTACACCTCCTTCTTTACGAAGGAACTTGAAATGTACGTATGCAATGTTATCAGGTTTTGAAGTAATTTATTTGGGGTATTATCCCAGGAATTGAAAAAATAGTATATTTCTAGAACTACAATCCTTTCCGTTCATTAAGTATTTCATTTCTTTTAAATTGACATTATTGCTATGTGTGTAGAAGTCTAATTTCTTTCATACGCACCTCTTTTCTTAAATTTTTGACGCAATCATTTTTATTCCCGGCGAATAACGTGCACCCATAAATTTTAATCTTATTATTATTATTATTATTGTTAAAAGGGCGCGTTATACGCCCTTTTGATTCGGTTCTCAACTTCTGCCCTTTGTTTATTTTTTTCATTAATTATTGGGCCAAGATAATTAAATTTGTCATATATTTTCGGAGTTGTGACCATTAATACCTCAATGGGTTATAATAATTTACCATGGAGGATGAGATTTTCATGTATATCATTTTATCATTGACAGTAAGGCTCATATTTGTGACAGAAGATTCAAGAGCTGAAAAAACCCTTTTGACTGCTCTTTCTGACCTTCCAAATATATCTATATCATTTGGGCATGCCAATAACTGGAACAATAACTATTCCACAAGGTACCTTTTCCGTCTAATCTGCTGTCTTTAATGCACCTTTCTAACGTTATGTTTAAAAGCAGGCAAGCCAGAGAACCGCATTGACATAGGCCTCTTTCTTTTATGAAAGGCTGAGATAGATGCATTTTCTACATCTCATTTTTTTCTAATTGTAGCTTTCGTTAAACTAATAAGCCTAGTGGGGATTTCAAACTCTGCCACTGCCTCAAATAACTTATCTTCCTTAGTGCTGTCATATGCCGCTTTAAAATATATAAACAGGTGGTAAGAGTTACCGTATATTTCTTAGTTTTTTAAATGGTTGTCTTAAGGTATCCGACTACGTTCGGAATCGTGATTTTAAAAGGGTTAAAGGGATAATATTTTGATTTTAAGTACTTAGATCAGAAAATGTATATAAAATGTTTTAAGAATATTATTACTTTAAAAAAATTATTTAAGTACAATATTTTGACAAAAATGAAATAGAATGACCCTTTTTAAAATATTCCCCTTTTTTTAAAAAATGCTTCTATTATAATAATATTTTGCCTGTTTTAGCTCAGACCTCTGTACGAGGCTCAACGGGAAATTACTGAAATATAACTTAGAAGGGACATCCATGTTTTTGACAACAGGGGGAGAAATTTTAAAAAAAAAAACCCCGAAAAATTTTTTAAATTTGGGTGGTAAAACGAAAAAAACGTGGAACTTTAAAAAACTGGGCCCTTTCAAAAGGGGGCGAAACTTACGGGCAAAAAATTTTATAAAAAGTTTTTCACAAAAAAAAGACTTTTTAAAAAAAAGGTTATTTAGTAAATTTTGCCCCATTTTTTTTAAATAATTTTTCAAAATTCCTTAAAACCATTTAAACATGTATTCCAACAAGTGACGCAAAATCAGAAAGTTATCCATTTATGCGCTTTTAAAAACGAAGTTCCCCAAGAAGTCCCGGGTATTTTAAAAAATTTGATCTATGGGAGATTTTGGGACCTAAATCCCCATTGGTATCTAAACTAATAATATAAAATTTTTTCTTTTATAACTATGGAAAATACTAATTAGTAAACAGAAATAACGAATCCCTATTCATAGTGGTATTTATTTAAAACTTTCGCTCCAAACTCGCTTTCTGAGAGATTTAAAAAGAAATAGCGCTGATTTTCCCACTATATGAGAGTAAGAGAGTTTTCCAAGCAATTATGGACTTGCAAATTAATGTTTAATGCATCTATAAAAATGGTCATCTTAGTTGTTAAGGATAAGAATGAGAAAAATGGTTTGGTTTTTTAACACACTTCAGAAAAAAAAAAATCTTTTCAGAAACTATTTGGGAAAAATTTTTTATCGGAAAAAGGAAAACGTGCATGTTTTTTGATTAGAACCAATTTTTACAAAAAAAAAATTTTTTTAAATAGATTAGAAAGGCGCGGATCGCTCTAAAATCCAAGAAGTTTCCCTTTTAGAGACTAACTTTCCTACATTTTCCTAAATCCGCATTGAGCAAATTAAATTAAATATTTCTCTCACTCTAAAGCTAGGTAGAGTTTGTAATTTAAAAGGTTACGTTTTTAGTTCTTTTTAGTCCAGGGTATTTTTCTTCAAAATTGCGCCGTTACTACGAATTTTTAAGGAATGTAAATAAACGTGAAGCGTAAACTTACGCGAGTGATTCAAAAAAAGCCCCCACATTTTAGAAATTTTCGAAAGAAATGTTTTTAATTTTTGAATGTTCTTTCTTAAGTTTATGGGGAATGTAAAAAAAATTGTTTTAAAACATTTTATGGGTTTCCCGGAACTCGAGGGAAAATTTTTCACAAATTATTTTCATTAAATTTTTTGAGACAGTTGAGATTTGTATAAAAAAGGGAGGGAAAAAGGGAGAAAGTGTTTTTATCCTGGTTTTTTAGAAAAAATAATTTTTGGTATTAAATTCACTTACATTGTAAAATTACTTTGTTTTCAATCTAATTTTTTTATTTGATTGTAATCTCTCAAATAATCATGTGGCCATGTTAGCCGAAGTGGTCAAGGAATCGAATCGTGGCTTGCCTTGTCACGGGTTCAAGCCTAGTACCACTAAAGACCCGCCATGTAAGGGATCGATGCACGTGAAATCTGTGGAGAGCTCAAACGTCCTCACGTTGGTGTGGTAGTTGAGAGGGGGGCAGCTCAGGCGCCGTCCTCGTCACTTAACCATGGTTCAAAATTACGTGATCGAAAAACCCCCCACCAAAATCCCTCATTTATCTGAAATCGTTAGGTAAACCAAATATTTAATTTGCATCACACTGCTAAATTTTTCAAAAAAAAAAAGATCATTTTGTTTTACTTTTATGATTCGAAATTATTCTGTTAATAAGTTAAAAATACTTTTAACTTTTTAACGCGAAACAATTTTTTTAAATCAATCCTGCTTATTTTGTGAAAAATATTTTTTTTAATAATTTAATATGCATTTTTTTTTTGTTTCTATTTATTGTTTGATTTTTGTCAGTAATTTAAAATAGCAATTTTTGTTTTAATAACAAATTTACCATAAATCTTAATCTTCCTGTCATAATGTTCTAACATGCACATATTTTTTTTATAAATCATCGATTACTATATTTTTTATTGTTTCTATTTTTGCTTTTGTGTTTGTCGAATGTTATTTTTGATGTTATATCTTTTATATATATAATTATATATATATATATATATATTAATATTTTTGAAATTCTTGCAAATTCTTAAGAAACAATTGTAGTATATATTAATGATGAAATTACGTGATTGTAAATTTAATTTATTATAAGGTATGAATAGACAAACATGTAACTAAAATATTCAGAAAGTGTCAGAATTTCAAGAGAAACTAGGAAAAACAGATTGATGTTAAAATACTTCGCTAATAAGTGTTTTACTTCAATACATATTCTAATTTATATGTGTGATTGTATAACAAAAAACAAAACTTTAATTAAATACACACATTATTATTTAACTTCACACAGTCAGTAAGACAACTACATTTTACTCTTAAAAATTTATGATTATCTTACGAATATGAATAAAATTTCTCAATTAAATTAGCAATAAATGATGAAGCTTACTTTCAAAATGTTAAAGTAGAGTTTTATTTATATTTTCAGTATTAAAACAATACGCATGACATTGATTTTTTTCGATGCATTTTAATTAATAACAATTTTGTAATAAAGGGTATTTCAAAATACGACAGTATTGTGAAACTGTTCACCTGTCATTAGAGAAACAATAAAATAATCCGTTACAATTAATTAATCTTTTTTTTTCATTTGAGCTTTCATATTCTTTTGTATATTTAATTAATTTTTGAAATTGATTCTGTAGAAAGAGAAAAGAGAAGAAAAATTGCAAATGGAATGTATTAGTTAAAGTTCTCTCTTTGTAATAAAGCTTATAAGTCATCAATTCGCTCAGAATATGCAAGAATATATTTTGAATATTAAATAGTCAGCAGTTCTGTAACTTAACGATAATTTTTATTTGAATAAATACTTTCATTATAAAAACATTTTTTTTCACAGTTATTTTTAATTTTTAATAATAACATTCTTAAATTTAATAATTACAAGAAATGTTCTATTCAGTAAAAATTAGTATATTCTTTTTCTGCTACTTAATTTCTTGAAATATCTAAGTATTAATTAAATGTTTTTATTCCATTTTGAAATTTTAAGGAATCTACTGAATTCATATTTCTACATAGAAGTTTTTCAAAAATGTTATTTCTATTCTTTTTCGTGAAATAATGCCTATTTCCTAAAGTTTGTTCTTGAAGTTAAACGAAGAACTGAGTTTAATGGATCTGCTATGTTTATTATATGTTACCCCTAAGAATAATATTAAAAAAATTAAAACAAACTTTTATGATCAATAAAAATATAGCTGTGAATTCAAGGTTTTATTGAACTTTTTTGTACAATAGGCTGACGTTGAATTTAATGTGAGATACAGCGGTTTTGAATTCAGATTAAGGTTAAATCTATGGATAGGTTAAGTTTCAGCATTCACATAATATCTATCTCTTACACTTGATTAACTTTTTTATTTCCATAAAATAGTCTTAGTTTTATTATTTCCTTCGATATAAGAGTTTACATGAAAAGGACTACTTAGTTCTTAATGTTTCTATCACCCGCTTTTGTATCTCTTAAACTTTGAAGTTTATGTGGGAAAATTTATGTTAGTAAGGATATAAGATTTTGTAAACATACTTTAACTCTTGCAGTCAGCTATTTGAATGGTCAGATATTTACCTAAGATAAGTAGTAGTACGTTTTTACTTTTACGTATGTGAAGGATAAATGTTTCTATCTTCAATAGGTTCAAACTCATTAAAAAATATGTAACACCTCAGATTACTTAGATTTTCCGAAGGACTACTATCTCATAAAATTGTTCAACTATTATATATTTTTCTTTTGGATGGAGTGTATGGAAGTAGAGTCCAGATTTTCCAAGATGAACCAACATTTAAACAAACTTTCTTTCACTACTATAAAAATTTAGCTCGTTTGTGTGTACATATAGTTAAACATTAAAAAACACAATATTCCAAAGTGCAATATTCCAAAATATTTATATATAGATAGTACACGGAACATAGCAATATAAATATATATGTGTGGAATTTTAAAAATATTAAGTTTGAAAGTCTCTCTTTTTCATAAATATAGCTATCGTGTGTATTATTTCAAATATATAATCTTATATCTAGTTGTCCAGAAATAAGTCAGTCAGTGTTAGTTAAACACGGTTTCAGAAAAGTTTTGAGACTTATAGCGTTCCAGACCGTACCAGAAGAGATCGCCCAATTTGGTGAGAACATCAGCTCTTATCAAAGTAAGGGACATAATTCAGAGAAATCATTGTCGAAAGAAGATTAATCGGTACTTACCTACTATTGCAACAATGCCAACATTGAAGATAACACGCCAAGTTGGCAATCCTGACTTTGAATGATTTGTAAGCGTGATTTAGCTACCACGTGCTCCGTTTCATATAATATCGCCAATATGGTTGCAATAATACTTAAGTACCGATTCATCTTGTTAAACCCATGAGCATGTGAAAATGAACAAAACATTACATAGTAAATGAAGACATAAGACTATGAGGTTATTTTATATGGAAGAATTTTCTTATTTTTCAAATATTAAGTAACTCAGAGCATATTTTCTTTAAGACATAGTTTAATGCATCAGATAATCCAAACTTTAATGCCTTGAATTCACAAGACCACAATGAATTCCTGTATCAAATGTGAATTTAAATCATGGCATAAGGTGTAACCATGCATTACTATTGAAACAATCGAAAATCAACCGAGCATAAGAAACTGACTGAGCCAACTATAAGAAATATCTTTTTGAAAAATTTCTTTTATTTGTCTAGAATTTATCATTTTTCTCTTTGAGTAAAAGTATGCTGTGTAAGAAACTAGTAAATAACCAAAATCTATTGCAAGTAGATTTTGAAATATTAGGTTGGGGAAAAGAAATACATTATTTTTTTCGGTAAATAGCTGTAGTGTCGATATCTCGTAAAGCATCGATCAAACAATTTCAAATTTATGTTCGTTGTCCAGATGACATATCACACTAAAAAAATTATTTTTCTCTTTTTTTGTTTGGTTCATTCAGTTGTGAGTTACAGGGTGTTAAAAATGGAAGTCAACTAAGAGAAATTTCGGTTCTTTTTACAGTTTTTCTTTGATAAAGGCAAAAATGCAAGCTAGGGGGCTGAAATTGTGAATTGTGTTTATGGTGCCGATACTGTAACAGCTAATTACGTGCAATTTCGGTTTCGTCGATTCCGTTCATGTATTTTTGATTTTAAAGATGCACCTCACACAGGCAGGTCCGTCATCTAAAATATCAATAAAATCACAGAAATAATTGTAGGTGACCGGCATGTTAGAATCGTAGTATCGCCAAGGAGCTAAAGATCGACCTTAAAACAGTTTTAAGTCATTTGCGCAAATTTGGATTCAAAAAGAAGCTCCATGTTTGGGAGCCACACCAATTAACACCAAAAGACATGATGGATCGAATTTCCATCTGCAAAGTCTTGGCCAAATGGAATGAAATCAATCCATTTCTTAAACGAATGATGACTGGGGATGAGAAATGGGTCACATACGACAATATTGTGTGAAAACAATGGTGGTCAAAGTGCGGTGAAGCAGCTCAAATGGTGGCCAAACCAGGACTAATGGCCAGGAAGGTTCTAATGTGTATTTGGTGGGACTGAAAATGAATCTTTTATTAGGAGTTGCTTCCGCATGGCCAAACACTAAATTCAGGTCTCTACTGTCAACAACTGGACCGTTTGAAGCTAGCGATTGACCAGAAATGGCCAGAATTGGCCAACAGAAGAGGTGCTGTGTTCCATCAGGACAACGTCAGAACACATACTTCTGTAGTAACTCGCCAGAACCTCTGGGAGCATGATTGGGAAGTTTTAATGCATCCCCCATATAATCCGGACCTGGCATGAAGTGATTACCACCTTTTTCTCGCATTGCAAAACTTCCTGAGTGATAAGAATCTGGGATCAAAAGAAGATTGTGAAAATTGATTATTAGAAGTTATCGCCAAAATAAGAGCCAAGTATGAGAGAGGCATTATGAAGACACCTTTAAAATGGCAACAAATTATACTCAAATCGGACAATTGGAAGCATGTTAAAGTCTTGTTTTCCATGCAAAAATAATGGATTTCTTTTTCCCCAACCTAATATATATTAAATACAATTTTTATGCAAGTTCGCATGGGAAATAGCATGTACCCTTGCATGTTAAGTTCTATCTGTTTTAGTGCATAGGAATAGATTTTAAACACCAATTAATTGCAATCCCTTGACAAACATATTAAAGCTCATTTTTTCTTCTTCTGTATTTTTATCACGTGCTTAGATGGATTTAATGTGATTGTTTTATTTTGAGTGATCAAAATACTTCTTTATAAAAAGAAAAGAACGAAAACTAAGTGTTTCAAAGATTAGTTTGAACAGTTTTACAGAAACGTGATACGTGTGTTAATAGTACAATTATTTAAATTCTCCCCTCATAATGTATAGTCTGTTTTTCATGTCTTGCCATTCATATAAATTAAATGCATGCCGATGAATCCAAATGCTGATGTGCAATTTATTACCTAAATTATTTTTTGAAAACTCTTATATATAAGCTGAAATGAAATCAAAATATAGTATGAAGATATTTTTTATAACATATAGGCGTCAGTGTTCGCAAACAATGTTTTGAAAAAGCATATATATACATATATATTGACATTTAGTGTCACCTGATTTGAATATATATTTAAAATTATTTTAAAAGTTGTACTATAAAAAAATTTTAATAAGGTTATTTGGCAAAAAAAACCCACTAACATTTCGCAATATTCTTCTTGTATTGAAAACGCTTTTATATTAATAATAGTTTGTCTATATACAGCTAAAACTTCCCTACAAAGCCAGAACTAAGATAAATAGAGAATTATCATTATTTTCAGTTACTATCAATCGCAATAATAACTGATGTTTTCTGTAAAAATTTCAGCATTCGGATATAGTAAAATATGAATAAATTCGTTTCTAATTTATATATTTCACAAATAAATTTCAAGGACCCAGCAATAGTATGGAAAATATTTCTAACAAATTATACATAAGTATATGAAAATCTTTTAAGTTATATGCCATTTTAAAAATTTAAATTTTTCTTAAAGTACAGTTTTTCAGAAAATGGACTTAAAGATAAAAATAAATTTGGAAACAGAAATAAGTATATCAAACAAGCCAGATTTTTCATAAAGTATCTTAACATGTTTATTTTATTATTATTATTATTAAAAGAAATAAATATATGCAGCAAATACCTTTAACAGTTAAAAAAAAAACACTTTTCGGCATCAAAATAGCAAAAAATCCGTTTGTTCATTTATTTATTTATTTAAAATCATATCCTGTTAAAACGCTTATAATTCTTTTTCTGTGTTTCGTAGCTTCAAAAGAAAAACAATTTTAGAAAGCTGAGATAGCAAATACTTTACCGAATAAAAAAAGCGAGAAAGAAAATCGACATTTTCTTAAAAATTTATGTTTTTAACGCAATCGGATAACTTAAGGAATCTATGTAATAAAAAAAATAATCATAATATTTTTAACAAAACACATATTCAATGGGAAGGACAAAACTGAAAATAAAGAGCAATGCGTGAAAAATAGTTCCAAACTTAATTTCTCAACAACTGTGATAGAGTTATAAATATGATTAAGAATCAAATTTAAATTATTATAACTTTTAAAGACTATTAAAAGTGAAATGAATGACATTTAATTAAGTTAACGTCTTAAATTTACGAAAGAATTATGATAATCTCACTAAAAAGTAGGACTACATCTGGATTTCTGAAGGACAACTGTAGCGAAGCGCAGGTTTCATTTTTTTTTCCACCGTTGAAATCACGAATCATCCGAAACCCTCGTTAGGCATAATTTTTCAAGATTAAAATCTTTACATGATTAAAGCATGATTATAAGTATTGTAACAAATTATTGAGGTTATATTCAGTTATGTCTATACCACAAGCATATGATTAATAGCGAAATGGGAATTTTAACATAGCATGCAACCTTATAATTAGATAGGAAACTAACATATGTATGTGATTAATAAACCTTACATGTGCATAGAAATGTATAGGTTTTCTACAAGAGGCACTTTGATGAATTAATAAATAAAATTTACTTGAATAGGATTATATTTACTACATTTCATAGAATAAAAATTATAAAATACATGACTTCTTATTTATTCAGTACTATAAAATGTGTAATTCTGCGGTTGACTGTCAAATAATTTATAGGCTATTTAAAAAAAATATTTAAAAAATCTATTTAAATTGCATTAAAGTTAGGATTATAAGCACACAATTATAGTTAAAATCATATTTATTTGTATAAAAATTTAAAACAATTAGAAATAGTTAATTCATACATTGATTTTATTTCTGAAATCCTAACTCGAATAATAAAAGTACTTATCAAAAGCATTTTTAACTAATTAAAAAAATATTTGAAAATGTAACATTTTTGTCATCACTTAGATTTGTATAGGCTATTCAGGATTCAATAAAATCAAGCCGTACAAGAATTATATAATTTCATTTTTTTTCGCTAAATGTTTTGATTTACTTAAATGAATTAGAGCAATTTAGAGAAAAGAAATTGAATCTTTTGCAATTGTTTGTCATACACAGATTTCTTTTTATATTAAATACTAATCAGGGCCCTTCCTAGCAGGTATGCAGCGCATGCACCGCACGCGGATGATTAAAATAAGGGGCGGCCACTGCCTCATACAGTTTCTTCAATCAAGCCAAATTTGTTACGAAATTCACAAAAAAAAATTTATAATTCGAAGAAATATGCTGAATTTTAAACAATCATCAAAAACTAAAATAGCGCCCGCTTTCCCGATAACATAGCATAGCTTAAGAAAAAAAAATTAATGTTAGTGCACAGTGTCCACAAATAGTCTATTGAATGTTTACTGTTTACACATATCCTTCATTCGATAGTCTCAAAATTGATTTTTGCGAGAGTTACTTTACGAAAGTAGGTATCTAATATGGTTAATATTACCAAAGACATAAATGTGTTTAAATTCAATACGCATTTGGGAACATTATAAAGTGTTCCATTTAAGAATGCCTTACAATTTAGAAAAACAAAATAGAGGAAAGAAGTGATTTTTATATCAATTTTCCTTTTTAGTAATGTTTTATTTTTTACTCTTATACAGGTATAGATCAGTTTATAATGTCAACGTTTAGTATTAATCAAAATATAACAGATCCTCTAGAGGAGTGGTATATAAGGTCTTTGCACGCGGGCGGTGGACACCCTAGGATAGGTCCTAATACTAATTTTGATTTTTAATACATTTTTTCATATTATATTATATATAATGAAGATAATTTTGATATAAAATATAACCTGTATTACATGTGAGTAATTCTAATATTTATTGAAATTTTAATATGTATTTTTCGAAAGTGCATTTTGAGGTATCAGGTTAAGAATGTCTATTAAAAAATTAACTGCATTTATCAGCACAAATTAGCTGCACACACAGTAGTGTTATTAGCTTTTAACAATAATTAAAAGAAGCTTATATTAATAGGTAAAATAGATAAATAATTATAGGACTTGTAAGTATGTCGATGATTCAAAGCTTATGTTGCAATATCCAAATTACAAATTAGCTGAAAAATTAAAAATGTTCATTATCATATTACTGAAGTTTCCTTTTCTCGTCGCGTCTGTCAGTACGTTATACCAAGTTTTCCTAAGACGTACATAATTTAAAACTTTCATTTGATATTAGAAGGAATATCTCTATCTTTTTCAATTCATTTTTGGACATGTACCATGGATTTTAGTTTATCCATGAAAATGTAATTTCCATATATCTTGCATTTAAATTGATTCAAAGCATTTTGAATAAACAGTATTCGAGGCATTAAATTTATCTAATACTTTGCCTTTATTTTCAACTATATTATCAATAAAATTTAAGATATAGGTCCGACGTGATTACGTGATTGAACATCGTAAGTGAAAATATGATTCATTTATTTGGAATTTTTCGAAACATTAAATTTTTCAAAGATATATAAGCTACCCACTTTTGGATTCGTCTGAAAACTTTTACATTTTAAGGTATCCGACTACGTTCGGAACCGTAATTTTGCAAAAGAGTGTAAATGGATAGTATTTATGATATTTAGCATAAATTAGATTAGGCAATGTATATAAAATTGGGTTAAGAATAGTATTACAATAAAAATTATTTAAGTACAATATTTTGACAAAAAAATTAACTTAGAATAACCTTTTATCAAAAAGGTTCTCCTTTTGTGAAAAAGGCTTCTATTATAATAATATTTTGCCTGTATATAGCTCAGATCTCTGTACAGAGGCTCAACTAGAATTTTTGAAATGCATAACTTGGAAGTCGGTTTATCAATGTTTTACGAAAACAGAAGGGAGAAATTTTAAGAAAATACGACGATAATTATTTCAAATGGTTGTAACTCTGAAAATAATGTGAATGTTTCAAACATCATACTTGAGCCTCTGAACAGAGGTCGGAGCTATATACAGGCAAAATATTATTACAATAGAAGCATTTTTTACAAAAGGAGAACATTTGGAAAAAAGGTTATTTTAAGTTAATTTTTTGCCAAAATATTGTATTTAAATAATTTTTTTGTCATAATGTCCTTAAAATAATTTTATACATGTATTCTAATCTAAGTGACACTAAATATCATGAAAATTATACATTTATGCGCTTTTTTAAAACCATGGTTCCGAACGCAGTCGGATACCTTAATAAAACCGAAATTAAAATTTGAAACTTCTAAAAATTTTATGCTTTTGTTCTCTTAAAAGTACACTTTTTAAATAATCATTTTACTCACTATAGAAAGAAACCAACTATCGTTTTGTCAAAGAATAGAAATATTATTTCAAAATTAGTCAGAATAAAATCGAGTCCTAATGCAAGTTATTTCAAAATCGTGTAGTAAGAATCTCGAAAAATAAAATCCCCAAAATAAGAGACAAATAAAAAAAAGCAAGTCAAATAGACTAAAACATGGAACTAAACTTTTTAGAACTAAATCCCTTTCTGCTGAAGAATTTTGGTATATTATCTTTTAATTAATATATACTGGGTCATGGCCCCGGGGTTTCCGGGTTTTTTTTCCTCATGACGCCAGCATTTCTGTGTGTGTGTTTGTAAGAGCACAATGTGAATGATTTCTAAAATTATGTCAAAAAATGTCCTTTTTTCGAAATTTGTTCCGTTCCACTTATTTTTGATTTAAGAAAAGGGTTTTTTTTCCCTCTTAACCCGGGATGATACGGTTTTTTTTGTGTAAAAATTTTGTGTGTTCTATGTTCCCTCCCCCCTTTTATAAAATAACTTAAATTTTATGTATGACTTATAAAAAAAAAAGGGGAGAAAAAAATTTAAATTTTAAACAATAAAAGAAAAAATCCCGATGCTAAAAAATAAAACAAAAAAATTTTATCATTTTTAATTAAAATTTCTTATCTAAAATAATAAAATACATTTCAGATTTTCATGAATCAATCAATCGTTGCATATAGTTAGCTTAAAAATGTCTCTAAAATGTATTTTGATTACAAATGATAGACGATGTACTTTTTAATTAACAAAGAATTAATTTAGTAATGAAATAATATAAATAATCCTTTTAAAAAAGCATATATATATTTATTAAAATAAAGTTTCTAGGAGTAATAAATAAAAGAAGAAGTTACAGATAGCTATTGAAATGATTGCTTTTTTCTGAACGTTTGAATCTTTGATTAAACATGTAAATATATATAAGTTATTAAAAAAAACAGTATGGGGAAAGTCTAGATATGAAATACATGTATTGAAAAAAACATTCAAAAAGAAAAAAAAAATCTGATAAAACATTTTGATATTTTATTTTAATTTTAACGTTTTTCATTTCATTCCACAGTGTTTAGTAAATTACTTAAACACACATCTGAAAATTATATATATTAGTTTTTATGAAATATATTGGTACTTTATAAATATAGTTTCATAAATTGATTTTTAAAACTATTTATTGAATATTTATATTTTATCATAGGACAAATATAAACTTAAATATTCCCTTTCTTTTATCATTTCAATATCTGCATATATTTTGAGTGTTGATCATTTTAGTTTAAGCAAAACCATTTTATTTCAATTTCAGAAACAATTTTAATTTGATTGAATATGATAAGTAATTAAAGAAATATATCATTAACAAAAGTGCTATAAAAACTCTAGTGTAAGCAAACATTTGTAAATAGTTTATAGAAAAAAAATGCATACAAAATTTCTATATTTTTATATTTACTTGAAATAGATTTTTTCAACTCTAAAAATAAAATAAAAATATTATGACTAAAATCACAAAAAAAAAAATAAATAAAAAAAAAAAAATGAAAATGATTGTATTATTTAATGAATTTATGATTTTGAAAATGTCCACAATTGCATTGATTAAATAAAAACAAGCATAAAACACTTTCAACATATAAAAATTCTTAATTTTTTTGTTTCCTTTTTCTAAGAAATTAAAAAATTAACCTTAAGCAAAATATACTTCATTTCTTTCCATTGATGTTAATAAAAAATATATCTTTAATAAACAAAAAACACATTTCTGGTGTTATAATAATCTATACTAAAATATACTTTAAAAATCTTTAAAAGCTTTTTTTAAGTAGGTAAGTTTCTTATGAATAACTTTTGTCATCCCGACTGTACTCACCTGAAAATATTTTCAAATTAGATACAAATTAATGGTTTTACCTTTCCTGAATCACAACTTCTTATTTGTAAAAAACAATTTTTCATACCTACGCTGACTATACAGAGAAGAAAAGTGTTTGAAATAAGATACAAATTACTGTTTCTTACCTTTTTATAACACCACATCTTATCAAAGAAAACTTTTAAGACGAACGCAATAAAAGTTTTGTTCCACGCCATAATTAAGGCAGCAAGGTCTTTCAAGAAAAATAAACACATTTCACAGAAATTTAAATTCGAATCACATCACAGAAAACGGAGACATTATAAGTTGTATTGCAGAGTTTCAAACAAAACTAAAAAAAACTTTTCAAAAAGCTAATGAAAAATTGAAAAACAACTTTTTTTCTGATTTTAATTTAGTCGAGATTGTAAAGAAACTGAAAATTCCGTTAAGTGATTATTTTACGAGCTTATTGCGGTATTTTTTTTTTCCTTAAAAGTAAAATCGTAAAGATAGCAAGTATCGCAAAACTGGAAAAAAATAGCTTTAACTTAATAATCACTGTGTATCACCTTTTTGCGTAGTAAAAGATCAAACCTTAGAGTGTGATTGCAAAGTAAAATTGAAAGCGAAGATTTCTTAATTTGAAGCACGTAAAAAAATTTTAAGACTGCTAATTTTTTTTTCAAAAAGTGAATAAAAAAATTAAAGAAATTTTATAATTAAATTGTGTTCTTACTTAACGGTAGCGATAAAAAAGATTTTTAACATTTCTGGGTTAAAAAATGCTTTATAAGGAATCAATATATCAGTGGACCTCTATATAACGAAGTCCAAAAACCCAAAAGTTCATTATATGGAAAATTCGTTTTAAAAGAGATTCATCTTTTTTAAAATACTTTTTTAAAAACCAATAAAATAAATTTTAAATTTATAAAACCTACGTATTAAAAATTAATTATTTCCCCTCTTTTTTTAAAAATTTTATATTTTTTTTAATAAAAAAAATTATTTTCCCTTTTTTAAAAAAAATTTAAAATTTGTTTATTTTATATTTATCCATCAAAAAGAAAAAAAAACCGAAAGGGAAAAAAAAAAAAAAAGCAAAATTCATGTATTTTTAAAGTAAAAAAATTTTACTAAAAATTTAAAGAATTTTGGACATTTCAATTTAAACATACAAGTAATATTTCATTATTTTATAATTAAAACACGGGGACAAGGGAAAACCTCTGAGAGAAAAGAGGATATCGAAGATGTTTCAGTGAACTGGGCAAGGGGGGGAAAGGTTGTATTTTGAATGAACCCAGAATCATTCCTGGCAATTTGGGACCCAAAAAACCAATTCAAGATTTTACCACAAAATGTGTTAAAAGAGAAAAACAAATTTTTTCGAAATACTTTAAAAAAAAAGGGGAGAAAAAATTAAATCAAAAAGAAAAAACCCCTTATAGAAAATGCACTTCCTATAGAAGGTTTTTTTGAAGAAAATCGGGAAAAATTCCCCACAAGGGTTTTGGAGAAAGTTTGTTTTAAAAAAATTTGCAAAAAGAGGGTTTGACTGTTTTTCTTTTATATACCAGGAGGTTATAATTAAACTCCCCCCTATAAACGGCATCCTACAGTCAAACGAGTGAACGAAATGCAACAAAATTTCTATATGGGCTATGCATGAGATGTGCTTACGTAATTTGAAAAAAAAAAGTTCAACGTTTTTCCAGAGGGTTTTTTGAAGAACCCGAAATGTATAAAAAAACGACCAAAAAGGAAACAGCTATTAACAATACAGAACAAGAATTATGAGTAATAAAATGCAAAACCGGAAAAAACTGTCAGTCGTAGGTGAAAAATGTATAGATTTGCATGCTTGGGAAGAAGAGGAAGCTGTATTTAAAACAGGTCAGGGTATACAACGGCAGACGTTGTCATGTTTAAGTTGATGTTTCCGTCTGTATTTTAAATGGCGCCCTTTAGGAACCAAATTTAAGGTTTAAAAAAAAAACCTTATCAACCAGTGATTTCTGGTTATGGGGCTATTTAAAATGTCTGGGTATTTTGGAAAAGGGACATTGAATGACAAGAACCCAAACGCTTCTTTAAAAACCCAACTGACCCGTTACGATCGATGTTGAACAAACTTGTGAGGGGCTCACGCGTCTTTTCTGTAACATAACTTCGGGGTTTTTTTAAGCCAAGATTAATGGCAACTCTTTTCCAACCAAAAACCAAAGAAGCGAAATGAAATGAAATAAAAAATAAGATAGTTTTAAAGGAAAGAAGTTCCAGTGTTATCAATTTTAAAGGGAAATTTATGTTTGGAAGAGATACGGGGGGTTTAAAACCTATTTTACCGGGGTACCAAAATTACTACAAGGTGCATCCATTAAAGCGCGCCCCCGACATCTCAGCAGGATTGAATCTTTTTTCTTAAGGAAAACGATTATTTGATATTAGAATTTATAATATTATCAGAAAGGAGTAGGCGGATAATATAATCATTTAGATAAAAGGATCAAGATCCCCGGGTTTTAAATTTTATTTGTGTGATTGATCACATAGATTCTCATTTATATAAATTTATCTAAATTGTTAGAAGTTTGCAAATTTTTTAAAAAAGTTTTAAAAAAAAATGTCTGATCATTTATTGAACCCCCACCCAACCACGTTGAGAATCAAAGATAGGTCACCAAAGGGGCCATATCACAAACTGTCCATCACCTTCAAATTTTGGTGAATGAGGGTGGTCACTTGGAGCACCCTTCCCTACATCGTTATGGACACGATGGATAACTGCTCCTTTTGTGCAATTTCGTTCTATTTTGTTCTTGTTTCTGCAAACTGAGCTGTTTCTGTTTCTCATTTACTTTTACTTAATGTGGTTCGATGGCAAGGTGATATGAAACTAGTCAATAAAAGTTAATATTACTTCTGTATTCCGTTTTGGGCGTTTTTTTGTTAATTTCTTTCCGCACCCCTGATGGACATTTTGGGAAATAATTTTTTTTTCGAAATTCCGGGGGGGGGACCGTGTATAGCCGTACAAAATCTTTTTTTTTCCGCCCCCCCGTTTGACCTGTAGGATGCCGGGGGAAATTTAAATATAGCCCCCACCGGTATATATATATTTTAATTTCTAGTTTCCTCTTAAAAGTATATGATTTGTGATGGACCTGACCCTCCAGGACTTCGAGTAAATAAATAACTGTTGCTTACCAGCCTAACGGGATTTAATTGAAACCCCAAAAGTCAGCTTTTTAAAATTATTTGTTATAAAACAACATACGATATTTTCCGATAATCACAAGAAACGTCCTCGGAAGTTTTTGTACTTCTGGTGCCATTTTGTATAAATACCGAAGATCTCTGAGACATTCACATCAAGCCTTATCTTTGTCCTAATGTTATGCTAATATCCTGTTCATATGTACTTTTGAGGGTTTTTTTTTTTGGGGCCGTCTCTTAAGTGTAATAAAAATTAAAATAGCCGCTCTCTATTGAATTAAACCACCTGGTAGTATAACTATCTCGAAAATGGAACGAGATTGAGGGAAAAGGATTGAAAATGTCATAGAAGATCACCGAGATTGAGAAAGAAAAGACATTTTGTGGACATTGTTTTCTCAAGATTAACTGCGCTGCTTCAACTGAGCATGCCCCACAATTCCGATGTGCATGAAGAAAGTTGTGACAAATACATATATATAGTCCACAAGAGATTGTGTAGTAATTGACTCATGAGTATTTGAGCTATCGACCGAATAGAGTCAAAACAGACATTAATGCAAAAAAAGGGTTAAGCAACGCTCGTGATTTCATACCCTGCGACATAAGAGAAAGAAAAAAGTAAAAATTAGTTGTAACAGTGTACCCTTGTTTGAGAAGTTCAAACTTCTCACCGTCAGTCGCAATGCACATTTGAATCCTTAATTGAATATCACGTTACGCACGGTGGAACACAAAACGCGTGACACGTTGGCACGTGTAAATAGTGCGTCCTGTAAGTTTTTGCAATGTTTGTGGAGGGGTCGTTCACACATTTTACTTTAGGTACCACTACTCGGAAAAAGTCCAGTGGATTCAGATTATACGAAAGTGGAGACCATTCTTTGAAACCTCTGTACCCAATTATTTGGCCAACGGGACGGCTTGTCTGCTCATAAGACATCTTCAGTGGAGCAGTACCTCGTCCAGGAAGTCGGAAATCAAATAATCGGTTACGATGGTGTCGAAGATTGGCCTAAATTCTCACTTGATCTGATTACACTGGAATTTTTCCTGTGGGAATATCCGAAGCAGTAGATGTATAAGACCCACCAACGAACAATACAGGACCTTAAAGGACGCATTACGGACGCTTATGCTGACTATCCTCCAATTGTGCAACGGGACATTCAAACGAGAATACAAATGCAGAGAATGGGGAGAAGTTGGAATATCTCAAATAAAGGTATATTGCTATAGCTAGTTGTTTTTTCTTTTTCTTTTTTCAGATTATTTTTCTTACGTCACAGTGTAAGAAATCACGAAAAGACAAATACGGGGTTTAACCATTCTATTCTTTGCACGATGTTCATAAGGTGTACTAAATCGATGATGCCATACAAGTTTGTAAACTACTTTTTTTCCACCTATTTTGTTTCTTTTTTAGATAGGAATGCTACCTCAACAGTTTACACCCATAAGGGACGTCTTAAGGTATGGGCCAACTAGTCCCGGTACCAGGGCTTCGTCCTCGGGGGGGAGGGCTTAGTTTCGTTCATGACTCTGTCTTAGTAAGATCATCATCCGGATAACTTTAATTTGGTCAAATATGATTCCCGTACATATTGTCCGAAAAACAGGGAATTTCAAATTGCATGTCAATTGGAAAAAATGGTAAACGTGTAGTATTACGTGATGACCGTTGTCCATGTCTAAGCCTAGGCCTAATGCCATAAACAATAATTCAACTTATTTAGCCGAAATGCGGCCTTCGGTCTAGCCGATATTTGCCTAGGTGTTGAAATTGTGAGTCATGCACATTTATTTGTTTCAAATTACTATTTGAACGAGTATTTGACAATGCATGTGATAAACTGTTTTTAAATGTACTTTTAAAAATCTCAGTTAGGGCCTACTTTTTCATAGAGGCCCTGGGACTCAAAAATATTAAAAGTTATCTGTGCCCGGGCCTCAAAGAGTCTAAAGACGCCCCTGGATGCCTTAGGTGGTTTTATTCAGTAGCGCATGGCTTCTTTACTAGACCTAGACACCACTTTTATGAATATAGCAACAGCCATTCCGAAGTTAAGACAGTGGTAAGGGATTTTAGTGGGCATGCTGTATAATAAGTTAAACATTATAAAGCTCTATTTATTCAAATAAACTCGACAAAATATTTACATATTTATTTTGTGTAATTTATGTGGTTTTTTATGCACAAATATCCCTAAAAGGTATATTATTTAATGATTTGTATTTAACTGAAACTACGTTAAAATAGTTTTAATAATAAAAATTATTCCATATTTTGATTCCTGTTTGGAATTACAAATAAGAATATTTTTATCGCTGAGTATTATTGACGTAAAACCTAAAGCAATGTATATTCGATTACGTTCAACGCGAATCCATTGGAAAAACATTCATCAAAAAACAAATTAAGTATGAGAGAATTTAAGTGTGCATTAGACTAAATTATTTCGTTTTCTCCCCTCAAACCCACGATTTGATAAGAAATAAAGAACCGAATTCCAAAGTAAAGTACACAGTTAAAAAAAGAAAAGATATTTCCAGAAATTAAAAGATTTTATCATGGAAACGGGATCTACGTTTTTGCATCCATTTGTATTCAGTTTTATCGTATTAGTAAGCCATTAGACATCACTTTTTGAAATTGTTTTTCAAATTGTATTAGCATTCAGCATGAATTGGTATTAAACAAAAAAATATTTCCCTTTTATGTGGTAGTTCTTTGAACATTCATTGAAAAATAATTTCTCGAAGCTCATCTTTGTAGAATTATTTCAAATGCTCCTTATCATTTCATTTATTCTATTTTCTTTTAATTTCATCAGAAAAAAAATAATTTTAAATAAACTGAAAGAAAATTAAAGGTGCAGTATCAATACATATTTATTAATTTATCTAATTATTAATGATATATTTCGGATTATAAAATGGCATATACAGCTCACTTGTATAATTTTTAGTTTATCTTTACAGCGTAATCAGAACTGTATTTATTTTTTTAGTTTGATCAATGTTAAGTCATAACAAGTGTAGTTGTGTAATTTTTATATATAACACTCCCTCTTTCTAAGGCGTAGAGTCCCAAGGGACAATCCTTCCAGCCACAGGCAGTGAGAGGTCATTGACCAAAGAGGGGATTGAGAGCTACTTAGATGGGGAAAAAAGTGACTTGTGATGCGGGGTTTACCAGATGCTTTTTGAGTGTCTCGTTATATATTGTGTAAGAAATAAAAAGAGTTTATACAGTCCACAAGAATTTGTACTGCTTTAGAGTTTTGTGAATTTATTCTACTGTAGAATAAACGCTTGCGAGTAGACAATCAAAACTAGACTTTACTTCTTATACAGTTTAGTTCCGTACAATATATTTTCTTAACAATTACAATGTGTGTACTAAGCTTTTTTCTGTTATCATTTGTTAAATGAATAAATAAAATTTAGAATGAATAACATAACAAAATTAGTTATTACCTTATGTAGTTTTGCTCTAAACTATATTTTATAAGAGCGTTTTAGGAAACTTATTTAATATAAAGGTGCTCTAGAGAGTGTTTAGAATCATTAATTCCAAAGTAAGAAACTTCCCTATTAAATATTTTTTCATGAGCAGGCTATGTGGCGTAGTTGGTTAGGTGTTGTCCTTCTATGCCTTAGTTTGTAGCTAGGCCACGGTAGCCGAGTGGTATAGGTATCGGATCGTGGCTTGCCTTGTCACGAGTTCGAACCCAGTACCACTAAAGACCCGCCGTGTAAGGCAGCAATGCCCGTGAAATCTGTCGAGAGCTGAAACGTCCTCCCGTTGGTGTGGTGTGGTAGTTAGGGGAGGGGGGGCCCGCTGAAGTGTCATCACGCCACTTGACCATGGCACCAAAAGTGTCGGCAAAGCTCTGGGTGTAATGCTAAAGCAGTGCGACTTTAATATTCATCATCAATCCCCATTTGACAGGGGAATTATTGAAATGCTAACAGTTGCTCTTTCCATTTTCTAATTTTAAAAGGAAATATCCTCGAGTTCATGTTTGGATTAATGTTCTGGGCAAAATTAAATTAAAACTTTTTCAATAAATAACTTTTCAAGGTTCTTTCAATACTGGGTGTCCAAAAATTTGGCATTGGTATCACCAAAGAGCCACATAAAAAAGTGCATACAGTCGGGAATGCACTGATACAATGACCAATTCTGATCCCACCATTTGATTAAGGGAATAGTGTTGCATTTGTGAAACCTCTAAGTGAGGTTTCACAAATGCAACACACATCATTAATACTTCATTCATAGATACTTCATTGAACCTAAATTTCCAAATCTACCACATTTAATTTAACGTCCAGCAATTTACAACTATTATTTTAACCATATGATTACTTTAAATCAATTTTAAAAATGCTATCAGTGTTTAATATTTCCGTAAAAAAATCAGAGTAATTATTATATGAAATTCTTGGTACTCCTTATAATATGCTTCAACTTTAAGATCATGTTCTGTTGAACTATAGTCCTCGTCAATTGATCGAGGTTCAAAATTACGAGATCCGTCGCCAATAGTCTTAGCGTTGTTTCAGAGTGCGAAGTTAATAAGAAGATGAAACTTGTGTTAAGCACAACTTACAGGACAAGTAAATGGACATCTAAAAAAATTCGCTATAATTACATCTCATTATTGTTGGATTTTGTTGGAGATTAATTTGAATCGAAAAGAAAAATAATATTTATCTCAAAATCAAAATTTGTTTCACATTTAACGTAAAAGTTATGGATTCATAAAGTAATGCTTAACCTTATTTCACTGTCTAAATCAGTGACAGCTTTAGAAATCATAATAGTTCTCCATTTTAGTAAAATGACTCTTTCGGTTTTTTCAATTTTAATATATATATATATATATATATATATATATATATATATATATATATATATATCGATGTATAAATCTGACTGCTGCACCGTAGGGTCTGGGCTATCCGACATCCGGAGAAGCATGGATGTTTGTAAATGAAGAGTGCTTCTGCGGCATGTGGGTACTCTAAATAGCCGACAAATCACAAGTCCTCTTGTAAGGTTGGTGGAAAGACCCCTGATCATCCCCAAGGGCAGGGGTTCTCAAACTCGTGACCGCTGGGCCAATGGGCCCCGAAGCTATTTTTGGATGCCCGCGATTGTCGGCTAAGTACTATATCAACACCAGTCATCTCTCAACCGGCAGCCCACCACGAATTTTGTGTAGCATAATGATACTTTTAGAAATAAAATATAAACCGTAAAATTATTGTAATGGCAACACTGTTTTGTAAACACTAGTACTGATAATAATGTTTTTTTATCAGTTGTTATGGTTGTTGAAGATACTCACGTTGAATCTGCTGCAAGTTAAGAATTTTCTCTATGATTGAACTTTAAAAATGTTTAATTTTTATTTTAGGAATAAACAAAACAGCTTACAAATCGAAAACATGTTTCGATTGCACATATTTATGTGAATCATTGTTTTCAACAATGAACAGAATTAAATAAACAGTCAGATCTCCTGAACGATAGTAATGTCGAAGATGGTTTAAGATTGGAAACATCATTTTTTGATGTAAGTAAAGATATATATATATATATATATAAGAATCGTTATACTTTTTTTGTACTGTGCCCTTCAGCAGTTTCCTGCAAGCAGATGTGCCCAGACGAGGAATAAAGCTAAGAGCCCCTTCCCCAGGGTGTCTGACATAAAAAATGAGGTGGAGCTGAGTCTAATCATGCTGTCACCTGCATGGTGCTCAAAACTATAGCTAACGACAGGAGTACAGTCTAGCTATTTCCCATGATGAATTTCGTGGGCCTTGATCTGGAACTGCTGATTAAGTAGAGCAACATATTTCTCTTTTACACTAAAATTTTTTATAAAGAGCAGTTCTGTCGGAAATATCCAACATTCGTAGATCAAAGGAAATCACATCACATAAAAATTATAATCAAAGTTTCTCGCACCCCATAATGTGTGACTAAATTAATTAACTACTTAAAAGAAATTATTAATATAATCCTTAATAACAGATATTACAGACAAATAATGATAGGTTGAATTCTATGTTTTTAATCAAAATGCGGCATTTATTCTTCAGTAGAATTTCGAATATCTTAAGGAATATTTTTAAAATTCTTTAAATAAGCCTCAAGCTACGAAATAACGACCTATTCAGATTTCAATTACTTTCAAATGTTCCACGTAAGTAAAGGAAAGAGTGCTTGACGCTCAAATTGCAGGTCTTTTGATTTTTTAAAAGCTTTTTATTCTGAAGGAATAGACTGAATTTCGAAAAATTTGTCTTTAGAATGTGTGTCCTTAAACATCTTTTGGGATGTTAGTATTCAAGACATTGAGTAATTCAGATAAATTTTATTGGAAATGGCTCATAGAATGCTCCTAAAATGCGTTTTTGAAGAGCTACTTTTTGAATCCCAAATAAACGATTTTCGATTGGTACATTGAAGGACATCAAATAAAAGGAGATTCATAAAAATATTATTTCAAACAAAATGAATTAGAACTGTAGAACTTTAAACCTTAAAAGATTAAGTTAAATGCAGTAAATTCGCGGTTTGGTTTAATGAAGAGTCCGTAAGTATAAGAATTACTTATTAATTTTAGTTAGGTTATATATATATATATATATACAAAGACACACACGTATCATTAACAAAAGTAATGGGAAAAACATGGACAGTATTTCATAGGGACTACGCTGTTTCCTCACTTGACCTCTATTGAACATGGATGGTCGTAAAAGGCGCTTCTGCTGGTTGGGACAGTCAATTATAGTTACAACAGTGCTTCTTAAACTTTCAAAGTTTGCGACCCAATATTCAATCATGATCTTCATCACGCCACCCTCCATACATTAACAATGTATTGTGTGTGTGTGGGAATTCAATAAAACTGTTATTTGACGCTAAAACTACAATACAACATTTTTAACCTCTTAAATGCCACCAGCGTTACAAACGTTTCGCTTAGCCAAAGTATTAACTGTCCAGGACGAATATATATACATACGTTTTTCAAAGTACGATTTTTTCTGTGCTCTGCTAACCATACAATTATCCCGAAGGCTTTAGAATACAATAAAAAGACATTGACAGTGTTTGGGAGGATTTATTATTTTTATTCCTTTTCTTCTCCCCATCCCCTCCCTTAATATATCCCATATGCGCGCCTACGTGAAAAACGGTGGCACCACTTTTTTCGGCAGTTTTAATTGGCAGTCAAGAGATTAATTATACATCCGTACAAATTATCAAGATGAGTGTTATTTTTTGTGTATAATTTTATATATGACAAACCTTTAGGGTTACCGGTAATTATTAAAATTGTTCTTAACTTAGTATTGTTAAATTAATTATAAAATTCATTGTGAAGTACTGATACATTTATAAATGTATTATATCAGTGTGAATGTGTATTTTTTTTATAATTTTTTAAATTTTGTTGACTTTCAGGAAATTAATAAATTTTTTAAGTAATATTTTGTTTTCAACGTTTCAATATGTTCGCGCCCCCCAAGGGGGCGCGTCCCACAGTTTGAGAAACGCTGAGTTACAATAAGAGTGATTACAGAACTATAATTTTTGTGATAGAGCCTCCTACACTTAAAACATACATTTTATTAATAATGAGCATGTTTTTTTAAAGACACTTTTAAATAAGAAAACAATTAAAAAATAACGACACATATTCAAATTTAATAAAATTTTATTGCCCTTTATGTCCTACTAAAGCACAAGAAAATAAGATGCTTTTGTATAACTTGCTTGCAATGTCCCACTATGTGTTTATGCCTTACTGAAATTTCATGGAAAATAATATGTATAAATTATTAAATTTTTTAATACAAAATGTATCTACTTTATAATTCCTTCAGTATGTTTTAATATTTACAAATTATTTTCTTAAAAAATATTATGTAATGAGATATAAATAAAAATGCAAAACATAAGATGTCTTATCTCTAAGTAGCTCCTAATGCAGGGGTGGCCAACCCGAGGCACGCGTGTCGCTGTGTGGCACGCTGGAGTTGTAGCAGTGGCACACGGGGACTTACAAAAAATTTTTTTAATTTTGAAAAGGTAATAAAAATAATACAATTTTATTGAAGTGGGGATGTCTCAGACAAAAACAAACAAACTCAAAATATGTTTGTGAACGGATGTGTTTTCTGCTTTAAACACAATAAAATAAATATCACTTAAAACTAGCTAATGGGCACCAATACCCTAATTTCGTTAGCATCTGTAAGAGTTAATCCTAATATAAATAACTTGGTAAAAAAAAGTCAAACGTAAAGTAAGTCAAAAACTACATTAAGTAATTACTGAGCGTTTAATAATTATTTTGAATTAAATGATTCTCAAGTTACTCATTTTTATTTTATACCCCTAGCCTAATATTGAATGAACATGTAAATAGTTAATTAGCAATAAAAGCAAAGTTTGTACTTTCGTCTTACATATTATATTATTTTTCAATTTCGACCACACACACAACACACATATATATATATATATATATATATATATAGACCTACATTAAAAAAATGTGCTATTTGCGTAAAAATCCCATAGTAAACTTATAAGTAACACACACATTTTTTCACCTTTCCAAAAATTTGTTGGAAAAGTTGAAGTGGCACGCTTAATTATTTTTATATCAAACAGTGGCACTCTTCCCAAAAAGGTTGGCCATCCCTGTCGTAGTGGGCAGTACTTCCGACCTAAAAGGTGGACTAAAGAAATCCAATAAGAGTAATAAGTTAAATGATAATTTTTTTCTTAAATCAATCTAAATCCCAAAATATTTTAAAATAACATTAGTAGTATATATAGCATTAAAGGGTTAAAAGCTGCATTAAATAGACCTAGGATAAATTTTCTTGTAATTGATTTTATATGTATATATTCTGAGGTGTTAATCCAACTCATAAATATTAATAGCTCACGTTTAATGGTTAATTAAAGCAGCAGAAGATGTATTTGGAGCCCAAATTTATGTAGATCTGTATGTATGATCGAAGCGATTTCTCTCTCGGTCACAGTCCGAACATATGGAAAGATATTACAATCTATGCCTAATATTTGTGGGGAGGTAAGACCAAAGCGAAAGGTTACTATCAACAGCCGCTAATGCAGTCCTTTTGGACACTGCGAGGAATTGCGTAATTTAGCTTTTACGCTTTGTTAAGTGATGAGAAGCTTTAATCTTGTGGATTCAGTGACAGAGTTATTGGAGTATTTGGATTAGGAGAAAATATTAGGATAATTCCTGTCGCATCTAGTCCCGATTTGTTATTTATCTAACTTTTCGTACAAGCTTTTTATTATTAAGGCATTTAATACCAATTATGTAATTATTTCTTGATTGAATCCAAATATATATATTCTTTCCTATAATAAATGTAATACAGAACTTAAGTTTGTCGTTTCCCTGGAGATTCAGTAAGAGCTATATTTTTATTAATATTTTATATTATTAAGATGATTTTGATTCAATATTATAATTCGATATTAATTTTCATGATAAAAGATTAAAAATTTACTAAGTTTGAGAAAAGTAACAGCATCTGCGATGCTCATTAGACAACATAAATATTCATATGTGTCAGTTTATCAGAGGTAGGAGAAATTCTTGAGAATATTAAAATTATTGATTTTAAGGTCTTACATTATTCAAACCTTGAATTATTTCATTAGAAATCAATTTTAAGAAATTTGGCTGCGACGGATTTTATATAATTTAATAACCTTTGTATCGAGGTACTTATTTTTAATTCAAATATCATTTTATGCATTGGATTCTACCAAACATTATACACCGTAAGAATGTCTTTTTATAAAGTAATACATTAAATTATACAGTAAAATATTTTTTAAATCATTGTTTATTTAGCGTTTATTACGATTTTTCCACTATTTTGCTATAAACTATTTTAAAATAAAACTGAAAATTAATGGAGAATGTTTATAAAATGGATGTGAATATTGTGATACACCACCTTAAATAAAATCTCTAAAACAAAAGATCAGTTTCATCTACTTTGTTCACAAGAGATTTCTGATGGAGAAAAACTGCTAAAACCTTTACCATATTTTTCTCTTATAGACTGTTAACAACCAAGTGGACTTAATGGACCCGGTTTTAAAAGGTAATTTCTTTTGACGAATAGGATAGGATTCTTTATGTACATAAATAACATATATACATAAGTAAAATTAAATAGGAAAACAACTAACTATACCAAAGGAATGGGGAATAAACAAGGTCGCAGTGAAAACTATGAACATATTTTAAATGGTTTTCTTTCTTTTTCCCATTTCTTGTTATTGTGTTATGTAATGTAACGTATTTCAAGTAATGGAATCTGTAGACATAATATATTAAATTGTGATATGCGAAATATACATAACATTTAATAAAAACAGTGAAATGAAATTTATTACTAAAAGGTATAACATACAGCTGCGTAAGATCAATTTTGATGGCGGGCGATATGTTCGCATCTAATTTCAAAGACTCCAACGGAATCCATAGACTTTAGTCGAGAATCTAAGCATTTATCACAGTAATTCTTCATAAAATATAAGACGAAATATTCATAAAATTAGGTTTTAGAGATTGGTATAAAAAATATCCAAAAGATTCCGAGAGTTTAAATTCGATATATAATTTAAATCTTACATTTATTGCATAAGAAACGGCATTAAATGTGTCATCTCCGATGCTCAAATTAATATATGTGTGTGTTTGAATATGAACTGAAGTTAATTGAATGAGTTTCAGCGTTTAGGTTTGAACTCAAATTATTTAAATCTGTCTCAATGTTTTTGTTGTTATTTATGTATGCATATATATTTTATTGTTACGTGATTCTATTTGCATTTATTTTATCTGTGAACTTATTTTATTTGCATTTATTTTATTTGTCTACTTGAATAGAGCGATATTCAAATATCTGACAATAGTTTTTTCTACCCGGAGTGGCTATACATTCAAGTATCTGGCTGCAGCTTTTTTCTATGTTCGCTGGATATGTCATTCGAATCTTGGAATGAAGATAGATTGAATGAAATTTTCTTCTTGGGTTTGCAGAACTTTAATATCTTGAATGATACTTTGTTCGATGCTATTCTTCTCATAATTCAACTATAATAGCTGAATGTTCCAATGTGAAATAATTATCGGTGTATTTTCTTAAAATTTCTCCCTTTTGTTTTCGTAAAACATGGATAAACCGACTTCCAAGTTATGCATTTCAAAAATTGTAGTTGAGCCTCTGTACAGAGGTCTGAGCTGAATACAGGCAAAATATTATTATAATAGAAGGATTTTTCACAAAAGGAGAATTTTTTGAAAATGTGTCATTCTATGTTCATTTTTTGTCAAAATATTGTACTTAAATAATTTTTTTATTGTAATACTATTCTTAACGCAATTTTATATACATTGTCTAATCTAAGTGACGCTAAATATCATAAATATTATCCATTTACGCGCTTTTGCAAAATCACGGTTCCGAACGTAGTCGGATACCTTAATAGGGCATGGACCAGACTGGACCCTGCCTTGAAGAAACAATGGTGTTGGGGACAGTATCTGAGGGAACCGATAACAGATTTTTTCCTCATAAAAGATTAATTATGTACAGTATGTATTCTTTTAATACAGTACTTTTAGCTTCTGCATAATATTTCTACTGTATAAAATGTACTTTTATTAAAAATACTTGAAAATAATTTTATGCATTTGTACAATTGTTGTGTTTTATTACATAGTTTCAAATTTAAATGAGTTAGAAAAAAATTTCTCTTTGTGCATTTTGGGAGTTTTTTCCTACCCTCTTGATAATTCGAAGTTTTTCATCGGTCCCTCCAACTTCGAATTTTCGAGAGTAGGCTGCATATTAAACATATAAGAGATATTACTTAATGTACTTTTGCAAGGTATTAAAAGAAACAATCGATTTGAAACGTCAACTTTAATGTACATCTATAATACCGCATTGCACAAATTCTGAAGCTCTTAACACAAATCTTAAGGTACATTTAACCATTAAAGATAAGCCCCTTTCACACCGGATGCAAATGGGAAATTTTAGCGCAGAGAAGTAACTTTCCCGAACTTTAGTGCGAAGTTTCCAAAGGGGAGATGTTTCTCGTTTCCTTCAGATTTGTACAATGAGAGGCAAAGCTGATGTTAAGATGATTGATTTTGAAATGAACAACTGTATTGAGTGAAATGGACAAGCGAAGCGTTAAAAGCATTAACTAGAAGTTAAAGTGGGTGTTTGAAATATGGGATAGAGACGCAGGCTTGATTTTCATCTCAGTAATTAACTTTTATTAGTGACTTGCATCACATAAGGGGTAAATATTTATTTTATATGTTGCTATTGATGTTTGAACTGAGAGTTAATTTGAAATGCTTTTTGATATTCAGATGCTTTATTAATCAACATGTGCGTGTCTTACAGGGTTTTATTTTAAAACTAACAATTTTCAGAATCTCTCTATCTCTCTCTCTTTCTCTCTCATAATAATATTAACTAAAAATAACTAAAACCAAAATATATATTATTTGGGTACTTAAGTACTATCAGCAACATTGCCAATTTTCAAAAAACTTTCCAAGTTGGCAACTTAGATTTCGTATCTGTCGTATACGCTGAATTGGCAGCCATGTGTATCGTTTCACATAATTTCGCCAATACGGTTGCAATAATACGTAAGTATCATTATTTGTTACATCTGTATTAAAGAAATATTCTTTAATGTCATATTTTAATATAAGTATTTAAATAATGAAATAAGTAATACGAAGTGGCTAAAAATTTTAATAAGAGTAAATATATGTTCCTAGAATTTTCATAACTTTTATATTTTTGATACCTACGTATAATTCCGTCGACCAATTTTGTCAAGCAAAAGACCATCCCCAATTTAAAAACGTTGCCAAATATTGTCACCGTTATTGTTATTTCGGTACATGCATTCAAATAATTTTCCACTATTGGCTGCATATCGTGGCACTTGGCGACGTCTTTTAATTTGAAGAAATTGTTCGACAGTATAATACGTAAGTATCAAATATTTTATAAACACGCAATGTTGTAAGATAAGGTTTATTTCTTATCTTTCTAATCTTTATAAAGAACACGTGAATAGTAATAGACCATGTGAAACAAAGAAATAATACTTTTACAATTACAAGATAAAATTGTATGAATTTCATTTCAAGTTTGTGAAAAATAAATGCTGTAAGAAAGAATTTTTTAGTTTCCTTTATAATAAACTTATAGTTTAATATTTTTCAAATAACATGCATATGCCTAAATATTTACTCAAGGGATCATGACCAGTTTTCTTTTCTTGAATTTTATTAAATTATCGCATGATTTAGAACATTGTATGCTTCAATATTCTTCCAGTCTTCTTATATTCCCAAACTCAACTCTTGTCTGTTTTGTTTTATTTATTAAATTACAAACAAAGAAGATACTGCGTATAAACTCAATGAAAAAACTTCTTAAGAAATTTAATAAAGTGTTTTAACTTATGATTCAAGAAACATTGTTAATTGCGTCCTTACAAAAAATCAGGTACTACTTACGCGTTATAGTGTCAACCGATTTCTTCACAAATAAAAAAACTCACCGAAAGCCACAAAATGCAGCCAGTTGGCATGCGTGGTGAAAACCGTTCACCACGCATGGTAAGGTATGAGGATAAAGTCACGACCTTGGTTCCGTAAGTTTGTAACATACCACTGGACCAAAATGATCACTTCACTCTGGAGGCTGTTACTGGCTTATATATAGATAACACCGCACACACTCCCTACCAGTGGGGTTGGTGGATAGGCGAACGAATGATATAGTTGTTATTGAGAGCGTGTGAGTTGTTGCTGTTGCGTCAAGTGTGTCTGACGGTTTGACTGTTACGTCATGTGAATCTGACGGCTTTGTTTGCCGTGTCAAGTGGATCTGACGGCTTTTGATTGCTTTTGCAGTGTAAAGATGGCACCACGGCAGCTGCGCGAAGTTTGCGTTTTTTCAAACTTCAGCCAGGGTCAACAAAGAGGTTTGAATTTAAGACCTAGAGTTCCGTAAGCCCGTAACATACCACGGTACCAAAATTAACACTTCAGTTAGGAGGTTTTTACTGGCTTATATACATACCACCACCACAGGTACAATACTAATAAGAGTAAAATGACTTAGATGACTTGTTTTTGATTTGGTAAAATTGCACGAAGCTATAATACGTAAGTACCGAAAAACACACACACACACACACACACACACACACACACACACACACACACACACACACACACACACACACACACACATATATATATATATATATATATATATATTGTGACAGGCTCCCCGGTTTTTTTCTGTAACATAACCTCTGGGTTCTTTGACAGCCAAGATTAATGACAAATCTTTTCCAACCCAAATCAAAATTGAAATACGATTATGAAATGCAAATAAGATAGCTTTTAAAAGAACAGAAGTTTCAGTAAGCAGAATAGCAATTTAGGGAAAGTTATGTTAGGAAGAGATAAGTGTGAATTGACAGCCTTCATAAAGTTACCGAGATAATCAACATTGATACAATGTGCATACCATTCACCGCGCCCAGGTGCTTCGTACCGTGATAGAACCTTTAAAGCGAATTAAGGTAGGACTGATTATTTGATATTAGGGCTTGTAATATTATCAGAATTGAAAGTAGTAATATAATTATTTAGATAAGTGATCTAAGTTACGCGATCAGGTTTAACTATTGCTGTGTGTTTGGTTTATTCTCTCTTAAAATAAGTTTATCTAATTTCTTAGAAATTTAAGTTATATTCTTAATAAAGTCATATTAAGAATTTTAAAATGTCGATTCATTTCGAGAATCTCGAACCTTTAACTCACGCTGACAATCAAAGATATGGTCACCATAGAACGACCATATCACAATATATATATATATATATATATATTATCTTTTCCAATGGAGAATTTTTAAACCGAGTAAATAAAATATTTATAAATATTTAAATTATATTTCTGTACGTAAATACAATAACTTCGATAACTCTTTAAAATATTATTTAAATTGTCAACGAAAAATAATACACGCTTTCAAAAAATAAAGATGCAGAGAAAGGGGAAAAAAAACTCCAGAAAATAATTCATGAAATAAATTTAAGCATCTTTTGTTTTATATCAAAACTTAAAGAATCATGAAAAATAAAAATATTAATTAAACTTTTGATTTTTAAATGATAAAGAAACTGTTTATGCAGCAACTCTTCCCTGATAAAGACTTTCATTAAAATAAAAAGAGAAAAAACTTAAAGAACACAAAAAAAATTACAAAAACGTAATACCTGGAAATACGGTCAACTTATTTCTTGATATATTACTTTCTTAATTTTGTAATGCTTGGCATTTCACGACTGCTTAACCCTTGAGTACAGTTTTTCAAATTTTTCTCCTTAGCTTTGCGAAAAAATACGACGTCATCAACTTAGGACGTAAAAATACGAAGTTCTTCGAGTGTTTTATCTTTATGCACTTTTAGTTTCTGAATCAATTTATTTTCATGTTTAGTAGTTAAATAGGTTCCGCCAAATTTTACTATAAGTAGAGTAGAATGCTTTTTGTGCGCTTAACTTTTGCGAAATTCTCGTCTAAGAAATAAGTTTCAGAAATTAGCATGTCCCTAAACTTTTCTTTTTTTTGGTTTGTTTTCAAATACGCTTTACTTTTTAGAACAATTGGGCTTCTTAGTATGACAATTTAGTAAAGAATATGTAAAGTGTATTTACTTAAGATTTTTAGAAAGTAAATATTTTTACTTAATTACGACATCGCTAATTCAATATATTTATATTTGTGAAAATTTATTTTCTAAAATGAAGTACTAGAAGATTAAAATTGGAACCCAGACACTCATGATGAATACTTTGAAAACTTCCTAAGTATAGCAACTATTTTCACCGAACCGAATATCTCAAAAAGCATTAGTTCCATAAGTACGATTTCAAATATTTCAACCATTTCATGATGCTGTCTTGTCTTTTATAGTTATAATACCATTACAGTGAATGAAGTTTAATTTAATTAAAATATTAATCAAGTACTTTATATTTTGACACCCAATACTTGTCTTTAATGTCAGTGTACTGTACTTTAAGGTAAATTGAATATTTTTCACAAAATTTCAAAACCTACCTGTGCGGGAAAGATGTTATTTAGCATGCAGATGAAGAGAAAATAAAATAAAAATGTTAGAGTTAAAGAAAAATAGACTTTTTAGTACTTTATAACATTTATTGCGATGACTAATAGTTACGAGAAAAACACCTAATACATTTAGCAGCTTCATTAGTATAAAATGTTAATTAAAAAAACTATTGTGGAAATGGCAGTGCATAAATAAAGAGGAAGAAATCTTGGATTGGTGTGATGTAACGGAGCGGGTAGAGAGAGCTTGAATTATAATGAAATGTGATTATGAAATGCTGTAATGTACATTACACTATTCACTACTCAGTACTCATTTACCAATAAACATCGTTTTTAGTTATCTATAATGTACAAAATAATTTTATCCGAGTCTAAAATTGTCTAATTTTCCTTTTTTTGAAAATGCACCTCTTTTTGGCAATATTAAAAACTTTAATTTTTTGATACCATACCTTACCATAGACCAGAGGCGGGGAACATTTTTACCATTAGAGGTTGAATGTATAAGTAATAATAAAGGGCGTCGCATAGGTTAATGTACCTATAAATGCGACTTTTATGAAATTATTGTAGTTTTTGTATATATTTAACAATTCTGTGCATTATCTAGAAATATTAAAAAAAAAATCTTTATTTATTTATTATTTGACATAAAAAGTTAAAAAATAAAATATTTTTGCATTCACATAAGGTTAAAAACTTGTTATAACATTCAACATTTATTATTATTTTTCTACAAATTTATTAAATTCATAGATATTGTTGTAACTTTTTACATTTCCCTGTTTGTAATTTCACTGTTTGTAATGTTTTATATATATATATATATATATATATATATATATATATATATATATATATATGCTCACAAGAATAAAATTACAAACAGTGAAATGTAAAAGTCTAACATATATATATATATATATATACATTTTATACAACCCTAGACCAATATTTACACGATTACACTTTAAAATTATTTATAACCAATCAAACGTTTATGACCAATCAAACAGCTTTTTTGCATGCAATCTGATTTGCATCTAATACCAAATAGTTAAACTCCAGTGTGAGATTATGAATCATTTGGTTGGATGGCATTAGTGGGGGTTATGAGCGAAATATAGGTGGTAATTTTGTATTAAATATGAGAGAAAAATCTTTCAAAATTTTGAAATTTAATTATTGATAGAAAGCTCTTTGGTGAGTTTTTAATTATTTACGCTGTTCATTTGTGAACATACTGTGTTTTTAATTTGAACTTTCGGAATTTAGGCATTTTTTCTACCTATTCAACTATTTTAAAGATGGGTGCGTCATCTTTGGTGTTCGATGGTTTAATCATACTATGCATTTAATTGTTTTAGAATTTTAATATTTTAATGTTATAATATCTTTCAAAATGCGATGGCGAATAGATTAATTTTTCAAGTTTAATGGCTTAGTTTTAATTTTTTTTAATTTTTAATTTTTAAATTTTTGAGAATTGGATATTTTACGATTAACTTACCAAGTTACGATAGGGGGAAGGTTGGCGCCATCAAACTAGTTTAACCCCACTTATCGGTCCTAAGTCCGAGGTTGCACTTGGATATTTTATAAATTTTTATTTTATAATTTTTAATTTTGTTTAAAAAATTAGAATTTTTTTCTTCTATATTCCATTGATATTTTGAAATGGGTTCTAATGTTATAAGATTCATATAATTTCAATTTTTTAATTGATTATTAAGTTGTGATTAAATTATATATATATGTATATATATATATATATATATACATATATTTGCATCGAACTTCATTAAATGGAGCATTAACTGTTTCTCTACTTGAGCATGTGTGGTAGTGTTGCCATATTGCACTAGGTGTTGTTCTAACATTTGAGATGTATAATTGGCTATTCTCAGGAGATGTCATTGAAACATACATGCATTCATGCTGTACTTTATTTAATGCTATTGGTTTGAAAACTGTTCTAATCACTGTCGTAGCTAGCTCTGAGGGGGGCCATGTATCAAAATTCATTGGGGCACTTCTTTAGGTATGGGAGCCTAATATTGGGGCCCCTGGAGCTTGGGGGCTTCGTATCATTGATACGATTGATAGGGCGGTAGCTACGTCCTTGGTTTTCATCTGTATAATTAAATATTAAGTACTAGAAGTGCTAGCTTTTATAAAGGCTGTATAAAAACTCACTGAGGCCGCGGGTTCCCCACCTCTGTCATAGACCATCTTTTAAGCATAGGTAGATTCAGATTAATAATATTTTTTCTCTCCATACAACTGCGACCACCCTATGCATATATTTCTCATAAAAAAGACAATTATAAATATCGAAACCCAACGGAGATGTGAAATGTTGCTTCTTTTGTTAAAAAAAAAATTCTCTCATCTACGTTTACAGACCTTTTTAAGTAGTGTATTTTCCGATAAAAGAATGAGGCCATCTGGCAAAAAAGATAACCCGAAAAATTTCTAGAGTTGTATCATTGAGACAGCTGATTAAAAATACTACAGAAATGTGTCAATTTTCTAATTTTACTTTAAAAATCTGTGATGTGAGAAAAACTATACAAAAGGTTAGATACCTCTTCACAACGAAAAACTACTGTACAGAAAAATTTATAAATGTTTCTAGTATTTTTAAAAATTAATTTTAATAAAACTTACCAACTTATCTGAAGGATTGGTTCTTGCAAATGTCTTATAAAAATTCTTATCTGACACTCGAGAATCAGAGCATTTCTGGAAAACAAAAAGTAAAATATAAATATTACAAGAATTGTGTTTGAGTTAAAATATATTAATCATTGTAAATAATAAGTTAAATAAATTAAAATTATAGCATACTAAATATGAATTGCACAAAACTGAGTCGTAAACGAATACCTAATTACGCACTGGTGCTTTAAGAATGCAAACTTTCAAGTAATTCGTAATAATATCCAATGGCTTAGATATTAATCTTTCAAAAAAATCCAATAATTCTTAAATATTGTGCGCACACATACACACATAAATATGTGTGCTAGTAACAGTATCACTTATTGTTAATCTAAATTCTTGTTTTACATACTTTGATTTAATACCATCTTTCTAAGCTCCTTTCTCATTTTATTTCTTGCATTAAAAGTATTAAAGTCTGTTTTATAATGATACTTGTTTTTATGTTTATAGAAACAAAATACCTTTGCAACCGTTACTTGCTTTATTCGACGACTGTTTGGATCTAAATTTTTATCAAATCGGCAACGTAATTTCTACTATTTCCCTTTATTTTATCACCGGATTTTAATTTTTCTATTACTCAATTCCCTAGTTGAGAGAAATATTAATACTTTTTTATATTGTATTTATAGAGATTGGGCTCAAGATGGACAGTCTCCTGTTTATATACACTTGTAGCCACACAAAAGGCAAAATTAAGAAAGATTAGAGATATCACAGCGAAATTATTTGGTTGATAACATTGTGTACAAAGATAAAACGATTGAAATTACAGCCTCTTGTGACGCGTATGGATGATGACCAATTCAGTTGTTAATGTAGCCGACATTGTTGGCTATAACCGCTGCCACACACCTCGGCATAAAATCAAAGAAGCTTTCAAAGGATCCTTGGGGTACAGCAGTCCATGCGGCTTCCCCATATTACCAAAGATGATCTGGTGTAGTAACGGGTGGTGCATCCCGGGTCAGTCGTTGTGTAAACATGGACCCCATGTTTTCAATTGGTGATAGATCGGGAGATGAAGCAATTTGGAGGATCAATTCAATCTCATGGGTAAAGAGCTCTTGAACATTGCGTACCACGTGTGGTCACGCATTATCCTATTGGAGGGCATGCGCTGAATGTATGGGAGAACCACAGGCTCCAACACTTCAGAGATGTAGCGCTGACTGTTCAGTGTACCGGCAATGTGTACTTAAGTGGTGCGACAGTGAAATCCAATACCACTCCAAACAATGGTACTGAATGCAGGACCAGTGGTGCGATGCATAATATAACAATTCTGCAGCACATATCTCCACGGTGTCTCCAAACCTCCGCAATTATATATAATAATAATAATAATTATTATTATATATTTTATTTTTTAAAATCTTTCAGGACTTTAAACTAATACTTGGTATATGTAACTTATTACAATTTAGTTACTTCTGCTGTGATATTTAACCATAAATAGGTTAAATATCTAATGGCAATATGGTGCACACTTTTAAAACAAGAAATATAGAGGAGTCAACCCTTTCTTTACACTTCATAACACGTATTGTGATGATTTATTTTTTTTTAAAATGTAAGTTTTTTAAAACTTTTCATTTCATGGATAAGCATTTTCTATCTTGTGTATTACTCACATATTAAGTTGACACACGAAACTTTCAGTTACCATTCAAGCTATATTTTGTGCTTCAGATAATTTTTTATGCTGAAATAACGACTGAAAAAAAACTTTCATCATTTCTGAAATTTGTTTCACCATAAATAAAGAGGAGTTTCGCATTGGAAAAAATATTCAAAAAATTAAATATTTTAAGAATTAAGTATGGTTGAATATTCAATAGTTCAAAATTGTGCATTTCAATACAAAGTACAGAAAAAAGAACAACTTGAAGAAAAGCCTTTGAAAGTATCTCTTAATAATAAAATTACACGAGTAGGAAAAATTTAATAAAAAAAGCCTAACTTTTTTTATTTATGGGAGAAAAAAACTCATGATAAAAAATATTTAAATGGGGGAAAAACCTCGAATACATTAAGTAGCACAATCACACTGTAAAAAATTACAAATTTTTTCCGACTTTGATTAGATTTGAATCAATAGATGGTGTAAGATTACAAAAAAGTACAGAGGTTTTTCTTTTGAAGTAAACTTGCGAACACTCAGTATAATGGAAATGTGACTAAGAAGTGATAATCAATTCAAAGAAATTGAATTACTTGGCGATTAACTTAACTTTTAATGATGTTTGTTTTTTGGGAAAACATTTTAACTCAATTTCACATTTCGTATTTCGTGTATTCGTATTAATTACTTTTGAATCGAATTAACTTGAGGATTTCTGTTACAAATGTGTTTTTTATTGATCTTCAGAGTTTTTGTTTACATACTTTGGGAGATAATACATGTCTCTATAAATAATCACAGATAACTATTTTTTTAGTCATACTTTTAAATCAAATTAAATTGAGGATCTCTGTTTCAATTGGGCCTTTTATAGAATCTTCAGAAATTTTGTTTAAATACTTTGTGAAAATAATTCATGCTTCTATAAACAATCTCATTGGTAAGTGCATTTTTGTTTAACCCGTATAAGATTATTAAAAAAACATTTCCTATTTTAAAATGAATAATTGTGCATCCAGCAATTATATTGCAACGGAGGTAGCTTTAACTAAAAATACATGGTCCATTTTATATCTATGCCATCTAACAGTAACCAGGACAATTTTTGTTAACCTGTTCCCCATTCAATATAATTCTTCACACGAGAGCATTTTTCGGCCATTTAATTTTATATTTAGTGAAATTATATTAATCTACCTGACTGTTCTTTTTTTAAATGTAATTATGTCCCATATTCACAATGTTTAACGCATACATTCAAACATTGTCTATGTGAACAATTTTTTTTTATATTGAAGATAGATAAAATAATTCCCTTGCAACACAAGTATCACAAAAGTCTTACAGAATTAAGTAAAGCAAATAAAATAAGATAAAAAAAAAATTAAAGGAAAATAACAAAATAAAAGTTACGAAATAAAGAAATAACACAAACAAAAAAGTTACAAAGACAAAAAGTACATTATATAATAAAACGATTACGCAACAAAAGCAAAACAATAAAGTTAGAAAAAGAGAAATGAAAAATTTACAAATTCAAATCAATGAAGATACAAAATAATCAGAACAAAACTTTACTTGAAACAAGTTGAAAAAAAAATTAGGAAGTCGGTTGATTTTAAAAGCATGCAGTTAAATTTTCAGGCATTTTCTTTCTTTCCTAAATTTTGAAAAAATAAGGATAAATTGCTCACCCCCATCATCTCAGGCACAAAACTTGGAAGGGAATAGGTTAAATCTGTTGAGGTACATTTTAAAATTATCATGACTATTGAGGAATTGTGTGATTTTATAATTTGTAAAAAGTGATCAAGACAGAATCTTTGTGAAATAGTTAGAAAAAAATTTTTTTTTGTCAGAAAAGAGCGATATGATTGTATGTACTGAGTACTCCAAAGAGAGAGAAAATTTTCTTCAGTTTTTTTCTTGTAGGACAATTTTGGAATATTAACTGGTATTATTTCAACCCCTCCTCGCTTGGTTGCGGAATTTGCTAAGAATCAGCCCTTTCGTTTCCAAAAATTCCAGTATGGCCACGAACAAAAGTACAATATATATATATATATATATATATATATATATATATATATATGTATTCGGATATTTGAATCCTTAAAATTTTAAGATTCTTTTGAATGTCCACAAGAATATTATTGAGAAGTGAAATATATTGTAGAGGGAATCTGAAAAAACCAAGTAATTAGAAGAGCCTTTATGTGACATAATCCATAAACAAATATTTTGTATAATGTATTTATAATGTATTTTAAGCCATTGAGCCTTTATAATGTATTTTAAACCATTGAGCCTCATTTTTGTTGTCAGTAATAATTTTTCTGAGATGTATTCCATCATTTACATGATGCAGGTATGTTTAAATCAGTATAAAGCTAAAGCAAGATTCAATTTTGCATATTTTCGAAACAATACATGCTCTTAAAATAATAATAATTGTTAAAAAGTGTGTACTGCATTTATTAATTATTTAATACTGCATTTATTAATACATAAAAAAGCTATTAATGAGCAAAAAAATTATAATTTTACATAAATATTCTTAATATGTATAATTTTAAAATTACCTTTGAAATGCAGCTTATGTGTAAATGGTTTTGCTTATCTTGAACATAAAGGTTGTTAATTGTATGTGGTGATAAATAAAAAAGATTTTACGAGAAGGACGATTTTCAAATCAATAAAAACACTTTAGAAAAATAAACTATAATACTATAATTTAGTAACATTTAAAGTTGTTTTATATTAGCTTGGGAAATTTATGTTACAGTCATTTAAATAGATACCAACATAAACAGAATTGCAAGAATTATTTAAATGAAACATTTAAGTATTCATTTTTTTAACATCAAGTTAATTAATTAATTTTTTTCACACTCAAGGTAAAAAAAAAACTGATAATATTTTTATAGCTTTTTTTAAAACTATTATTGGTGTTATAAATTAAAAAGTTGGAATTTTTTTTCATGCCGTACTCAGCATTAATCCCTTGATGAAATTGTAGATTAATCAAGAAAGATTGAGTAAATGCCAAAAGAACAAACTGTAAAAACTTATTGATTAAAAAAAAATGCAATTCTTTTAACTTTACTTGATTTTTTTTTTAAAAAGCATAAAATTGTTATTTTTTAACAAATAAAATATTGTGGTTCTAACTATGTTAAATTATTCCAGTTTTAGAAATAGAAATAAAACGTTTTTAAAGCATAAGAAATGAACCAAACAAATAGAGATTAGAGAATGTTTAATACGTAGCGTTACGCTATTCGAAGATAAAAACATATTTTTGAAAAACAAAAACTAAAAGATTCTAATTAAATACTCTTCTCCCCTTTTTTAAAAAAAATTGCAACAACACAAGCTCAAATAAAGATTTTCAGATTAGAAATAAAATTTAATACCTCGAAAGTAAGTTTTTCTTTTCATCCCACCCTTTATATTTTCATACAGGGATTTAGTGAACTAATTATAAGTGTAGCGTCTCTTCTGTAGAGTAATATGTTGTTTGAAAAAAAAGGAATTTTATCCATAATTTTAATATTTTAAGAAAAATTTAAAATTATGAACATATTAAATAAAATATTTTTAAATACTAATGTAAAAAAAATGTTATGTGAAAGGATAAAAAAATAAAGGAAAACTTCTTAAGGAAATTAATTACTTTTCGTACGGCTTAAAAATAGTAATGATAAAAATTAAATAATTAATATCTCAAAGATCAATACGTGAAAAAATTAAAAAAATAATTTATCAAAATAAATACAGTTACAAAAACATTTCGGGGGTGTTGAAGCTATTTTTATAAAAAAAGTAGAAAGTCTAACATTTCTAATTAAAATCTGCAACAAAAATATTTAAAAAAAATAAACGAAAAAAAAAAAAAAATTTTAATTACTAGAACCAAGAAAGAAAATACTAAAGAAACAAATGGAAGTCTTATAAGACATAAAGTAAAGAACATTTTTAACTTATATTTCGAAATAACAAATTTCATTTAAGCCATGGGACAGTAATGGGCAGTGATTAAATGAAAAAACTGAGAAAAGAGTGAAATAAGATCTAAAAACTCTCCATTGAATATGAATTAAAAAATGCAAAGTTATGAGACATTGAAATAACACGCTGCATTTCAAAATCATCAAAATTGAATTCTTAATTTAAAATATAAATTTTTTATGCAGCATGTGGTGTAGAAAATGCATGACTTAATTTATTTTCTATTTGTAAACTAAGATTGCTGTATCTCAGAAGTTCCGGATTTCAATTCTTGATTTTACCCCTAAACTTTTTAAAGAACAATTGATATGTTTACACTTTAATTCACTTGTTTATTATAACTTGTTAATCATTTATTTGTTACCAACGACCTTGACATTATCCTCCTATATGACAGTCTTCATGGGAACTAACATGTATTTATCACATATATCCCTCTTTTCTGGGAGTGGCAAATATTTTTTTTACAAATCTTAAGGTACTTGTTTTGACCGGGTTCCCCGTGCTACCACTTTTGTTCCAAAGAATTTTTTATGGACATGTTGCATTTTCTCCCTGTAAACGACTTAGTGGTTTGGATTGCCGTGTTGTACGACTTATTATGGTTTATAAATGTAAAAGAGCAGAAAAAAAAGAAAGAAAAAGAAAGAAAGAAAGAAATGGGCATATGTGAACTCTATTGAAGGAAATTGAAACTCATCAAGCAAGAGACCTGCTGAAATAATTCTAATTAATCATGATAGCGAAAGTAAATTTGAGAAAAAAGATGAACATGAAACGTTTGAGTTGAAAGGAAAATTTTCAAATACTATTACTATCAAAAGAATTCTATCAAGAAAATATAAACCCCAAAATATCCCCAAGTCAAAAAAGTTTAACAGGCTATTTGTTGATCATAAAAGGTCAAAAAAACAAAGTAAATTGAACAAATTTTGACAGTTTTGCCGGCAAATAACATTCCTTAATGAGCACAAAATTCCGTAATGTGGGCCTTATTAAAGTAACGCACATTTGAAACTTTTTGATTCAGCTTGTTTGTGATATTTTTTTCTCAAATTATCAAAGAAAAATTTAAATGTCCTTAAAAGTAGGTAAGCATACTATCTATTAATTAAATTGTTCACTGGAATATGATTTTTGCCGTGTACAATACAAATAATTATTTAAAAAAAATCGGGGGAAAGGGCTCAGTAACCCCACCGGGCCATTAACGTTAGTATCAAGTGCATGCCTGCTGTCGGATGAAAATGGTTGTATTCGTTGCACTTTGCTTCTCAGAAAAGGTACGAATTGTACCATAATAATCAATAAAAGCAAGTTAGATAAAATAGTGGTAGTTTTATTCACTTTTTTATATGATGCTATTTCATATCGCTGCAAGCACATTTAGTTTATCAATCAGTTTAATGAGACATAAATGTGTGTACCCTATCACACTTTTCTACATTTTTTTTAACTCAAGAATGGAATTTATTATTGAAATTCTCATCTCTGCCTTCAAGTTAATCTCACAGCCAACTTTCATCTGTATTTACTCTTATTGATCTTCATTCAAAAAACACTTTGCTCACAAATATATGTTGCCCCAATTATATATATACCATTTTCTGTCTATTTGATTTTCTAACTGTCTGGGTGGGCCGCTATTCTCCCACTATTCATTTAAACTGTTAAAAACTATTTTATGTTCTAAATACATACTCTAACAAATCAGTTTTACTAAGCCAGCATTTTTATTTCTAATGTAATTTCCAAAGAAAAAGGCGCACAGCCACGACGGGTAATCGCTTCCTTTTTATGTTTTGTGTTGTCTATAAATCGATACTCCGAACAAATTAGTGTTGTACTTTGTTTTATCTTTTCCTTTTCTCTTTTGTGGTTAGATTGATTTATTACGCCATAAATATATCTGAATTTTTTTTAACTCCATGTTTTGGAAACCTAATAAGATTACTTACAAAGAATGCAATTTTTATTTAATTTCTCTTCTCTCTTATTTTTGGAAATTTTTTCAGCGTCTTTTAAGTAGAGTTTCTCATCAAACATAGCAAATGCATTAAGGCTCTTATTTATAGAGATTTGATCCAACAGGAATGTCCCTTATTCATAGCTCTCCAAGTGAGTGAGTGTTATATTAACTTCATACTATAAAAAAAACACGAGGGCTATTGGTGATGGACCTCGTAATTTTGAATCCTTGTCAAGTGCAGAAAAGGACACCTGAGATAGCACCTTCTTCTAACTCAATGCTTCTCAAACTTTTAATGTTAGCGACCCCATATTCAATCATAATTTTCAACGCACCCCCCTCTCCGTACAATAACAATGTATTGAATTCAATAATACTATACTTTGATGCTAATGCAACAATACGACTTTCCTCTTTTATGTGCCACCGACGTATATAAACGTCTCGCTCAGCCAAAGTGTATATTACCTTGGGCGTATACGACATTTCAAAATACGATCTTTTCTGTTCACTGCTATCCATAAAACTTCCGAAGGCTTTAGACAGCAATTAAAAAGAACTTGTCACACTCAGTATTTGCAATGGATATACTTATTTCAGAAGATTCACTTATTTATTCTTTTTATTTCTCCTTCCACGGCAGAAAAATATTACATACGTGAGCTAAGTGGAAAATGGTAGTATTGGGGAGCGAATCGCGTAAATTTTAATCGACAGTTAAGGGATTAATTATAAATTGAACAAACTATCAAGATAAGTGTTAATTTTTGTAAATAATTTTATGTATGGCAGACCCATGGGTCCACTAATAATTATTAAATTTGTTGACTTAGTATAACCAAATTAATTATAAATACATTGTGCAGTACTGATACATTTGTAAGGTGTATTATATCAGTGTAAATGAGTATTTTATTTTTTATTATGTCAGAAAGTATTTTGTTTGTTCACTTTCAGTAAATTAATAATTTTAAATAATCTTCTGTTTTCGACTTTTCAGTATGCTCGCGCCCCCCTCGTAGAGTTATCACGCCCCTCTAGGGGGGTACGCCCCACAGTTTGAGAGACACTGTCCTAACTATAACCTCACCGGAGGAAATTGTACCTTGATAGATTTAACGTGCAACGACTGCACTTACACAGTGAGCCTTCAGTGGTACCGGGACTCGGAACCGTGATACTCCAATTACGAGTTCATGACCATAACCATAAAGCTACCACAATCACCATAGGGGACTTAAGTTCTACCATAGGTATGTGCTGTTAAATAACGGCCAAAAGTTTAATAGCGAAGTTGATGAAATTGATCATCAGTAGCTCTATTGTCGTAAATTATCTTTTGTCAATCTTTTTAAAAGAACTCCCTTCAGGCGAATGTTTGTGCATTGTTGCTCCGTATGCTCGTGTTGACATTTTTGTTATATTAGTGAGAATGGAATAACCTATCAAAGGTTTTAGCGGTATTTTGTTCTCTTTATAATCTGTTTTAGTCGCCATTATCGTGTCACTACTCAAAATCAAATAATAGAAAAGTAGACATTGAATGTCGTGCTTTAAAAGCAGAATCATTTTGTCAAATAATTAATTGATACAGTTTAATATTTAACGTACAATGACAGTAATAGTTGTGTTAAAATACTACAATATACGTGTCATTATCAAACAAAGCACGTTAATGGATTTTCAAACCTCACATAAAATGAACGATCATTAAAACTGCAAAGTTTGAAACACAATGCGTCAACTTATTATAACGCATCACATCACATGAAAATATTCCTCTTCGCAAATAATACAGTTCATCATTTACGTATATTCATTAGACTCTACTAGGAACATTGTTTTACATTAAATTTCGAAACATAAATTAATTTCGGTAAGTAGAATATTAGAACTTTAAAAAAGAACATGGACATATTAGAAAAGGAAAAATCGATAGAAAAATTAATATTAAACGAAAAGAAAAAAACTAGAACAAAAGTAAACCTTACAAATAAAATTGTTTTATTTAAGACAAACACACACAAAAAGTTCACTGATAACAACACATTATGATGCCCAAATAAAAGCAACGTTCAGAACAATAATCTCTAATGTATTTCATGATACATAAGTTTCACTTTCTGAAGAAAGTCTTTTTTTTCATCGCTTTTAAAAAAACAGCACGAGTCAGCAAATAAAAATTTCTATTTCTTAGAGTTAATGCTCCCTCTCCTATTTCTAATTTGTAATACCTTGGTCAATAAATCGCGTTAATCAATATATCTCAATAAGTAATATAAAATTTATAACATCAACAAAACCTTTATTCTTTCCTTGTCTTACCTTTCTTATCACAGAATTTCTGCAATAGACTCTAACTGCAGATGCTAGGACACTAGTCTATTATTAATAGCGTAGTTTATTTATAGACAATAACATTAGTCACAGAGTACTCTCTCTCACAACTACAGATGGAAATGTTATGGTTATTGTTGCTGAGACGGACCATTACACTAAGGGACATTATCATTACTGTAACAGGAAAGGAGACTCATCGCTTACCGGTGAAGCGTGAAGCTGGGACTATGTTCTGGATGTGTTGTTTTATATTCAGAAACGATCCAAACTTCCCAACGTCTTCTGTAACTTATTGCCTTGGGTAAGGGGATATCTTTCTTAAAAAATGACACTTAGATGTTAGAAGTTTCTGTATTAATGAGTAATTAAAAGGGAAAAAACTTCTAATTAAATTATTGAAAAAAAGAAAGTTGCTCAATTCTTTAGATTGTTTCATGAGTTTGTAATCATGTTACCATGGGCTACCCGAGAGGTTTGTCTTTTAAACCGGGTTTCCTTATAGCCAGCTAAATTGGTACTTATCATCAGATATAAATCAGTGGTTCTTAAACTGTGGTCCGAGACACCAGATTCCCAGTGCCTTTCGAGGGATCCTTGAATGTTTCTTATTTAATGTTAAGATTTCCCCATTTTACAGACTCTGAAAGGCGTCGTGGAAAAATTGAAATAAGCGCCATCCTAGGCTAGATCACTAAGATGCACTCAATGAAAAAACTAATAGAACGTGTACTTTGATCTAAAATATTAATTTAGTTTTTTCCTTTACAGTGGATTCTCTGACCTTGTGAATTTTAATATAATGACATTACTGATGAACTTGCAAAGGGTGGTACTTCGATGACCCAGGTCAATGTGGAAACTATGACGTACCTTGAACTAACTATACTTGAAATGAAAAAAGGCCCAAGAAATCTCCCAAACAACCCCCCCAAACCCTTCTTACCTTAGTCGGGGTGCCCTTGAGCGTCAATCGGTTTTTAAAGTGACAGTAGAGATCAAACTACTTTTGCTCGATTGTCTACGGGGCATTTAAAGCCCCCCAGATTCTCCCATGGTGCCAAGAACTTTCCAATTAGCACCAAGTGTTACGATGAGGCCAAGTGAGGCTATACCGCAACATTTGCTTAATTGCGTTGGCTTGGTACGAGAGGACCTTATGAAGAGGCCTATTTTGGTTTTAGATTTTCTAAGGGCGGACAAACTGATGAACGTGGTCTGATTTAGACCGGAGGAATAAGAAAGGAGAAGAAGAATATATTAAATTAGTTTTAATTAGATTTTTAACTAAAATACTGTTTTCTTAAAGAGAAAAAAGAAGTGTTAAAAAAGTCTGCAAGTAGCAGAGGCAGTCTTAGGATTATTGAGGAACCTTTAAATTACTCAGTCATGAGTTGGGAGTAAGAGAGAGGTGCCAGAAACTTTGGGAGTCCTAGAGATCGAAAGAACCACTGAGATTATTACAGAAAATAATAGTTACTGCGGTCGATATGGCCACATTAATTAGTTCCTCAATTATATAGTTGTACATCTACTTGAAAGTTACAAGTTTTCTCAAAAAGAATTTTTTTTGGAAAGCGGAATGGGTTTGAAGGGGGCGCAATTTTTTTTTCCCTTTTTTAGCTTGTCTTGACCATATATCGTGTATTCATTTCTACCTTTAAAATTAATAAAAGTAAATAATTGGAAATACCTGATTGTAAACATTTCGTGTCCTATTTAATTGCTACTCCAGCCATGCTGCATTCGGATTTTCCAGGTAACCCCAAGTATCAGCGAGATCTCTACCTAAACCAATATGAGGAGGAGATACCACGACAATCAAATAAATAGAAAGTGCCATATTAAAATTGGAAACAGCAATATTCTTTGAATTCGGTTCAAATGAATCTTAAGAACAGTGAGAGAGAGAGAGAGAGAGAGAGAGATGTCCGAATTAAAACAGTAGAAATACGATTATCACAGTGTCCTTTTTTAAAGACAAATGTCAAATATCCTTATTAGAGGACATCGTATCCGAGTAGACATCATAAATAATTTCCAAGTCGAATCAAAAAATGGTTTTTTATTCCCCTCAAAAAACTTTCCCTAAAAATTTATGGGCCCCATACATTTTAACTGAACCATATAGTAAATCCTATAGTGATATGAAAGTAAAGAGGAAAACCAGCTGAAATGTCATTCTTGCCATTTAGTTTAATTTAAAATAAATGAGTCTATTTTTAACTATTTTACGCTTGTTGATACATATGTTGTACCACCAATTCTTATTCTTTCATTGTGTGGTAGTACATAAAACGCGTACCACTTATTTAAATGCCTCAGAAATTGATGCTAGATGGTACATTCTTTGAATTACCACAGAGATCAACTTCTAGGAGTAACTTAAGTTTCCAACAGATGTCAGAAGTTAATTGTGTGCAATGAGTTTACGCAGTAGTTCATTCTTTCATCAGCTGTGAGTCTGCTGAGGGTTTTTTTTTTGGAAGTGACTGTGTTGTGTATTTTTAAGTGTAAATAAAAGTGATTCTTGTGATATTTGATACAAATCAAATAAGTACACATATTATTTAACTAAAAAAATCAATATTACAGTAATTAGTATCTCACATGTGTTTTGCTACGATAAAAATATGAGAGTTCAAAAAATGTACCACCACGCTATTGGAGGCCATCTTCTTTACAAATATAAAATGCATTCGCTAATTTTTTCGTTATAATGGACATGTTTATTGTGCTAGATAGATTTGTTGTATTATAATATTATAATATTTATAATTATAATATTATAATACAACAAATCTATTAACAAATAATTTATTTTTATTTTATAATTATAATATTTATTAAACAATAATACATACACACACTCACACACAAAAAATTTCCCAAATGTCATGAATGAGCTATAGCTTGTGTTCAGGATAATAATAAATATAATTAATACACTTTTTTTCATGTCAACTAAATAAAAACTAGGAAAAATAAAATAAAGTATAGATTAGAATATTTAAAATTAAAACTAACATTAGGTAGATTAGGACTAAACTAAAATTAAACTTACATTAGATCAGGAAAAACTGCAAATGTTTTTTTTAAATTTAAAAGGGTTTAATAACAGTATACAATGAAGGGGGTTTTATTTATTTATTTTTCCCAAATATTTAAAAAAACTAGGTAAAAATTATCATTTTCTCCAAGGAAGAAAATATCATGTTTTCAGAACTATGATGCTGCTTGAAGCGTGGTGGTACAAAATATGTACCACCTATATTTTAAAACTTTGAGCACCCTTTATTTAAAAAGATATTTAATATTATTAATATGTATCAGCTTTTTTGTTGAATAATTATAGATTTGTGAAAATATTTCTAATTATTTCCCTCTACTGCAATATTTGTGTCATTATTTTTATTTTTTCAGCGCATGGAAGAGTTAAATGTTTCAAATGGAAACCAACCCAGTAACATCTTAAATATTTCTTTAGGCCCTGCGTTCTATGCAAAAGTAGGCTTTCCCTGAGACCATTTTAAGTGCACAGCATACAGAAAACGTTGCAAAATACTCGTACTAACGGTGACTTATAACAAATATATATGCCTGGTTCCTTATCTTACAAACTTATGCACAAACCGACTCTTTTCTGACTGCCAACATTCGACTAAATGATGATTTATGTTGGTAGATCTAAGCCTAGACATGGACATGATTTAATAATGCAGCCTTGCTACTGCTGCAAACATCAACAACTTGTTTCACAGTTATGTTGTGATTTTGACTATAAGAATTAACAATCAATGCATATCTACATATCTTAAAACAAAGTAGTAATAAAACAGTATACTATGATTTATTTTAAAGTTCATTTGCATTTAGACACTTAATTAAATTCGTTTTGTACATCAGCTTTTGAAATGCATGCCTTAACATTATTCTACAAAATGTACAATAAGATCTTAAAGAGATATTTATGTAATTATCAATGCAAATTTTTATATCCGAGGCGATTATCTCGAAAGCGACATTTACCACTGTAAATGTAAGAATTGAAAAAGGAAATCTCTAAAGAGTCCGTTATAAACATTCTAAAAGAGTCATTAAACATTATCTGCTGAATCATACTAAAGTGTAATACGAAAAATAATTCCATTACGTGAGCTGACTTAAATGAAGTCTTAGATAGCTTCATTTTTCATCCAAAAGAAATCTCACTTTCATTCTTACAATCACAGACTTACTTAATTTAAATAAGAAAAGAATTTCAATGAGCCATTTAGAAAAATAAGATAAAGAAGGGTTCACAGAAAATGCATTTATTTGATTGATTTGATATGCTTCTTGTATCAAGTTATAAATTATTTTTTTATTTGCTGAATATAAATGAATAAGCAAACCTCATTAAAATAGTAAACCGAGTACACAGTGAAGTGTTTTAATATTGTTTTCAATGGAACACAATTGTATGTTTTCGTGATTTCAGAGATCCTTTTTTTGTGGTATACATTTGGCACACAGACAAGTAATATAAAAAAGTTAAGGTATCCGACTACGTTCAGAGCCGTGATTTTGCAAAAGCTTATAAATGGATAATATTTATGATATTTATTGTCACTTAGATTCGAAAATGTATATAAAATTGTTTTAAGAATAGTATTACAATAAAAAATTATTTAAGTACAATATTTTGACAAAAAATGAACATAGAATAACCCATTTTCAAAATATTCTCCTTTCGTGAAAAATACTTCTATTATAATAATATTTTTCCTGTATATAGCTCAGACCTCTGTACAGAGTCTCAACTAGAATTTGTGAAATATATAACTTAGAAATGGGTTTATCCATGTTTTACGATAACAGAGGGGAGAAATTTTAAGAAAAAAACTGCCGATAATTATTTCAATGGGTTGTAACTGAAAATAATGTGAATTTTTCAAAAATCATAGATGAGCCTCTGTACAGAGGTCTGAGCTACATACAGGCAAAATATTATTATAATAGAAGCATTTTCACAAAAAGAGAACATTTTGAAAAAAGGTTATTATAACTAATCTTTTGCCAAAATATTGTATTTAAATAATTTTTTTTGTCAAAATATCTTTAAAACAATTTTATACATGTATTTTAATCTAAGTGACACTAAATATCATGAAAATTATCCATGTATGCGCTTTTTTAAATTCACGGTTCCGAACGTAGTCGGATACCTTAAGTCAATTCCTACTTAGATCAACAAAGAAAAACTTTATTTTATGTACTTTTTATTAAATACTTACAATTAATATAAATATGTATATACACATGACAGAATTACAATAATAAGTGGCAAAATAGAAAGGGATTTTTCTTGCAATTTTCCATTTTCCCTTCTATATAGTGTTTGTATTACTTTTTTTGTTTATTACCATATATTCATTCATAAGTTAAATTAAATTGTTCTGATAAAACAGTATATTAAAAAAGAAATCACATTCTCAGAAAATAGGCTATCCCAGGTGGGATTCGAACCCACGATCTTTGGATTACAAGTCCAAAGCGCTATCTATAGCGCAACAAAGACACTGCGATGATTAATGAATTAAATTAATGAATTAATATTTAAAAAAAACTGTATTAACATCAAATGTCATCCACTACAAGTTTTAAGGAATGTTTTTGAACTTGAATAGATGAATGGAACGTATTTTATTAAAGATTAAAAAATGAACTATATATATATATATATAGGGAGAGAGCGAATTAATAGTAGAGGAATTAAAAAAGGCAGGATACACTAATATATTTTAAATGTAAGTTAATAAATATTTAGCTGATTAATAAATATTTTAAAAATAACAATGTTTTTCAATAAGATATGCTATGAAGTATAAAAAAATGTGATAATAAATCAGAAGCATCATAAATGATTTTTCAAACTTTATCATGTAAATTTAAGCTATATATTTTCGTATGAACATCTTTTTTTATGGAATGTGATTCTAACAAGATAAAATATCTAGTTCATTAAATGTTCCAAAACAATGGAATCCCCATTCTACTAATTAAATGTAATTAATACTGATTTAGAAATATTTAGAGATTTTTTTAAAAAAATATTTTGCCTTTAAAATGAATTTTACAATAAGTTCTTTCTAACTTTTTCCCCCATTAGCTCTTCTCAACTAACAATATAAGTTTGGTGCAATTTTTCTAAGACAAGTCCTTAATACATAAAATTAAACATGGTACTAATAATAATCTCATTATTTTGTTCCGGTATTTTAAATCAAAATGTCATTTAAGAAAGAAGAAATAGCAGTTGAGATTATAATCAAACTTTTTTTTAAATATATGATTTATTGACTTAACTAAAATGTTAATTCTTGGTTATAACTAATCTCTTTTTTACCATGAGTTCATAAAACATCACATATTTGACGCTAATGTTTTTTATGCGTAATTAATGACACAAGATAGAACATTTTCTTAATGAGTTGAGAAATAACAATTAAAAAAAACGGCTTTTAAGAATTAACTACTGCTTGTTTTTAACACTTTTTGTTCTAAGGATCTATTGTTAATAAGATGAAACCAAAAAAAACCACGTTTCCACTTCTTTTTTATAACTCTTTTCCCTACATATACATGAAATGCATGAATGCTTTGTTAAAAATACTAAAGAAATTAGTTACTATAAGAATAAATAACATATAATGAATACATATATATATATATATATATATATATAGGCTGACCCGGCGACGCGTTGCTGTGGCTTTGTTTCAATAAATTGAATTAAAATTTTTCTAAGCCATTCAATATAGTCAAATTAATCTTCGTTTACAATTTCGAAGAGTTGAAATTAGTCACATAAAACAACATAACGTTTTGAATTTCGTATTTTATCCATCTCCTATTTGAGTATAGTATGATACACGAAATACTTGCGAAGTTGTTAAGTAACAATATATGAAGATTTAATTTTATAAATAAGGTGACTAACGTTGTTTTTTTTATCTATTTTTAATCTTATTCTTATCATTTTAATGTGTAACAATAAATAAGCTTAATGTAACTAATCACTTATCGGTGCACAATATTTTTCAGGAACCCGTATTTTGTTATCTCAAATAGATTCGACGGTTTCCCCACACGTGAGCATGTAACATATAGTTGCTCATCAGAAAAACATGGATTTTCTAAGTCCAAGCATCAAATGGACGTTGTTTGTCTTTGAAATTTATTTATGGTCATCGCAAAAACCAAATAAATCGGGAATTGAAGCCTTTTGAAAGGTATTGGGAATTCTGACGATATCAATGGAATACGTGACACAACAGAACTATTTCTCCTTTAAACTTTATAGTCAAAATGTATGCTTCAAGAACTTTCCCGGTAATTATTTTAATGACCAAAATGTTGTATAGTTGTATATTCTATGTGGAATTAAGTTTCACTGCAGAATAATCAGTGAACCAATCTTCAACGGAAGATTGTGTGGAGGTGTTCCTGATAAATCCAGAGAATTCAAAAACTCAGCTGGAAAATTGAGGGGTTTGTTTTCATTTACAATAGTGTCGATTGATTTAAAAGGCATTGGATCACCTGGCAAAAAGTCTGTATCTGAAAGTTTATTCTGTCAATATCAACATTTTTTCTGATTAAGTAACATGACTCCAAAGCCAATCATTATCAAGATAATTATACAGTATATCTTAGAAGACACACTGAGGAGATTGTTTTCATTATTAAATATTATGTTCATGTTGTCGGGGCAAACTTGAGGACACTTGGTACTTTTTACTTTTATTTATTGATGTAGAAAGATATTTCAAGTATTAAACAGTAAACAGGACATCAAAATACAGACAAACACAAGCTGCAGTGATGTACATATATTTTAGACTACGACAACGAGACAAAGCGATAGTGTGTACAAATAACTCTTGCTTTTTATGCTGGCTGTGAAGGTCAAGAGACTCTTTCTAACAGAAGCCACAATTGGTCAGAAACTGGCGGGAGAGAGTTTCTGACGCAATCTTACTATCTGATTACGATTAAAATCCCGATCAAGTGGGCAAAACAAGTTAACGCGTTATTCCTGAAGAACTGGACCAAAGCATTAAACGTTATGTAAAAGGATACAAGAAGGAATTATTACATATATATGTGTATATATATACAGAGAAGATACATGTATATATATAGGGTGGTTACAATCAAAAGTTCACTTTTACAATGCTGTAGAAGAAAAAGAATTACTACTCAGAATGACTTCATATTTGAACTGATTATACTTGAAGAAGGGAGAAACGGTATGATATAAGAAAAAAATCACTGTCGTTTTCGCTGTTGCTTTTTTACATTGTTTTTGGCTGAAGGATAATGAAAACCAATTTTCCCATCCAATATGGTACGATCTTTCCATGGTAGATCTGCTTTTCACTAACAGTGCAAAAACTGTCGAATGACTTGAAAGTTATTTTTTCCAACAAAAAAACAACAACAATCATATAAATTGAGTGATACAGTTGGTGTAAAGTGCAAATCATGACAAAGCCCTCATAATTCGATTCAAAATGTCACTTTTTGCAGAATCCACTTTTGTTATACCGCTTGCAGCGCTGCCTATTTAGATACGTTGGAAATTTTCCTATGTCATACGTTTCCTCCCTTTTCAAGAGTATTCAGTTCGAATTAGAAGTCATTTTGACCTGTGTTTATAGTATTTTTTTTAATCACCGTATATATAGGCTTACCAAAAATCGAGGATTAGCCTGGGTAGTCGTGGTTTTTTAAAGCTGTCCGTGGTAATATCCGTGCTTGTAAAAATATCCAAGATTTTGAAAATTTTATGACAGGCAATGATTTTTTAATTTTTAATTTATATATTCGACATCGAGTTTTTAAATATTGTCTTACGGCAGTGCATATTTAATAAATATTTCAGAAATTTGAACTAAATTCATCATAAACACAGAAGTATTTTAAACATATCTTGAATGAATTTGTCAACTTCAGGAAAGAAAACCCCACAAAACCATTTTCTGCCAAAAAATTGCCATGAATTCTAAAAAAAAAAAGACGTTCAAGAACAAAAATTCTTCTCAGGTGTAGACATTTTTTTAAAACTCTAGTATCCAAAACTTAGATATGTGGAGAACCAGTTTTGATAAAGTTGTTAAGTTGCAGAAAATAAATTTACAAATTGAAATTGCTTAGTTTAATTTAGAAGAGTACAAAATTTTTTTGTATAAGTGAATATATAAAATTCTATAAATATTGATGAACGTACAATGTTATAACAGGTTATTCAAAACTAAAAAGTTGATTGTAGTTCAAGCTTCGAAAAAAGACGTAGAAATCAATTTTTATACGGTACGGATATTTCTTTTTTCAATATTTCTAAAATGGTTAAGTTTTTGTGATGTCTTTGGCTGTGAGATATCTGCTTCAGTTGAGAGAGCTTTCTCAACTATGGAGAACATTTCGTCTGCATAAAGGCAAAAACTTTTAATATACATTGTTAAACAACTGTTAAGGGTTAAAATTAATTCAAAATTTCTGCTGTGAACTATGTGATGCAATTAAAACAAACAAATCATTTCTGAATAAGTCATGTCTAGTGATAAATACAACTGATTAAAGTTTAAGGATTCAGCAAACTTCAGCAACTTCAGTAACCTTTAAGTAATTTCAAAAATATGTACTGGGTTGGAATTTCCAAAATATGGTAAGCCTATGGCAATCATTACTTAACCTAACAACAATATTTAAACGTGTCTAATATGCTTACAGATGAAAATAATTTTTATACAGATATGAAAATGGAATTATTATTATTATTAACTATGTGTATTATTTATTTTTATCGAAAAAAATTAAAACTTCAGTTTAGATGTTCCTAGAAGTACAAATTACTTCTAATACTACGATTACTATAGATATAGCGTGTACTAATAAGAGAGTAAGAAATGTTTTATTAGCGATCATTATATAAAAGAGTAAATGTTGAGATAATTATTTTTGTATCTCTAAAAACAATCTCATGGCCCTCTATATTATCAATTCATGTAGTTAACAAACCCTAGAAATAGCGAAACAGTTGTGTTTAATCGCCAACCATAAAATATTGTAAAATAAAAATTGAAATAATTATTCTTTTTTAAAAATATTTAGAATAAAAATAACAGTTATAAAATTGTTGTTATAATTATATAAAAGTATTCTACGCATTTCTTTTTTCTTCCGTAATGGGGCTGCGTATTGGTATTTCTACCTTTGCAGACCTAGTACATTCCACAGGAGCTGGTATTACTTTTTAGTGCGGCACCATTTAGACGATACCAATTACCGCAAGTAATTTTGACGCCTAGTTTCTTTCCCAGGGAGAGGCACCTGAGCCCCTGCCGATGCAAAATTTGTACTTAAGAATTTCCCAAAAGGGGCACTCTAGGGACTTTTCATGCCGTATATTCAAAAGACAGGGCCGCTGAAATTTTTTGGCATCGGGAAAAAATCCCCGACTTGGGCCGGGGTTGCCCCCCAAACCCTTTGGGGTACAGAAGCCAGGACAAACCAACAACGCCACCATCGGTTATGCTTTTTATAAAATTAGATTTACATGTTTTAAAATTATAATGTAGCTTAAGACAATCAAAAATAAATAAATAAATAAAATAAATTTTTTGATTTTTTTTTAAAAAAGCATTAAAACGGGTATTTCCTTACAATTCATGATTACATTCGAAGAAAAGTTAAAAAGCAAAGGGAATTTTGCAATTTCCCTCTCCAAGGTTTGGCAATCGCCTTAGTATCCAGCGCTGAATGAGGGATACAGTCAGCAACCCTTGTTTACAACGTGTCATTCATCTTCCTTGTAGTCTTGGGATGAAGGGCCTTTCGACATAAAGCAAATCTCCCTTCAAAAAAGGGGGAAAAGGGGACAGTGATTCGCTTTTTGTTTTAGGAAGATGTGAATCTTACGGAAATTATTCGTCGTATGAATGTTCAGCATTGTGACGAATGTTTATCGTGCAGCAAGACCTACGAATGGATAGAACCCTTCAAACAAGGAAGAATTTCTTTATCTAACGACGAAAGCTCAGACAATCCATCGACGCCAACCACTGAAGACAATGTGCAAATCGATGAGGGCATAGTGATGGAAAGGACAGCTAGTATCCTGCTCAAGTATCACACTTTTCGTTAACAAAAGACGAATCACTGCCCTCTTTTCCTCCTTGATGCATATCGAGAATGGAGCTGTCCTGTTGAATGGTCTGCAACACACCAAAGACTACGTGGGAGGACGAGTGACACGTTGTATAGAAGTTTTGCCTACTACCTTTCATTCAACGTTGGGATACTTGAGTGAGTTGTTGCTAAACTTCGGAAAGAGCAATTGCAAAAGTCCATTTCCTTTTTGACTTTCCCTCGTACATACTACAACTTTTTTTTCAAAATAAAGTCGTATTTATTTTACCAGTTCTTACATACAACCCGGAAACGGTTCACAATAAAAGGGTATCATTGAATTCATTAATTAAGTTATAAAATCAACGAATCCTTAACCGAATTTTCAAAAGTATTATAATCTTACTTTAAAAAAAATTTAAAGAACATCCATAAAACTTATTTTCTTCCCGAATTTATTAAAAAAATAAATTTCTACTAAAAAAATTAAAACTTCGGGAAAAGAACGATCTATTTCAAAAGGCCGGGTTAGTTTTCAAAAATTTGGGGGAAAAAGTGAATTCATTTTATTGACTAACAATGTATAACAATTACTAAATGAAACTATCATTTTTGAAAAGTGTTCGAAAATGGAATCATCATGCGTAAATTATCTACTGTGAACCATTGCCAAAATAATAAGGCATCTATACATTTCTTTTTTTTTTGTAAATTCCTTTTTGAAAACCACAAAACCAACCAAATTTAGACTAAACTTCATTTCATTCGAAATTCAATAATGGAATTCAACTAAAATAAATGAATAAATATCGTTTTCAATATTTTTTTAATTACTGACATTAAGACACTTGTGACAAAATGTCAAAAAACACTTTTTTATGGTTGTTACAAATGTAATGATAACATTAAAAGTTATTCAAAGTAACAAATAATGAAATATTTAAGCAAAATGCTTTTGGAATAGAAACACCTTTCAAAATATTAGTATTATTTAAATGTCCCTATAAGAGTGAATTTAATGAAATTATATATAATCATATTTTAATTAAATGCTCATAAATAACTAAGCTATTTTTTTTCGAAATATATCCGATTTTTTCTTTAGACAAATATGTAAGATGAAAAACAAATCTTTACTGAAAAACTTACTTTTTTTCAAGTTCATTACAAATTCTATGTATTAGAAATATCTGAAATGAATGATACATACCAAAACTCTATTCAAGTATTTCTCAATTTATTTTTTAAATTTTTTTTAAAAAAAATCCTAGAATAATAATTTGTTTCTGCTGAGTATCTAAAAATTATAACAACGTATAACATTACATAAAATATTTAATACTGGATTATTTATTTAAAATATTTCACAATTCAATTATTCTTTAGACTCAATTAGATACTATTATAAAATGCAATGACATCTGAATGAAAGAAATACTTTTGAAACTTTATTTAGGCCCCTTAAAAGCCTAAATCAAATTTAAATTGCCTGATCAAATGAAAAATGTAGAACAAAAGTAATATACTAATTTACTCAAACTTTAATTAGATTCAATTTTTTAAAAAATTTTTACTTTATAATTCAGTCCCTTCTGGAAATAAAAAGAAACATATTTTCATTACAGAAAAGAAATTAATTTAGAAATCCAATTATGTCAGTGAAAGAATTTGAATAACTCTGAACTAGTTTCCTAGTAAAAATTTTAATTTTTCTAAAGACCTTTTACGCAAAAAACGATTTCTTTTACTTTAATAATATTTCAATTAATTTTAATATTTTAATTTTAACCTTTATTCATATTAAAATTAAATCTTTTTATAGAATGAAAATTATTTTGAAAACTAAATTATTCTCTCAGAGTAGAAAAATCCTTGAATACGAAAAAATTAACTATCTTTTAAATAAACTATTTGAAAAGGGCTCTACAATTAAAATCACTTGGAAGATTTTATTAAAAAAAATTCTTTTATTCAAATCGTCTCTTACATAAATCATTGAATAGTAAAATACACAAAACCTGTCTTGAAATCAAATAAATATGAACATTATGAAATTTATAATTCTTTAAATTTTATATTTTAATCCTCTTACTTCGCTTCTTTGAAGGTACCGTGTAATTATTTTAGCAAAATTATTCAGTAAAAAATTTATAACTCTGAAAAGACAACTGGAACATTTCAAACTTTTCTTGCGATTCAAAATTTAAATTTGTTAATTATATTAACCTTAAGTACATAAAACCTCTTCAATAAATTTAAGAAAAGTATAAGTTTGCTACTTTTAAGGAAACTTCTGAGAACTGGAAAGAAGAAACGTTTTTAAGAGTTCTTTTAAGAAAAAGGGTCGGATATTTCTCGAAACTTTTCTTCAAGGACTTTCATCGATCTGAAATCTAGGAATCGGATATATACCACTGAATGATATATTCAGTTTAGGGTAGGAAGAAATCTTTGAATCATTCCAAATGACCCTAAGTACCAAAGGTTCAAAAAGAAAATTCCAATTTGGTAGGATTGAGTTAGTTATGAACTAAGTTTCATGAGGCAGAAATTTCAGAAGTTAAGAAAAAAAATCTTAAAAAGATAAAAAAAGAGAAGCTCTCATCTTGTCTTTCAACAGTTTTCAAATAAAATAGATAGAAATAAGGTTCGGCATAACTTTCTTAACTCTGAAAAATGTTTTTGCAATCTTTTTTTTCCCCTCTTTTGACTCGTAAAATAGAAATACGTTTTTCAATTAGAGCTTCAATGGGTGTTGTTTACTCTTGCAAGGAAAGCTTCTAATTAATTTTTGGGCTTGAATGATAGTTATTGGTTTTTTTATTTTGTAAAAACGATATTACTTTAATGAAATTTTTTCAATGAATCTAAAAAGTGATAAGCGACAAAATAAACCATCAAAACTGCATTCATAAATTTAATTAATTCTTTTAGATTCACAAATTTGTATTTATAATAATGATTAAAATATGTAAAATAACACGCTTGAAGTAAATGCTAAAATATTTAAGTTCATTTTCATATAGATAATAGCAAGGATATTTTGTGTGCATTTGCTTTGGACTCGTGCATTTTATTTGTAAAGTACATCAGAATTCTGTGACGTTCTTAATTTAAGAATTGACTGAAAAATTTCTTAAAAGAAATAATTTAACCTCAACTGCTTCGATACAAAAAAGAAACTAATGGTGATAAAGGCTCTTATTAGTTATAAAAATATAGATATACTGGCTGATAAATAAGAAACCTAAGATCAATACTATTTTGGACCACTTTTTGCATGGATAACTGATCTGATTCGTTTGGGAATCGAATATACATGCTTCTGGAGTATTTACGTCCAAAGAATACCATTCATTGGCTAAGCGGCCTTTTAAATCTTGTAAATTAGATGTGAGAGGAGGGTGCCGGAGGTATCTTTCCACCACATCCCACCCTATCAGGTTAAGATCCGGGCAATGCAGTTGACAGGGAAGGTGCTGAAAGTCAGACTAATTTTGAACACTCCTGACACTATGTACATTACCATCCATGAAATATCCATCGCCATCAGGGGAAAGATGCAACATTGTGGGGTACACTGGATCTACCAGTTCATCTAAGTATCTCAAGACTGTTTGTTTACTCTCAAAGGCATCAGAGCACCACTTCCATACCAGCAAATCATGCTCCATATCATGATACTCCCACAAAACCTTTGCACGGTGCGAGTAATGCAAAATGCATTCATGGCTTTGTGGGGCTCTCGCCAAATTCGACGTCTTCCATCAGTACAAAATAAAGTTTAGCGTGATTCCTTCGACCACATTTCCTGTTTCCAATCCTCAAATATCCAATGTCTTCTTCCCCGACATCACTCCAAACGAATTTTTGCATATTGTGCAGAAATGAGTGGGTTTCTCACAGGCACCACTATGCATTCCTGTCCTCTGCAATTGTATGTTCCTGGTTCGAATCTGTTGGGAAATCTAATTTGAATCAGTTGGGTACCTGAAAACTTTGGGGGGAAACTGGGGGAGACTTGGAGTTGAAACACAATAGAGCTCCTGTTCTGCCGATTAATTCGTCAGAGTCGACGCCGATCACGCTCTTGGAAAACCGTGCTAGAACCACAGTTACACTTTCTAAAGAAGGACATTGGGTCCTGATTCCAACTTTGAAAACTTTTGATATGGCTGCTTTAGAGAATCCAGTGAGATTGGCACTCTTCAAAATATAGAACTCAGCTAAATGGGCACCAACAAAGAGCCTTTTCAAATGGTAAAATATATGTCGTTTTTCCTATTTTACTTCATTCATCGTGAAAAGTTTCCCCCCTTTTTTACTTGCATTTAACCACTTAACCAATTTTAAAAAATTCTTATCATTTTTTAGCACTAAAATTTGAAAAATTTCTAATTCATCGGCAGTGCGTGTTATGGTATCGGGGAATTTTGGGAAAAAAAGATTTCTTAAGTGAATTATATACGTTGATAAAAATCAAACCATGCTTTTAACAAATGATAGAAGACATATATTTCAAGGAAAATATTGTATGCTGAAATCACAGTTTTTTGTAGACCAATGGGGAACAGAAGAATCAAATTATTAAATTTTTTTTAATTAAATGGAAACACGATACCCTGATCAATACCAAAGAATGAATACGTCTGAAGTTTGTTTTATTGAGTTTGAAACAAGTGAATTATGATTAACTAAGGGTTGAAGAAATAAAATAGATTTTTATGTGACAAAACTTTAGCCTTTTTGTAAAAAAATTAAAAAATTACCCATATAGTGTACAGTTTAACATGACTTGATATTTTTTCACAATAAACTTAAAAAAAACAGAAAGATATTTTACTAATTTAAATTTTTCAGATAAAAAAAATTGTTTTTAACTAATAATTCCCTATTGTCTTTCTGTAAAAGGTTTTATTTGTTAGAAATTAAATGCAAAAACAATAACCATTTACTGAAAAATTTATTAACTTACATTTTAAATAAAATTGAAAAATTTTTATTTTTTAAATAAAAATAAATAAAATTTAATAGAAATTTAAAAAAATTTTTAAAAAAAAATTTAAATAAAGAATGAGTTTTATTGCTACCCATAAAGTGACATAGAAGACTACAGTTTTTGATGTTTTTTTGGATTTCAGAAAATCTTCCTGAATTGCTGAAGTGAGTGAGTGTTTTTTAATGCCTCATGTAAAGCAACATGAAAGTTTTATTGGTGATGGACCGCACAATACTGAGACACACTCAAGTAACGAGGACGGCAAGAGCATTGAAATCTCTCCGAACTACCACACCAGGACAAAGGGATGATTTTATGTCACATCAGATGTTACATGCATCAGCCCCTCTACATGGCTGCTTATCAGTGGTATTTCGCCTCGAATAATCAATAGGCTACCGTGGCCCTGCGCCATTGCAATATGAGTAAATATTATAAATGATGCATTGAGATATGAAGTAATCAGTGGCACACGCAGGAATTTTTTAAGAGGCGGGGAGGAGAGGGGCAGGGTCGAAAGTCTACTATTCTCGTATCATGCTCCAACATGCAGCCCAACATATTCTTTTGATTTTGTCGATTTTCGGGAACAAAAAACAGTAAAAAATTAATTATTGAATAAATAATTAGAACTAGTTAATAAAATTAATTATTAATACAAATACTTAATTAAATTTTACATACTATATACGTATGGTTGTGAAAAATAAAGGAAAATCAAGGGCTTTGGGAAGGGGTACAAAAATGGGCCCAAGGGCTCCTTTGCGTGCGCCACTGGACGTAATTTAAGCAATTAACCACTGGCCTAAGAAAGTTTTACTATACAAACTTGACTATTTCAGTGCTTATCGGTTAGTGAATGATTAACTAAAATTATTTTAATTTTATTACGAGTAACTGATGTAGAAATTTCCAGTTTTCTACAACTGAGAGACTCCAGAAAGCATTCCTGAGTCATCGAAATGTGAGTAACTATAGTAAATGCATTTACATGCAACTAATTGAAATGTTTAACTACGATTTAGGCCTAAGATAGTTCCATTATGTGAACTTGACTATTTAAATCGTAATAAATCTTTAACTACCCAACCTTGAAACCATAGATAACGCAAGCCTTCCAGAATTGCCATTGCAGTTTAAAGTCAATGCATTTGTGTCTGAGGACGGGGATTTAAATGATTTTCCTGGAATGCGGTAATTGTAGTAGCTGTTGCAGAATTACCTCTAATCGAATTAACCATTCCATCCACTACGGCAATATATTCATTGATGAGTCGCTCGTGGAGCGTAAAAGACACTGTCGTTGATAGACGACTTAGAATTACGTTCTGCGATGCACTGTTAACATTTAGTGAGACGAAATAGTAGTTGAATAATTTAAAATAGTTTCTTTACGTATAACTGCTGTGAAAAGGAAAGGAAAACAATTCCAGAACTCGACTGTAATGTTTGTTGTACGGGTAAAAGAGAGATAAAAGTTGTTCTGAATAGATATTTCGTTGATGAGGAACAGAATAATTTTTAGTGTTATTTAGGTTAAGCAAATTTGTGTGTGTACCACTATCACGCTCCTATATCATTGAAAAGATTCGTTAGTGCTTAGAAAATAATTTAAAGGGAACTAAATGAAAGAAAGCAGAGTTATTAACAGAGGAATTTATTAAAATGAGGGCACAAAAGTATTATTTTCATATTTTCTATAGCAAAGGACAGATAGCGTGAAACCGTTTGGAAAATGTTCGGAATTAATGAGGACAATGAGATGTATTTTTCACAGACGAGTGAATAATAGTGCAGCATAAATATGTATTTCTAGTGCCGTTATAAAGAACTACGGATCAAGCAATATCCTCATAATTTTGAATTTTATTAATGAAACTTCTAGACAAACTCTTAACATCATTAAATTTCCAACGTATAAATATCTTCATTAATTACTTTCAAAGAATAATCACCGAAAGTAACTTACATTAACTAAATACGCTTAGAGTATGGTAAACTATTATACAGAACATAACTTGAAGAATATATTTTTAATTTATTTTCACCAATACTTTCACTATGATGCTAATTATTTTTTTTAAATTTAAAGTAATACTTAAACTTCAAGGAGAACGTATAATAATTATTAGGGTAATCCAGAAAGAAATTTCATTTTTGTATTTTAATCTTGAAACAGCTGCATCGGTCAGTTTAAGAATACGGGTACTTTCTGTTGAGCTAATGGCAAGCGAGACTAAGAAGCCTTTTCAGATAGCTGTCTTGTATGGCGCTTCTTTAGTTTTAGGCAATAGTCCAACACATGCTAGCTGTTCAGTCACCGATAACGCGAACAAGAAGTGTACTTTTCGTGTACCCCAATGATTCCTAAGGTGTTCTATATACACTCCCAGGGGTCTATGACAAACCTTAAGGAGTCTAGGTCTGCAAAAAAATAATTTGGAGTTCCATGAGATAAAAATGGGGGCCTATGATGGTGGATTTCATTAAACTAGATAGTGACTTTAATTGTAAAAGAAAATATAATCTAATGGAAACCATATTTTATCTATTTAACAGATTTATATTTACTAAATTTAATGAGGTTAATTTGTACTTACAGATGACAGTTTAAATTTATTGAAACAAGAATCATTTCAGCGTTTTCTTCCAAAGTTAAGTTAAAGAAGTATAATAATAGAGGGGCGGAATTTTCTCAATTTCTTACAAACAATCTGTCAGGACGTTTTGACCTACGTTCCACATTTAAATGTCTTTTATTCAGATTTTGAAACCAGGTTTGATAATGCTTTGGCTGTGGTAATATCACAGTAGGCATTGAATTCATTTCGTCACATTGAAAAAAATCATATTACAGTAGGCACAGATCATAATAAGCACTAACGAAGATCTTACAGTTTAGAAACGGATGTCAGCAGTTTTGAATTTAAAAAGGCAAACCTGTTATTTGTCCCGAATTATAAAAGATCTTGAGAAAGTTTTTAATGGTTTTTACTAGGGAGAAGTTTGAGCGTGGTTGCCAATTTTCAAAAGAAAAAAAAAAGGGGAGACGGGGACACTATACTAACATAAGAAATTTAAGGTTGAATCTGAGAAGATTGTTACTAAATGATAAAAATTTGCTATTGCATAGCTCAAGGATTCATCCTTCTCATTAAACTCATTTGTTTGCTATTTAGTTATTTTATTTAGCATTTATTTTACGTACTAAATAGCTTTTAATTTGATTAATTAACATGTTCTTTTTAACTTTCAGCCCTATAATTCATTACAGTTAGAAATTTAATTCTTTCAACGTAGTAGTACCAGCTGTCAAAAAAACATTTAAGTGTTGGACCCAGTGGTGAACGACTCAATCCTGCCTTTGCTTTACAGTGACACACTGTTCCTACAGCTGGTGTGATGGTATGGGGTGTCATTGGCTACAATACACGGTCACCCCTAGTATTGATCCGTGACACCAAGACAGCCCAGCGGTATGTCCATGACATCCTGAAAACACATGTTTCCACTCATGAAGGCCCCAGGAGCCATTTTCAACAGACAATGCTCGAGCTCATGGAAGGGTGTCCAGACTGTCTCCACACTGTTACTACCCTTCCTTTGCCTGCCCGATCCCCAGATTTGTGTTCAATCGAGCATATCTGGGATCATTTGGGACGGCGAGTTGGGCATCCCACGAATTTGAACGAGAGGCAAGGTTACAGCAAATATGGAACGAAATGTCTCAAGACATCATACAAAACTTGTATGCCTCAATACCTAATCGTATCGCATCATGCATTCGCGCTATAGAGGGGGTTCAACAGGGTATTAAATCCTCCGTTATTTTGCATTTATCTCTGAAAAAAATGATCCTTTTTCTTTGATTTTCTAAGCATTTACTTATAACAAAGTAGTCATTACGTATGTAAAATTTCGTTTCATTTTGACGACTCCTTCTTGGTGCGCTAATTTTTTTGTCCATGAATGTATATATAAAACTCTTTGAAATTAGAATTAAATAATTCAAGATCTTTTACACATTGTTTATAAGAGAATGGGGCTTCAGAAAAGTATAAAATGCTTAAAATATAATCATAATTTTAAAAATTATAAGCATATGAAAATAAGAAACATTTCTATAAGAAATATTAATTAAGTTTTACATGGAGCATTCTATTTTCTAAAATAGTATCTTTAATTATACTATCTATAAGTTGATTTATATAGCTAAATGTATCTTTATTACACTGATGTATTTTTATATTAGTAGAATTATAAATTATATTTTTAAAAAAAAATAAAAGAAATTCAGTTTTTTTAAAAAAAATTTCAATACTTTTCAAGTATTTTGAAATACAAACGATATAGCATTCTTAAATGATGCAGGGTTTAAAAAGTATGATACATTTTATAATTCTATGAAATTTTATGCATCAGAGATAATTATTTTAGAAAATAGCGTGCGCAACGCAAAAATTATTTAATATTTATTACAAAGTTATTTCTTATTTTCCTATGCTTATAATTTTTAAAATTACGATTATATTTCAAACATTTTGTACTTTTTTGAAGCCATGGTTCTTAGTTAATAATGTGCAGAGGAGTCAAATTATTTAATTTAAATTTACAAGAATTATACCTGTTTGAAAAACTTTTATATTTCCACCCCTCGAGATAAAATTAACACTCTTGAGACCCCTTATACGAGTTAAAAAACATTCTTCTCACAAACAACCAACATTCAATTCTAATTTTCAAATAAAAATCTCGATGCGTAATTTTCTTTTTATATAGATATGTATACTCCTTCTTCCTCCCATGTTATTCGGTTGCACATAAATACAAATCAATCGCATATCTCAGCGCTTTCCTTTCTTGCGAATTGGATGCTTGTAGCATCCTTTCTTCTTGATGATGCAGATTTAATTGCCAGCAGTGTGTTAAGATGTTACATGTTACACAATGTTAAGATTATACATTTAATGTTAAGATGTGCTGTTAATCAAAAAGTTATTTATAACATACTCTTAACCTTAAAACGTGAAAATCATAATTCAGATTTTTTTACTTCAAGCTGTGTTATTAATAAAAATATCAACTCATCATATTTAATTATTTCAATCAAGTACCTGGTAGTTAATTTCATCAAAGCTTAAGAACTTGATTAATTATTGGAAAACTTTATATAGTGATATTATCTTAAATATAAAAAATGAATCTAAGTTAGGATGTCATATTACAAATGCACGCTTAGGGATCATTAATGCGTTTAGTATCAAATAGTTTCAAAAATGCATGCATTAGATATTTTAGATGAAGACAAATATGTACCTTTAGGATTAAAAAATATAATGAATTTTTTTATTACACAATAGATGCGTATTATTCATAAAAATAAAATTATTTAATTAATTATCTTCAGGGGAAAAAAACGACTTTGCTACTATTATTAGTATGATGATGTTCTAAATTTGATATCTACGTGATTTGTATGGAGAACTTTTTTAGTTAATTGAGATTAATTTAATGTATGCGTGAGAAATATATTTAATCAAAAAAGAGTTGAATTCTTTGATATAAATAGAAAATTAATTAGTATTAATTATACAGTATTTAGTATTCTGAAGTAATGAATTATAGAAGTAATTCGTTATATATAAAAAATAATTATGTATGTAACTTTTTTCTTACATTACGAATAGTATGTAATCATTCTATTTTTATACGAATTTTCTCAAACTCCTTTTAAAGATTATTTATACTTGAATAATTATCGGTTATAACCTAAGAATAGAGAATATAGTAGTTATGGTAGCAAATGCATCATCTTTGCATGCTAAATTTAATAATTTATTTGAGGATAAATCCTTTTTATTCTAATAATATTATTTTGCTTGATGCCTTACATCACGAGCGGAAAAGAAAAAGTGCACTAATTGTATAAGATGTTTCAAAATCTTGAGGATGTAACATTATAAAAAGTACGTGAGATATAATCATGTAATCTTCTTGAAATATTGCAATGTTTTTTCTATTCATACAGGTGTTCTGAGTTTGAGACCTGCTCTGAGTTTCTAAGTGAAGACAGTCCAATGCCAGTCACATTGTATTCCACACTCATTTTCAGGAGCCAGTAATTGCGCCAGCAATTGTTACACAAAAAGTTCGTCTGTAATAACTTCTTCATTGTTCTTGTTTATAAATATTAACAAAAATATTCATTCAAGGTCTACCAACATATATTTCAACTTAAATTGTGTAAAGGTGTTTTGTTGGATTTAAATGGTCCTGTTGGATATGGATGCTTTTTTCTAGCAGTACGTTAACAGGACAAATATGTTTGTTTAAATTCTACTTTAGATGATATTTTATTTTATATTTTACTAAGACTTCCTAATTGAATGTAAGAAAACTCGAGACACAAAAAATGAATAAGCGAAGAAATAATATGCATTTAAAAACATCATAGACAATTATCTATTATAATCATAACATTGTTTGAGTTAGATTAATTTAAAATCATGTATTATTTTTTTTTGTTAAAAAACTAAGTACTTTTCTATGGGTCTTCATTTTAGTTGTATTTATTCAATTCCTACTATTAGCTCGCACTATCTATCTATATATTTATTTATATATTTGTATATTTATTTATTTATCTTGGTGGAATTTTCAATCGTTAATAAAATACATTTTAAAGCCCTTAAATGAGCTGAAATTTTATATACAGGATTATTTTGGATGACAATCCAATAATTTAATTATAATTAACAAAAATTAAATGATTAAAACTCATTATTTAAAGAATTACAAATACAGCCACGTTGGCGACTTAGCGACCCTTTTGGCGACTTGTGTCAAAACTTGAAAAGGTTTTTTCTCACGTGTTAAAGCATTCAGTTGGACTGAAATTAAAAGGACAATACGATACTTTAATGATAATTAAAACAAACTAATTACCACTTAATGTTGTGATTCTGTCCTATGTATATACATATTTATATTAATTGTAACTATTTAATAAAAAGTAGCTAAAATAAAGTTTTTCGTTGTTGATCGAAGTAGGAATTGACTTAAAAACTATTTTTTTATATTACTTGTTTTTTCAAGCGAATTTGTATCCCAAAGCTCTTCGCTCGTAATGAACTATACCAATAAGTATTTTAATATAATTTATAAAATATTACTACAATACATGGAGCTTTTATTCTCTAATCTCATTACGAAGTAAGTGTTATTTAGGTTAGTTTAGGAAAAGCACAATTACAATTACGGTTTGTAGGAGTTATCAAAAACACAATTAAAAATGTAAACATTAAACTTCCTCACTTAAAGATTTCGAAACAACTTCGTTCATTATATTCTCAAAACAGCAAGAAATAAACCTCTTAACTTTGAAGGTAATAAGCTACGGAAGTTCCATTAAAACGGATTATGATAAGGAAAACAATTTATGAGGTAACCAAGCTCACTCTTAGAAGGGATTAACTCTAATTATTTGAAAGGAAAAGAGATAAAACTAAATGGACAAGTTAGAAGAATGTCCTCAAAGAAAGGATGAAAAAGATGCGTCTATGGTAGAGTTGATTCTTTTATTTCAGTTTTGCCATCTCTTTGTTTGTTTATTCTATTGAAGCTATTTAAAAATGAGCAAAGTGAATTTGAAAGAAAATGTTAGAATATTTTATGTCAAATGTTACTGAACTACACATATATTCGGAATGTCTAATTGTTTGGAAAAAAAATAACAATATAATCAGGAATTAAATACAGTATTTTTACAAGCTTCTGCTTCCATTAAAAGGAAATTGGTACTATTTATAAATTTAAAACAAAGCACGTTGGCTTAATGTTTATTATATTTTTTTTTTGCTTGTTTATGCGTGATGTCCATGCGTAAGACGGTTTTTGTGATCAAAATATTACAAAAAGGTAACCATTTAATTTTTTAAAGAAAAATTATGAAGAAATGACTTAACTTATGAAGGAGTTCAAAATGCTGCCCTTACAATAATTGACGTACGCACATGAAATTTGATTTGTGCAAAAGAAATTTGATACGTCAAACTATGTATAACAAAAGTTGGTATGGGTTTTTTTGCTAACTTGATTGATATTCGTAAAATACTTTTTTATGAATGCTTATGGAGAATTCCATGAAAAGTGTATGGATTTTAATTACTTTTAAAACAATAAATATTACTTTGATTAAAAAATGCATACCTACTTGTGTTACGTGTATAAATAGATATAGATAGAAAGAATATTACAGCATTTGTAATAATAGACAAAAATCTTAGTATTTTAAGTGAAGATAAACGATTTTTTTTTTTCTCTTTCTGAGATAAATCAATTTAAAGTATTCGACTACGTTCGGAACCGTGATTTTAAAACAGCTCATAAATTGATAATTTTCATGATATTTAGTGTCACTCAGATTAGAATACAGGATTTTGGCAACAAATTAACTTAGAATAATCTTTTTTTAAAAGGTTCTCCTTTTGTGAATAATGCGTCTATTATAATAATATTTTGCCTGTATATAGCTCAGATCTCTCTACAGAGGCTCAACTAGAATTTTGAAAAATTCACATTATTATCAGAGTTACCACCGATTGAAATAATTATTGGCGTTTTTTTTTCTTAAAATTGCTCCCCTCAGTTGTCGTAAAATATGGATAAACCCACTTGTAAGTTACATATTTCAAAAATTCTTGTTGAACCTCTATAGAGAGTTCTGAGCTATATACAGGCAAAACATTATTATAATAGAAGCATTTTTCACGGAAGAGCATTTTAAAAAATGATTATTCTAAGTTAATTACAAAATATATTATTTAAATTATTTTGTGATAATGTCCTTAAAACAATTTTAAAACATGTATTCTAATCTGGTGATAGTAAATATCATGAAATTATCCATTATCAATTTTCAAAATCATGGTTCCGAACATAATCGGTCTATAAAAATTTATTTGCCATTGGGAAGGGAATCGTGCTAAGGTATATGTTAAGTGACGAAAAAATTATCATAATTCTGGATTTTTCTTATTCTTAGATATCTCAAATTTTGTGAGATTAGAGAAAATTATATAAAGAAAAATATAGGCTAAAAAACTTTATTTGAATGTTTGACTGAGTTTTCTCATTTGAATCGTATTATGATCCTTTAGAAGTAAATTCACTTTAATCACTTTCAAAGTAAAACATTTATACAAAACCAATTAAAAAATTAGTTATTATTGCAACTCACACGGTGGTAGGAAAATGTTTTTTTTAGAGTGCCTCTTCATAACTTGATTAATCATTCATTTTCTATAAACTTGTAAACTTTAATGCAATATTTATAAAGTATTTATTTATATTTTTATAGAATTTTTTCGTTAAATTTATTTATTATTTTGCTACCACTTTTGGTCACTTCATATTTTATATCTTTATTACATTTTTTCACTTTAACTTTTAATGTTTTCTCTCTCTTATGTTTATGTATATGAGAACAGCAAGCAGTCTCAAATGAAATTAATGCACGAAGAAGGTAGTACCGAATAAAAATGAAATTTATTACGTGTAATAACGATAAATGAAATAGTGCCCCTCCCCGTACAAGGCATTTAGACAATTACTGGGTGATACATCGAACGATCTTTAACATAATGGCAAAATATCTCATACAGTAATATACCTCGCAATATGGTCAGGAAGTGCAATAAATATTTGTAGTGTTGCTTTAAAACAGACAGGTCCACACTTTTTGAAAAGTCTGTCGAAAGAAGTGGCAAGAAGAGTTTTGGAATTTCATACTGTCCAGATATGGTCAATATGAACAAAGGAAAAGTTTTAGTTTAACATAGGAAATATGGAACAATCGAGCACAATGACTCTCTACGATGTGTGGTAAACGTACATGGTCCGTCTGGTAAATTGCTCCTGGATAACCGGTTAGGATTGATTGGTTGCTTGTTTTCACGTTGCACTTCGTAGTACCCGGAGAGCTTTTGACGGAGATAATACTTTATTTTTTACCTCACTCTTCAAGTTTTCATATCCCGTTAATGTACAGATTCTGAGCTTCGATAGATGCAATGTACATCAGTACATCAGCCACTCTACTGTACGGTCTTTGACGACTGTTGCGAAAGCACCCAAAGAGCGAAGGAGTGATTGACCCGAGGAGTGGTGTGAGCCTCATTTCTCTTTACTCTGGTAGCAACAGGGGGAGGAAAAGCGCTCCGAAAAGAGAGGGAGAGAGAATTCTTCTAGATCCGTTTGGAGGGAGGAGACGGCTATGAGAGTGCGTGATAATATTTAACCTTTTTTATGCATCCTTGTAAATACTTAATAAATGTTTTATTTAAATTGAGAAACACTCGTAGCCACATCATTTATTTCGCACTTAGTTTACAGTTTGTGAATGAGTTGTGAATTTAAGTATTGAACAACGACACTAAGACTGGAACCCATTTACTGGTCAAGAATGGTTGCACTTCGAAGTTAAAATCTCAACCACATACAACTGGGTTGGTAATGACTTGCACATCATCATTAGAGTTAAACGAATATGATAGGCTATTCCACCATTAATCAACATAAAAGGCAATAGGAGGCCACTACATTACTGGTAGTTGCTAGAGCTGAATCTTTACCAGGGTGGTTTCCTATCGGTATTCGGCGAATTTTTTTACCCCAACATAATATACAGCATAAATAGCTAATCTATAGTGTTCCAAGTTATTCTCGCCTGAAATTACGGTAGACAAAGCCGTCAATTCTCGATGATAAAGACATATAAAGGGCACTGAGGTCCCAGATTCGTTTCCATGTTGAGTTTAGAAGTAAGTCAAAGACAAACAGGGTTTTTAAAATGAAGTGTCGCTGAGATCTGAATTTCCAATCGTTTAATCATTTCTTCTCGTCACTCCAGATTCAAAACGTCATGTGTGGATACCATCATGCGTTGACTCATTTGTCACTGCTCTGAATATGATTAAGAAGGGGACAGCATTAAAGCGGCCCTTCTTCCATGAATTGCAAGTAAAAGGACTGAGAGTGAAAGCGCTTAACGACTGGTCCAAATATGATACCTTTTCCTTTTCAACCATCTGAGTAGCTGTGAATCCGGTAGGTTGGGGTTTAAATAAACACCCCTGACACGGTGTCTCAATAGTTTCCTTCGAAGTGATGACCCGAACGTGATTCAAACACTAAACTCAGAAAAATCGACTTGAGAGCAAAATGCGGTCTTCACGCCAGTAATGAGGGGACCTTCTCAAACTCAATTAAAAGCCCCCATTTTTTTATTCTATGTATGCTTTTCGATCTACTCTGTAACTAGTGCTTCAATCATCAGCATTCGCTTTTCACACTTATGGGTCTTACTCTATGCAGTTGATCACATAGGCCACGTTTGTTGCACGCCACTACATGCACATCAAGCTTTAATAATTTTGTATTCTAACTTCCCTCAACTTATTTACATATTTTTTACTTCTTTTCTTTAAGATCTATTTGCATTGCCCATGTGAACTATATATATATGTGTGTGTGTATAATCTAATTTTAAGTATATGTAAAATAAAAATTATTCAACGAATATTTTACATTATTAGTTTTTAAAACGCTCTTATAGGGTTTCGTGATATCCAAATAGAGATTATCAAGTAATATTATACAGCATTGGCCAAATTGCTGTGTTCAACACATTTCTATTCAGCAAAGAATTTCAATATGTTACAAAGTACATACACCACAAAATATATTAATAATCACGAGGTACTCTATCATTTCAGTACTCTCAAGAATTTCAAACGCAAATTTCTGTTATAATACGTAGCAGAAATTTCTATTATGTGACTACAGCTTTTCAAATTTTAGTTTCAATTCACGTTATATATGAGCTCAATATTCTAATGCAAACAACATGGATGTAATGTACATTACTCTGACACACATAATTAGAATTTGAAGTTTAATTATCTGTTGAGCAACTAGGATGGGGATATTATAGAATAATTAAGGAAAACCCTTTACCTTAACAAGAAGTAAATACAAATTATGCATTTTTCATACGTCAGGACCGATATTATGCAAAATATTTTTTTTATCGTCAGTAACGTAATTGGCATTGCAGAACTGAAATTTCCTTGATGGATATTTTATCGTTCTTCGTTGTTCCAACAATGTTTCTTAGAATTTAACATTTAAGAAAATGAAAGATAATATCTGAAATTTATCTGTTTCTAACTTAATCATTTATTTCTAATTGAATACATTCTCTAATAAAATAAATTATGTTTTCATCTTCATAGGAAAAAAGTTCTTATCCAACTCGCTGAAATTCTTAGTCATTTTACATGAACTAAATGCATTGGATGTCTCTTAAAAACTACGATGTATCATAAATTAACCTTTTGAAAAATCTGAATGCACCTTATTATAAAAATTCAAAGAACACGCATTAGAATGCCGATAGTAAACAATGGAGTACAAGTAAAATTAAGAAACAAAAGACTAACATTCTTATTTAATTAAAACCGAAGAAATCACTGAGTACACAGATAATAGCTTAAATGTTTAGAAAAAAGTTCGTACTTTAAGGAGTTCTTTGATGTTTTGCGACTTTCGTAAATTCTAATGGATTTGCATCGTCTTCCATACTTCAAACACATACAGATAAAAGTAAAGAAAAAATACTGAAAGCCGCGTACTTTTCTCATTGACCTCAGTGAATTTTTGACTTGTGTATCCAATAGTAAAAGCAAAGCCCTCGTGTAGCTGAATAGTGCGACGTTAATATTCAATCAACCAATAAGAAAAGCAAATATGTTTATTAATTCAATAATTTTAAATTTCAAATTCAAGATATTAAAAATGATATTCCTTAGAAAATATCTTTTTCCCCAACACAAAAAACATGCAATTTTTTAGTTGCAGAACATTACCATGATTTAATTCGAAAAATAGAATATTAAAAACTTTTTGTTACATTGGGTTTTAATTTTTTGTTCTATATGTTTTTACACAAAAAGGTTTCTATATAAGAAGTTGGTAAATATTTTCTTCGAAATCTATGTAACAAAAGTAGTATGTAATTATTAACCTCTCAGCACTCCTATGCATTCCGTATATGACCTACAAGCAACTTGGTACTACTCTGTCCCGAAAATTGCACTTACGAGCCATTATTTTATACAGTATAAAGAACTAAGTAAGGTAGTATAATGATATTTGATTGATATGAATTTTTGAACAACGAATATGAAACCACCAAAAAATTTAGATTTCATTATAACTTTGTACACAGAATGATAAGTCCAAAAATACAATGACTGATGAGTACATGTCTCCCAATAATAAATTGTTTAATGTCTACTACTTAAAGTTTTTCCATGTCCGAACAAAGAATACCGTCATTCTTTCTTCCACATATGATTATTATGTTGTTTTATAATACAATGAATACCGCGCGCGCGCTTATAGCTTAAGTTGAACCATCGACAGATGAAATTTTCCGTCAGATTAATTAGTTACATATAATAAAACTTATAGTCATATTTACGTTAACATTTATACTGCAAGTAGGAATGAATTTATTTGTAAATTTTTATTGAAAGTGTGTTTTTTAGGCTAACATTTCCATTTAGATACATCATTGTTTATTACATTCCAAAGAGACATTTATTATCTATTTTATTATTTATTTACCGATTATAATGTATTCTATTCCATTATTAATCAGAATAAAAATTCTACTTTTCCGGTACAGCTTTCTTTCATGAAAGCATTTTTTTAGAAAACATTTTGGTACACTTACTTATTATCGCAACACTCGTCAACTCTATTAATAACTCGCCAAGTTGGCAAACCCGATTTCCTACGGGTCGTTCGCACTAAATTGGCAACCAGGTGCTTCGTTTCATATAATGCCGCCAATAGGTTGCGATAATATGTAAGAACCAACATTTTTAACATCAAATAAAGTAGAAAAATGAGCGGATATTGTGGTACTAAGCTACTGTCTAAAAAGAATCAGAAATTATTATGCATAATAATATGAATCAAGATTATGTGCCTTTCAGCAGAAAAATCTGAATTAGATAACAGTATTCATTTTACAGCAATTTTGCAAATAATTGGAGAAATATATCTGAAACAATTATCTACTAATCGTCAGAAATGTTCGCTATCCAGTGTTTACACGTATACTATTAAAAACTATGATTCAATGGGCAACATATTACGTTCAACATATTCATGCCAAATAAATCATAAATTGTAAAACATTAGAATTTTATTTCACTTAAAGCTTTTAGTAATGCTATTTTCTTAAGAGTAACAAGTTGTTTGGACTAAGCCAAAGAAAATATTTGATAAAGAGCATTAGTTAATGCTAAATTTTGCTTTAACTTTCGTCATTGCTGACGAAACTCTTAAAGCCAATGTAATAATAATGAAATGTGAGTAGTCAAAAAATATTTCAAATAACCGCAACAAAAAATCAGTTTCAGTAATTAAAAATTTATCTTTAAAACTGTTGCTTATTGGCATTAAGCAACAGTTTTAAAGATAAATTTTGCCAATAAGCAACAGTGTGCAACGAAATGCAATGTGAGGAAATCATTAAGAATACAATTAGTAGCCGTTATCATCACACATATAAGGTAAATCAAGAGAAGTTGCCTCATTTAAGGATTTTTCGAGATGTACATTGAAAATTGAAATAACAAGACCATGAAAAAATACATTTTATTTTTCAATAGTTAATTGGTTGTGTATACAAGTTAATTCTTTTCTTAGTATGAAAATAAATAAGAAATTTAATGTTACAGAAATTCATTTAATTGTGGCATGTTCCCCAATATACACTGCTGGCCACCGTAAATGTAACACTCTGAAGGAAGCATGCAAATAATATGAAATTTACAACATGCATTAGCGGAGGTGAGATATGTAAATGATTACAAATTCAGCGCATATACACATCACGCGCGCTGAGGTGCCACATCAAAGCGCTATTTAAGGCTTGGAGATTTCGACGATTTCAAGTTCGGCAATTGTCTTTTTCTTGTGGTTTTTTCAAAAAACGATCAGTTATGTCTCGTAGAAAATAGCGATCAGCTTTTGATCAAGTATTCGAGTTCAACAGAGGATGTATAGTGGCCTACCGAGATTGTGGATTATCTTTCAGGGAAATCGGTAGTCGTGTTGAACGAAACCAAACAACTGTAATGCAGATATGTGACCGTTGGATGCAGGAGGATACTACGGACCGACGTGGTAGATCGAATCCACCTCAGCACACCACTTCACGTGAGGACAGTTAAATTGTACGCATGACATTGACGGATCGCTGAGTCACATCACGAACCATAGCACAGCACATTGAGTCTCTAACGCATCATTCAGTGTCTGCGCGTACCATTCGACGCCGTTTACAGCAGAGTGGTCTGTCCGCAAGACGTCCATTGCTTGGTCTACCCTTGACGCAGAACCACAGACGTCTCTGCCACCAATGGTGCTATGAAAGAAGGATGTGGGTGGCAGAATGGAATGAAGTTGTCTTTGCTGACGAGTCACGCATCTGTCTGCAACACCAAGATGGTCGGATTCGAGTCTGGAGACACCGTGGAGGGAGGATGCTGAATATCTGCGTTATGCACCGCCACACCTGTCCTGCACCGGGTATTATGGTATAGGGTGGTATTGGATATCACTCTCGCACTCCTCTAGTACGCATTGCCGGTACTTTAAACAGCCAGCGCTATATCTCCGGGTGTTGGCCGTTGTCCTTCCTTACCTTCCCGGGCTGGCCACAGCCATATTTCAAACGGGATAATGCGCAACCACACGTGGCACGCATTGTCCAAAGGTTCTTCGTCAATCACAAGATTGAAGTGCTTCCCTGGCCGGCTCTCTCTCCGGATCTTTCGCCGATAGAAAACATGTGGTCCATGGTTGCTCAACCATTGACCCAGATTACACCCCCAGCTGCCACACCAGATCAACTTTGGCAACGTGTGGAAGCTGCTTGGTCTGCTGTACCACAAGAACACATCCAATGTCTCTTTGAATCAATGCCGGGGCGTGTGGCAGCTGTGATCTTCTACAATGGCGGCTACTATGGCTACTGATTCTGGCAGGAACCACACTTCACAGAAGTCTATACATTTAATCATTTGATGCTTGGTCAACATGTTATCTACAAAATAAGTTTTGTTGTGCTATCTCTTGTCTTTCTTGTGGTTGCATTTACGGTGGCCAGCAGTGTATATGGGAACATGCCACCAGTCATGAAATAAGATGCAATAATTTATTTTTGAACCATGTGCCTTCTTCCCCAAGTATAGGGGGAAGATTCCACACACGCTTATTCCTTATTGATGCAGTGTAATGGTCGCTTCTACATGCATCGTATGTGTAACATAATGCGTAATTCACTTATATTGCTAATATCTTATTTAAAATAACAAGTACAATTATGAACTTTAAATATAAAAAAGGAATATTATGTTGATCGCCACTTTAAATGCTCACAAGATCGAAACTTAGGCTGATTAAAAACGATTAATTCAGATAAATTCACAAGCCACATTCAATGTCCAACCATACTCTTCACCCAAGTTGCTCGAAATTGCCTTCATCGATGCATAAAAGTACTATTAAAAACTGGCGCTTGCCGAATTTTTTACTTTTGTCACATTGGCGCTGGTGATTTTTCTGTATTTTGAGAGAAGTAACGAAAACTATCTTCAATTAATTTGCATGTTAAGGTATCCGACTACGTTCGGAATCGTGACTTTAAAAAGCGCATAAATGAATAAATTTCATGATATTTAGTGTCACTTAGATTAGAACATATGTATAAAATTGTTTTAAAGAACATTTTGACAAAAAGAATTATTTAAATACAATATTTCGGCAAAAAAAACTTAGAATAATTTTTCAAAATGTTCTTTGTAAAAAAATGCTTCGTTTATAATAATTTTTGCCTGTATATAGCCTCCAGACCTCTGTACAGAGGCTCAACTATGATTTTGAAAAGTCACATTATTTTCAGAGTTACAACAATTTGAAATAATTATCCTTTTTTTCTTAAAATTTCCCCCTCTGTTGTCGTAAAACATGGATAAACCCCCCTTTAAGTTATATATTTCAAAAAATTTAGTTGAGCCTCTGTACAGGGGTTTTGAGTTATATACAGCAAAATATTATAATAGAAGAATTTTTCACAAAAAAAAATATTTTGAAAAGGGGTCATTCCATGTTCATTTTTGTCAAAATATTGTACTTAAATAATTTTTATTGTAATAGGGATTTTTAAAAACAATTTTATTTAATTTTCTAATTTAAGTGACACTAAATATCATAAATATTATCTATTTATACGCTTTTGCAAAATCATTTTTCCGAACGTTGTCGGATACCTTAATAGTAGCTACTTTATAACTGAAGAAAACGTTACAATCTGTTTAGGATGATAATAGAACTTTTGCAGTAAAAAATACACTATAATGCATAAGAGAACCAATTATGTTCCTAGTAAATGATATAATAACTTTCTACTCAGAACAATAAATTCTTAAACATTTCAAAACATGTAAGGATCATAACAAAGGTGGAAACAATTGGTACAAATAAACATAGCACTACTCCATTGATAATTCGTTTCTCTGTGTCATTATTTTGAACATCTCTTGGCAAATATTTCTAAGATTTGGGACAAAGGCACAGAATTTCCAAGATTGAATGCGTGTATAATTCCAAATAATTAATGATAACACCAGATACCTCGATTCCTTTTCTTCTAATAACTTGTTCTACCCGCATTGAACACACTGCAGTGAGGGTGAAGGAAAAATAAAGAAAATACTTAGAAGGCAGAACATGTTTCTAATTATGAGTATAACTAGCGAGACAAATGTCTTCATCTTTTCATCCCTGAATGCTTAGAATTAAATAGATTCATACACTGCTATTTACACAAGTGTGCATTTTTCAGAAATTAAATTTTTAAAATAATTAAATTTTTTAAATTTTTTGTTTTATTTGGAGAATATAAATTATTCTAAAAAATACACAGAGTAATTTGTTTTTCCTTTTTGGATGTTTCTCAAATATTAGGTAATTTATTGCTATTTTTTGATAAAGAATTTCAAAATCATGTTTTATTAAGACATAAGCAATAATGAAACAAAACATCTAGAAAATTTTAATATTCGTAAGTGGTACAAAAAATTAATTTTTTTACAATAAGGGGAACATAAAACTTAGGATATTAGAGAAAATATATGATGGAAGAGTCTGTGTTCGATATATAGCCAGAGTATCTGAAACTTTTATAATAATATCCTGCGTCATTTAGATACAATGCCATCGATCTCGGTTTTCGCTTAATATTAACAAAGGCACTCATTATAACTAATCGATCTGTCAATTCCAAATAAAGGACATCATCCTATTGATAAGTATACAAAGGATCAGTTTTCAACACAGAGCAAGTTGCCTCAAGACATTATTTGTAATAATTGAAAGTGATATTTAATATCAAGAAAGGATTATCTGTGAAAGAAAGGAGGGAAAAGGAATAAGGGACATTTTTTTTCTTTCTAAAATATAACGTTCGGGCGAATATAATACTCGGTTACTTATTTTCTATGCAGTAATGAACGTTTTAACACCTTATAACTGCCACCGACGTATATATATCCCTCTCACTCAAACCGTGAGTTAAGTGTCCTGGACATATATATACGTCTTTTCAAAACAAGATTCTTTTGCTTAGGCTGCTATCAGTAAAACTATTTTGAAGGCTTTGGAATACAATAAAATGGCCTTGACAATATTTGTGAAGGATTTACTTATTGCATAGAAACATTTGTTTGTTTGTGCCTTTTCTTTCCCCTCCCTCCCAATACACACTTATATGTGCGCCTGTAGGCTCTAGGGAGCAACCACGTAACTCTAATCGGCAATTAAGGGGTTAAATATTACAACATGCAGGTACGTCTTAAGACTTCTTCAGGCCCTGGACCCCTACTCAAAAGTAGGTCCAGGTTCCCTGTATAAATGTAGACAGTGCATAGCATACGTTGTCAAATACTTGAACAAACAATAACCCGAAACAAATAAATATGCATGACTTACAATCGCACAAACGGGCTCGACCGACTGCCACCTTTGGACTGAATGAGTAATAAAAGTGTAGTGGGTAGGGGTCTAGATCTGTACGTGGACGGCGGCTATCACATGTAGGCAGTTGATATATCGTCCAAAATTCCCAGCTCTTCGGAGAATACTACCGGAAATTACATTTGAGCGTTGAAATTATTCGAATTATGATCTTATTAAGGCTGATTCAAGAACGAAACGAGATCCTTATTGCAGCTGAGGCCCGGTCCCGGTCCCAGGTGGTCCATGCCTTAAGACGTCTCTGGCAACATACCATCCTCATCCTCGGAGATTCTATGTGGGAGACATTACAATGGCAATACATTTTATCTCAATGGGTTTATTTCATTTCATGTAGGGATGAAAACATCAAAATCGGCCATTCCATATGTGTAACGAATATTTCAGAAAAGTCTGGAAAGCACTCACAAAAAAATATACTTAACTTTGCAAACCACCCTTTATTTAAATCCCGCATACACGCTTAAAACATGTATTTACTTGCATGACATTGCTTTCTTCTTTAGTTGTTGGGCCAATGAAAAATTGTCAATTGCAATTTGTTAAACTACAACCAATAGACAAGGCATACATCTCTACACCAAGATTTAGTCATTCAGAATATAAAAAGATCGAAGTCATACAACTCAGATCACTAAAAGTTTGCTCAGAAAACAAATTTTCATTTTACCTTTAAAACCTTTAATTTTTTTACATGTAAATCAGTGAATTAAAAGCTAAGAATATATATATATATATAGGTTTCAACTAAAATAATTAAAATATATATATATATTTATTTCTTCCAAAGATATACAGGGTGTGGTCGAATTCGGCCAACAAATTCAAAGGGGTGATAGTAGGTAGCAAGGGGATGACAAAATATTATACTACATGGGATCGCTCGGTGCTATTTGTAAAAACAGTTACGAAGAGTGTGATGTCGAGTGGAATGAAAATGGACTATAAGGGGTAAGAAATGCATTTGTTGGACGTAAAGTATGCTTACAATACAAACAATGTATCCCAGCTCAACGTCAGAAATGCGACCGGATTTGTTTAAAAGAGTCCGACAATCCTTCGTATCGGCTGTATTGTGAGCTATGAGGTCGCAAATTCAAAAAAATTTCTGTGACAATCACTTGTCATTGCAGCCATAAATATCTCAATTTTTTGTTCATAGAAATTAATACTTTTTTACCTTAATACGAAAAATGTATTCAAAGAATACACCCATTAGTCAGATCAGTAACTTTTTATTCCTCCTTTAATTATTTAAATGATTCCTAAATTTCTCACCCGCTACGTTTACCATTAATGGATATTAATTATTTTAGGTTTTGCTTCCAATTTAATTTAATAATTGTATTTGAATTTCAGCATCGTGCATAACATTTTATTTAGAAGCTGTTTTGTTATTTCTATAATCGAGAAAATACTTAAAAAATGCGATTGCAATTAAGACTAAACAAGAAATAAATAAAGGTTTCATACAAACGCATTTTAATGCTACTTTAAATTACATAATTAAATGTATCAAGAAATGTAAGTAATTAATAAATAATAAATATACTGTACAAAAGCTTAATGTTTTTTTTTAATATTCACACACAAAAATTCATCTTTTTCAAAAGATATAAATTACACATATTCAAACGTAAAAAAAAAGTACTATTATTCATGGCAAGGTGAATTTTTTCAATACAAAACACTCGGTAAATAACAAATAATTACACGCACACATATATATATACACACATATGCATGATCTATACGAGACTCTCCCTATTCAGAACAGGCTAAAAGTATCGTCCATTTTCTCTGACTCAAAAGCAGTCATCCAGGCAATTATAAATAGAGGTTCATGTATTACTGAAGAGATTTTCTTTCACCTGTTTAGATTACAGGAATTAGATAAAGTCTACTTCCTCCAATGGTTACCTACACATATTGACATTACAGGCAATGAAAATGCGGATAAACTGGCGAAAGAGGATAGAAATTTTAATAACGACAATTTTTTCAACATTACTTTGTTAGACTCAAATGCTGTCACAAATTTCAAACTTAGAGATAAGTAAGGCATTAAATCTGTAATATAAGAGGAGACCTCCTTGTAACAAAGACTATTGCTAGGGTAAGAACAGGTTGTCACAGAGGAATGGAGTTTGATAGAAATGTTAGAAGAACTTAAGGGAATTGTGGTAACTGTTTAGATACAGGGCTAACACCTGCTCACATTTTTGACTGTCCAGCTATTCTTTCTGCTCTACAAAAAATAGGGGCTTGTTTTCATCAACAAACTTCGATGTGGATAATACTGAACAGATAGCCAAAACAGTAATCTGGGCCCATGGTACTGTTTGATTTGGTCCCGCAGATACGACATCCTCATCTTTAATTTATATATAAATATATATATATATAGATAAATGTGATAAATAGCGCACCAATCTGTGAATTATTTAAATATATTACGACTTTAAGTCAAAAATGATCATGTAGAATGATTTCTAAATAGAATTAATATTGGTATTCAAACTCATTCTTTGAAAAAACACAACAAGAGCTGTATTTGTAACTTGAGATTAAATTGTATAGAAGCATCAGGCACAATCGTCGAAAAATAAACAAATATAATAATTCTTATATTTTTAAAAATCAATAATTCCCTCTCTTAATTATTATAAAATATAAGTTTTGAATAATAGCTATAAAAAATAGCTAAAGTTATGAAATCTGTAAAAAAAATGCTTCATCTCTTGTTAATTCTACAAAATAAAGTTTCAAGCATAGAAAAAAATAGAGTAGAAAATACTATGCTACGTGATTTTAGATTACATATAGATCTTTTTGTGTGTCTGGTTTAAATTGAAAGAAAAGCATTTTTGTGAAAAAGCTGAAGCACAATTTTTGGAATATTTCTCCATTTAATTTCCGTTTAGAGAAAAGGAGAATTCCTTGAAAAGTCAATAAAATATTATAAAATGTTATAAAGAAAAAAAAAACTTTTTTGAACAATGTAAATAATATAATTTTATTGTAATAAAATACCTTAAATTTATTCAATAAAATATATTTCTTCGGTAGCTTCTTTTGAATATTTTGTGAGAAATGTAGAGATCTGTCTATGCAACAATAACATTACTCAATATACTTACAAAAATAATGTATTTACGTTAAATTATTTTGTTATTAAAATTGTCGCGCATTAGCTTTATTGATAACAGAAACAATGGCCAATTCGAACAAGAAATTGAACGAATATCTTAGTAATGAAATCTCTTAGCTAATTAACATAAATTATATTCAAAGAAAATCAAGAGAGTTTTATTTTAGGAAAATGAAACAAATTATTTTAGAAATTGATTTTAGCGCTACAACATTTAAAACATTCCCAAATACTTCCTACATCAATTCGCTTGTAAAACTATACATAAATCATTAATAATTTTTTTTTCAAAATTTAAATAATACTAAATTACTTATATCACCTTATTTCCGCTTAAGAGGTAATAATGGTCTCATTTTAAGGAATCCAAATCAACTTTTTTTAATTGCATAATTAAAATGCAAAACGTTAAAACAGTACCAAAGAGGCTTAATATTAAACCTTTATCAACTCTGAAGAAATCCCAAGCCGTCAAATAGAAAGGTTCCTGTTGTATTAAAACTTCAATTAGTTTCATTTGTTGAGTAGAAATTGAAACACCATCTACGATATTATTTCGGTAAAGCTGTTGAAAAGTCGCACGAGTTTCACTGTTTTGCTGTAATTCTTGAAGCAATTATCAGTAGAATAACAATGATCAAAATGCACGGGATAACGTAAAAACAGATTCAGTATATATTGCAACATTTGGGGTGCTAGTTTGTTCCCGCAATGCTATTCCAATCCCCGTGTAGAAGGTGTTGCAATAACAAGTATTAAGAACAACATTGTTGCCTTTACTACAATCCTCAAACAATCTACAACCATCTAGAATGCGGTAATATACCTTGACTTGGAACGGAAAGGTTTTGGAAAAAACATTCTTTTTCATTACTTCGTTCTGAATGTGAATTGCTTTTGAGAATTTGTAGCTGATGATACCATAAACTAGAGTGGCGAGCGAAGGTACCAAAAATTTGGCGAAAAAGTATACCAACATACATATAAAACAAAGCAATATTTCAGAAATTTGGTTTACAGCGAGGTCATGCCCGAAAAGCCAGAACCTTATATAAGGTTTTGAATAGTTACTATTAATGTAGCAACCATTGCAAGAGCAACGGTTGCAGGAAATAAGAACGTTATCAAAACAATCGCATTGATTATACGTTTTTCTTTACAGCTGAACTTAGTAAACTTCGGCAGAATGTTCTTTAAGTACATATAGAAAATACACATTTTCCCAGATTGCATTCGAATTAGGTGAAATACGACCACAGGTAAGACAAGGCAACTTAAGTCGGTTACACTTCGTTTGAGAGCAAAATTTCCCGAAGTGAAAAGTAGAAGGAATCCACTATAAATAAATGAAATATGTACAAAAATACTTGTGAAGGAGAAAACATTTCTTAAGTATCGAAACTGACGAGGCCGACTGTGTCCTTTTATGTCAAAGAAATTTATGATTATGTAAATCCAAGTTTCTTTACCAGGATAGTTAGTCATTTTTTAAAAGAGGATTTCGATAATAAATATATTAATATCGATTATTTTTCTTTAAACAAGATCTTGTATCAGTAATAACAAATCGTAGCGATTCTCTTCATGCCTTTAACCTTCAATACTTTCTAAGAAATAGTAGATACTTCTTAAGCAATAAAATTTGTTTTCAAATTGTTGTAGATACTGTCTAATACTTTTAAGTGCGTTCAACGAAGCTTCCTTTATGCGATGCTGCATTATAGCGTCACAAAGAAAATTTGTTCCGATTCTTTTTTTATGTTGGTATCAGTTGCAAGCTGCTAACACGAACTGTATCAAATTTGTTGCGAAAAAATTACTTACTGAAATTATAAGAAAAGTAAAAAATCAATATCGGAATTATTCGTTCAAAGTAAACATATATTTGTATCTAAAAGATCTATATTGTTAAAAGACCAACAATGCTTGTCTCTAAACACAAAAGAATAATTCTGTATACTGTATCGATCAGGCACAATGGATTATTATATTTTCATTTTCCCATAAAATTATAATTATATGTCTATATTTCACAAATAAGACAGTATAGACGGTATAGTAAAATATAGGTTTTATGATTATTACTACTGCTACTACTACAATTTTTTAATAATTAACATAATTACTTTGATTTTGCTGTTTACATAAGTTTTCTGTTAAAATTGTGACAATATAACAATTCAAAAGCAAATGTTATTGGCACATGATTAAATTGCAAATAAATTATAAAAATTAAAAAAAAATGCATCTGTGGCAACCCGTGCCACAGATCCTTGGTAATCCCTACGGCAGGGAATTTTAAGCCTATATTTATCTGATAGGGAAATTCAAATAGTTAAGAGTGAAAAATTAATTCTTTTGTTTGGTATAATGGGGCAATGACAATCATTGTGTACCAATTTATTTTTACTCACTCGATTGCTGTATGAATTGATATTGTCTGATTTTATATTGTTGTTCCAGTAATTATTCTATATAGTTTTATGGTTTCGTTTGTCGAAAAATATTTAAGAAAATTTCGTTATTTCTGTATAGATTGGAACAAGATGGACCTTGGAATAAAGAATTATATCCAAATTATCACTACGATTGAATTCATTTTGTCATGGAAACAAAAATAAATTTATGTGAAAGGAGGCGTGTTTAAAGAGATCTACTACTGTGGATTGTTTTGAAAGTGAAAGAATAATTATTTATTAAAGAGGCAACACAAACAATTTATAAAAAGGAGAGAAAAATCACATTTCATTAATAAAATAAAAATAATAGTATCTACCTTTGAATTTGAATGAGTATTCAACTGAATGGGGTATAGTGACAAGATATACTGATACTAAAAACAAGCTCTTTAAGGTATCCGACTACGTTCGGAACCGTGATTTTGCAAAAGCTTGTAAATGGATAATATTTATGATATTTAGTGTCACTTAGATTCGAATGCATGTATAAAATTGTTTTAAGGACATTATGACAAAATAATTATTTAAATGCAATATTTTGGCAAAAAATTAACTTAGAACAAACTTTATTCCAAATGTTCTCCTTTTGTAGGAAATGCTTCTATTGTATTAATATTTTGCCTGTATTCAGCTCAGACCTCTGTACAGAGGCTCAACTAGAATTTTTGAAACACATAACACGGAAGTCGGTTTATCCATGTTTTACGAAAACAGAAGGGAGAAATTTTAAGAAAATACGCCGATAATTATTTAAAATGTTTGTAACTCTGAAAATAATTTGAATTTTTTAAAAATCGTAGTTGAGCCTCTGTACAGAGGTCTGAGCTATATACTGGCAAAATATTAATATAATAGAAGCATTTTTTACAAGAGAAGAAAATTTGGAAAAAAGTTTATTCTAAGTTAATTTTTTGCCAAAATATTGTATTTAAATAATTTTTTTTATCATAATGTCCTTAAAACAATTTTATACATGTATTCTAATTTAAGTGCCACTAAATATCATGAAAATTATACATTTATGCGCTTTTTTAAAATCATGGTTCCGAACGTAGTCAGATACCTTTAACCTTTTAAATGTCATGCCCGAGATTATCTTGGGAACAGCACTAGTGTTCTAAAATGTCACACTTCACTATTATACGGGATAATTTTTTTTTAATGAATCTTTTTTTATACCCAAATACATATCAGGAGAAGTATATTTTGGCTTCATTTCTTTGTCAAACCCAAATCTACATCGGAGAAGTTGATTTGGGCTTAGTTTAATAGATCATGTTTGATGACTGTATTCATTACACTTCCATGATCAACTTCAAAAATAAAAAAAAAAAAAGTATGATATACTCAAGCCAAAAGATTGTTTTTGACTACAATCTAACTATGAATGGTGTAGATCGCTATGATCAGGAAATATCCTTTCATCCTACAATCTAAAAACGATAGAAAAATATCATAAAAATACATTTCTGCATTTACTATACAAGGTACTCATGAAATAATGTCTGCCCTATAAAAATATGTAGTTAGGAAACGCATTACATTTTTAGAATTTCGAATCCAAGTTGTAGAAAGGTTTTTTTTATAAGTATGCTGATACAGTTTCTGAACAAAAGAATCCTGACAGACCACCTATAATAGATAACCCTGTCTTACTGAATGATATTTCATATCTCATATTCCTCCTGCTCCTGCGAAAAGTGAGCCTACAAGACAGTGCAAAGATTTTTGTTCAAAATCGGATACAAGTGGAAATAAAAAGATAAAGAAGGAAACACGATTCTCGCAAGTAATATTTGAGGAGTCGGTCTGTGCTTGGAGAAGTGTTTCTAGTTATACCACACTAAACTGAGTTACTAAACTATTAATACGTAATCATTTTAATTTATTTTCATTTTATTTATTTTCAGAAAATAATGCTCACCTAGAAATGAACTTTACCAATTCCACTCTGTGTGCAGCCACCTGAAGCGAATGTACAGTTGCTACCAAATCTTAAAAAAAATTATGCATGCAGTTCACAACATCCATTTTCAACTGCTAAAGTATATTTAACTTTGTACTAAACATTTGATATTTGAAATAAAGAAAAGAAATTGACGATTTATGTTCCTAAATCATTGAAATAACATAAAAGTTAAAAGGTCAATAACTTGAAATAATACTTAAGGTATCCGACTACGTTCGGAACCATGATTTTAAAACAGCGCATAAATAGATAATTTTCATGATATTTAGTGTCAATTAGATTAGAATACATGTATAAAATTGTTTTAAGGACATTTTGACAAAAAAAAATTATTTAAATACAATTTTTCGGCAAAAAATTAACTTAGTATAATCTTTTTCAAAATGTTCTCCTTTTGTGAAAACTGCTTCTGTTATAATCATATTTTGCCTGTATATAGCTCAGACCTCTGTACAGAGGTTCAACTATGATTTTTGAAACATTCACATTATTTTTAGAGTTACAACCCATTGAAATAATTATCAGCGTTTTTTTTTCTTAAAATTTCTCCCCTCTGTTGTCGTAAAACATGGATAAACCCACTTCTAAGTTATATATTTCAAAAATTCTAGTTGAGCCTCTGTACAAAGGTATGAGTTATATACAGGCAAAATATTATTAAATTAGAAGCATTTTTCACAAAAGAAGATTTTTTTTTTGAAAATGGGTCATTCTATATTCCTTTTTTTGTGAAAATACTGTACTTAAATAATTTTTTATTGTAATACTATTCATAAAACAACTTTATTTACATTTTCTAATCTAAGTGACACTAAATATCATAAATATTATCCATTTACACACTTTTACAAAATCACGGTTCCGAACGTAGTCGGATACCTTAATGATGGATAAGAAACAACTGAAAATGGAAAATAATTTTGTTTAACTAAATATCCTGGTTGGTAATTCATGCAGAAATGACGAGTAACATAATAGAGTCTTTTATTTTCGATAACCAACGTGTAGTGAGAGAATGAGTTGTGCATAAAATCTTTCACGACTCAAAAAATTCTCACATTGGTATAGCATGAAAGAGAAGAAAAGGATTTGTGTGTGCAAATCGTGTGATGTAATTTGGTTGAGTTCAGTTTATAAGATTAATCGGCTAATAACAATTATATTTCTCTGATTAGTCTAGAATTTAAACCAGATTTAATATGTGCTATTCCTTCTTATTTAATTTAGGTACTGTTTAGATTATTGGGGCCAAATCTCTCCAGGTTCATATTTTGGGTGACTATAAAAAATAAACCAAGAAATTGCTAAAAATGTACAGCATTACTACTGAAAACTGCACGGAAAACAACAGGAAAAGGTTTTGTTGTTGTTGGCGAAATTTTTTAGCGATCGAGATTGCGGCAGCTGGCGGTTTATCACCAGCGATCGGCTAATCGAACAGCACCCTGGGTGTATTATAGTTTTGGTTTTGAATTAAATTTTATACTTGATCAAAAATTCTTCAAAAATTCTTTCTCTAACACTAGGTTCTAAATCAGCGATACTCAACTTGAGACCCGCGGACCACATGCGGCCCACCAAGCCTTTTTAAGTGGCCCGGTCAGGGCACATTGTTCTGAGAAATTCATTTATTTAAGAACATTGTATTAAAAATTTGGAGGGAAATTCATTGTCAAAAAATGAAATTTATCAATTTTGCTTTTTGCTGTCGGTGTCGTACGGGTACGAATTGATATTCGTTTTCTATTTGGAAAGGTTACGGTTAGTGATAACAGACAACAGTGGATTAGCAACAATTTTATGGGCGGAACTATAATTTTTAACTATCCTTCATATCTGGCAAGCGAAATTTATTTGAAGAAAATAGATCGTTTCTAGATGATTGGGAGGTTGGCTATTTTGTAGTGAAAAACAAACATGGGGTAATTAGTAACTACTTGATTTGTCACGAAAGTGATGTATTTAAAAAATGCAAATAAACAGGAATCATTCAGTGACACTTTTCCTCGAACATCTCTTTCAAAAAGTGATGAATAGGTTTTCTTGAATAATCTTTGCAACAGCAACAAAGTGTTTCGTCAGAGGTAATACCACAACGGTAACAAAAACATCCTATGAAGTTTGTTATATTATTGGTAATCATATGAAATCGTTTACTGATGCAAAAATTGCGAAGGAATGCTTTTTAAATGCTTCTAATTTAGTGTTAAAGACGAAAATAAAGAATAATAATTAAAAAAGCAAAACAGGAGTTGTAATATTTTGATCAATTTTCCACATTTTAAATTCCCATTGTTATCTTAATCTTAAGCTGCGATCCCCCATTTACCCTCATGTTGAGGCCCGCGTGAAATAACTAACATATGTATGTGGTCCGCGTAAAATAGCTGACATATGTATGCGGCCCAGCAGAAAAAAATTTGAGTACTCCAGTTCTAAATGAAAAGAAAATGCAACACGAATCAATGCAGTGGGTTGGAGCTAGTATACTATTTGTAGCTAGTATACTAATTGTCGTTTTTCCTGTTTTATCGAAAAAATCTCTATATTACTCAAGTTCATTTCAAATGCTGTTAACAAAAAATATTTATACCTAGTATACCTACTGGTACCTAGTGCTTTCCATTTTATTTTTCGTTAAAACTTTTATTTCAGAATATTGCTTTAAATTAATACTGTGTATTCCAATTAAGAAGTTAAAACTAAATCAAAATTACCGAATACCATAAATATTGAACTTCTTTATCTAATATTGCTTGTATTTGTTGCCAATATTTGAAGATAAATTTCTCATTCATGTCAAACAAAATTTTAGGGGCAAGTTTCTAAATTTAAATTAAAAGAAAAAAAAGAGGAACAGGTTTTATTCTTGTTATAATTGCTATCATTATGTAAATCATTTTTCAAGTTTAAGGGATAATCTGCAGTGAATGTTTTTAAATATTTGTTATGGCACTCGAGAATGTCAACAAATATTTTCTCTTATAACAAAAAGTTACTTCAGTACTAATCAAAAAGATCATTTAAAATGCTACAATGAAGGTACAGTAATCAAAATATTTTGTTAAAAAATACAAATATTTTCACTTTGGATAACAGTTTTATCGTATAAAGAAAGCAACGAAATTCTTATTAAAAATGACGAATATTCTCCATTTTAAAGAAAACTAAACACTTTCTTAACTGTATCAGAAAAGATTTTTGTCAGAATTCTAATAAGTTTGATCCTTTATTTTTTTTAAATAAAGTTAAAAGACAAAACGGGAATATTGGATGTGTTAAAGTAGTTTCCTATTTCTTTGTATTTCCCAAATTCGTTTCTTTTAGTCATAAGAAATTTTTAAAAATAGTGTGAACCAAAAGAAAATGCATTCACGCCTTTAAGAAATAATATTATTTTTATTAAATGGAAGCAAAAAAGTTATCGCTGAAATTAAAAGAGAATATCCTTATTATTTATTAAATTGAAAATAGTCTAGATACTTTGGTTATTTCTTTTTCGTTGTTTGGAAAAGGAATTTCAAAATTCTGGATCTTTTAAAGTATCTAATATTCTTATAAGAGAAAAATCAGTTTAAATTGCACCGGAATATTTTTCCATCCAAAATAAGTTATGAACAGGAAGAAAAACGTTTTCCTACACATTCAAATGTAAATTTCGTTTTTCTTGGATATTATAATGCAAATGTAACCCGCCCCAAGGGTTATTTCAATATACTAAAACTTTATTAACCGAAGATTGTGGGAAAGTTTTTAATCAGACAAAACTAATCAAAGTTTCTAGTACTCTCTTGAGATCTTTCCTTAATTGAATTATTAATTTTTCCTCATACAGTAAGAAATTAAAAAAATTTCATACAATTTTATGTAAACCACGTTAAAGACTATTTTTAATTCTAGTAGATATTTTAAGCTGAAGGAATTTTATACTTAATGATATATCAGTGTGTTTAATAAAGAAAAATAAAGTACGAAGCATTAAAAACTTTATAATTACTAAGATTAGTAACAGGAATGCTATTTTTATCAATAGCAATGTTATGGAGCATTATGCTTAAAAATTGCTGTCACCCTGTACTTATACACATTTACAAGTACAAGTAATACACATTTTCCTTTAATAATTGTAATATTTTATTCTTCTCTGCCAAAAATCAGATTTTTAAAATTTCCTATAACCTTTAAAATCTCAATTTTACATTAAAAAAAATTATTAAGATTTAAGATGATGAATGATGAAACGATGCAAAATAATTTTAGTTGGTTCAAGCTGAAAGCATAATTCTGCGTGAACCAGCAACCAAAACAATTAATTAAGGTGACTGATACCACAGAGATTTTAAAAAAGAGTATAAATGAATTATTTTCTTATACTTAGTGTCAGTTGAATTAGAATATACATATAAAATTGTATTTAAAACATTATTACAAGAAAAATTATTTAAATACAATTTTGGGGCAGAAAAGGAAGAAGGAATGACATATTTTCAAAGCATTCTCATTTTATAACATGCTTCTATAATAAAAATATTTTGCCATAATAGTTAAGACTTCTGGACCTGGATTGAACTAAAGTTTTTGAAAAATTCACATTATTTTCAGAGCTACAATCAATTGAAATAATAATAAGCGTTTTTTTTTTAAATTTCTTTACTCTGATATATTAAAAAATTAATAAATCTACTTCTAAGTTATATATTTAAAATATCTACTACTTTTAGTCTCTGAAAAGAAATATTAACTGTTCTCAGGCAAATTAGGAAAATATTATTAATATAGAAGCATTTTTCGTAAAAGAATATTTTTAAAATGTGTCCTTTTTCCAGTTTTTAGAAAAAATTGTATTTGAATAATTTTTTCTTGTAATAATATTCTTAAACAATATATATATGTGTGTGTGTTACATTTTATTCAACTATTGCTAAATATAAAAAAATGTATCCATTCATACAGTTTTTCAATATTGCAGTTTCGGACGTAGTCAATCTCAGTCTAAATTTTATTACAAATCCTACTGGGATAAGATATCGAAATAAAGCAACTAAAAGAAAATTGTTGTCAAGTTTTTTATTGTATTATTACATTTACATAAACAGCAAATTTTCCAAACATTCCCAAATGTGCAATAGATTTTATGTATTTTAATGAAAAATAAGAAGTTTTTATATAGAAAAAAGCGTGTTGTGTAGATATTTTAAAATGCATGTTTAAATCATGTTCTATTGTTTCGTAAATCTCATAACCAATGGAGTATACAATTAAGTTAAAAGTAAATAACAAGGAATTTATTTACAAGTCCATTCTATTACAAACAAATAACTAAATAGGTGATAATAAATCATTAACTTTCAAATTGTGTCAATGAAACTCTCGGAGAAGTAATTGTAAAACGAGGGAAGAAGTAACATTCGTATTTTAAAGTTAATAAAAGAAAAATTCATTTAGTTGCAGTCTCCAGTGGAAACCTTGAGTGTTAGTTATTAAAAAAATACCAAATGATTAAAATCCAATCCTAAAATGAAAAATTTATCAAGTTGTGTAAACATGAATCATGAAAAAAATTGAAATTAGTGTTCCTTCATATGAAATATCTCAGTAATGTATGAAAACTATTTTACAGATTGTCGGCTGCTTTTATTTGCATTATTAATATCCCAAAAGTTAAAGTACATCCAAAGGAATTAAGTAACAAACTTTTATCAACTCGAAATGTATCCCACACTGTAATATAAATGGGATTTATCTCGCTTAATGCTTTTAAAAGCGTCAAACGTTGCACATTATAAGCATTAATAACATTAAATTTCAAAAGTTCTTCTCTGTATTGCTCATGAAATACAGTTGCTGCTTCTTCTATAGCTGTTGGAACATCAGATAACGCTAAAATAAGACAAGTAATCAATGCGCTACAATAAACAAATGTAAGGACAGATTCTACCATGTGAGGTAAGAATGGGAGTCTAGCAACTCCAAATGCTAACCCTAAGTGACAAACATTTCTGTAAAAAACATACACAGAATCAGAAAGACAGACACTTTGATGCTGTTATTGAAGAGTCTGCAACACTGGATAATTAGATGGAACATTTTTACACAAGACGGAAATTCGTGAGTCATGTAATTTTTCTTCATAATTTCGTTTGTGTTCGAATCGATTTCGCCAATTTTTTACTGAAAGTTATATAAACAAAACACAGAAGGGATAACAATAGAAATTTTTCTGAAAAAAAAGCAATCATTCCCATAAACATAAATATTGCTCGAGACACTGTATATTGTTGTTGACCTCGTCCTAATAACCAAAAATTCTCTATAGTATCAGAGGGTTCGATGAAGACCGCAGTTAAAAAGGCAATAGAGAAAATGAATGGAAAAAGCAATATAATAATTATAATGCATTTATTAAAACGTGCGTCATTGATATTACTCTTCACATCTTGGTTTACCTTTTTGAGATGGAATAGAAAATTATGCAATGTTTGTATATTTATTTGGAATTGATGCCACAGTATGATAGGGAGTATTAAGCATATAATATCACCAACAGCATGCTTCGTGATTTTTTTAGTTACTAAATAAAGCGCTGAAGCACTGTAACCGAAACACAAATATAAAATTAAAGTAGGAATAATACATAACTTTTTCAGGGAGAAAGCACATCTTCTCTTTACGAATTTAGCTTCATAATGCACGATTCCTAAAATTCGCATAACTTGTAAAAGCCAGGTGTCATATAAAGGATCAAGAGAATTTTCAGAATTCATTTTCAAAAAGGTATTTATTTCCCTTTCACTCATCTTGGACGAGTGTTGAATCTTATTAAAACTTTAAAAAAGATCTAAAATAATATCACACTGGGTATCCATAAACTTCAGAAAATTTTTAGGGTAATTTATATGATTCCAAGATCAAAAAAGAAAAGTAACGTAAAAAATATTCGTTTTTAGAATGTTAAAACAGACCTCGAAAGAACAATACGCAACGTTTCATTCTACACTTGCTCTTCAATATTTTATATACTTAAGAACTTCGCTACTTGAACTGTTTTCTTCACTATAGCACAACAGCGTAACAACTAGTTTTAAAATAAGCTAAGTTTGAATATTGAGTAAAACCTTTTCTTATCTAACTGTGAAGCTTGTGTACAAAAAACTCCTTTTTTCCCAATAATTTTGATTTTCACTTATTCACGCAAGTGAAGTTTTCTTTTTATGTAAAATATCGATAATATCATTTTTTCCATTAATACCTGTTGAAAGAAATGCTTTTTTTTCTCATTTTTAGAAAACCGCTTTCCGAATACATGTAGAAAATAATAACGCAGGTTATTTATGATCTCTTAAGAGATTGAGAAATTGATTTTTCTTAGATGCTGGGAACAACTTTTCCATCTTACTTCATCTAATTCTTAATCTCTTATAATCAGTTTACTTTGAAGCGAATCGATACTTTCATTACTTCCATGTGTTAGTATTATGTGTTCATTGTATAAAATAATTCATCTTTAACTTGTCATTATTGTAATGTTAAAGAAACATGTTTTCTGCGAAAACTTAATCTAGGAAAATTTTTCCCTTTCTTAGAAATATTTTAAAAATTATTTCGCTATGAAAATACTTTAAAAATTTTGAGGATTCAAAATAAAGTTTTATAATCAAATTTTTTCATAAGGCATCACTTCTTTAAATTTACCTTTGAATTTCATTGTGATTTACTAATTAGAGTATAACTACACTGGTGGGCAAAACTTAAGCAACAATGTAAAAATTTAGCAGATAGCCATGAAATTGCAGAAAAAGGAGGTCTGGAGATCAGTAGAGGGAACACGTAAGTCGTAGAAACGTCATGCGTATGCAAATATCAGGAACAAAACGTCAGAAGCGATGTGAGCGTACGCAAAACGCGTGATGTCAGCGCGCTGCTCAACAGTAGAATGAAATGAAGGACGGAGACGCATTCACCATATTCTCTGCAAGTGCCAGTGAGTCAGTTCGTGAAATATGGCTAGAAGAAATCATCTGATGACTTCACACGTGGAAGAATGATCGGAAGCTGGAGGAGGGGCGTACTGTCACCAGTGTAGCTGCAGAGTTCGGAATCAACAAAAGTGTCGTTTCGCGCGCTTGGAAAGCGTTCAAACCACAGGTACAGCTGTTAGAAAGGTTGGTGTGGCCGCCCGAGGATGACAACTGCAGGGGATGACCGATATATCATCCTGCAGGCGAAAAGTTCAACAGCATTCAGCAAGTGCCATTGCTCAGAAACTCTGTACAGCAACAGGTCGACAAGTGTAGCGGTTTTACTGTGGCCAGACGCCTTCACAAGGGGGCCTGTTCACCCGCCGTCCTGAACGCTCCTCCCGTTGAAGATGGCCCCGAAACCCCCACCGGTTTACAGTGGGACGAAGCAAAACCTGGGGGAACTGACAAGGGGTCGTGTTTTTTTTTGGATGAGATGGTTCATACCAGAAGCGATTCTAAACGCGTTTTGTTTTGGGAAGATCGGGACGGTTTTATCCCAGTAACATCAAGGAAAGACATCGTTACGGTGGTCCGGGTTCTTGTCGGGGTTTGGCATTATGCTGAACGGCGGAACTGAGTTTCCCATTTCGACAGGGGTTGAAACCCGGGGATCGCTATTGTGAGGAGGGACTTCTTCCCCGATTTTCCGGGGCCATTGACCCAGACTTCATCTTTATGGATAAAAGCACGCCACACGCACTCTTTGTTTAGGAGCTGCTGGAAAGTGAAGTTCCTCGAATGGATTGGGCCCGCGGGTCCCCAATTTAAACCCATCGAACATTTTGGGGTGCTTTGGGGGGATTAAAGCTCACATCATCCGGTACAACCAACAACTCAAACAGATGTTGATTGAGGGGTGGGGACTTACCTCAAAAAAGTTGCACCACTGGTTCTGAGTATGGGAGACGGTGCAAAGCAACCATTGTAGTAAGGAGGGGATATACCATATTGGAAAATCTGTTGTTGTTCTTCCTTTTTATAGACAATCATGAGTCACGATACTATGCGTTCAATAAAGTTGTTTTGTTTTATTCCATCCGTATCGTTGTATTCCTTTTCAGCCCGATGCTTTCGTCATCCTTTACGTACATAATACCCCCCTCATTTCAAAATTTATGTCTCTCAGATGATTTTTCGTGAAGTTATGACAATAAGCCCACCTGTTGCTTAAGTTTTGCACTCCAGTGTATTTAAAGATACATATTGTAATAATTTATTTTTACGTGCGATATTTTAAACAGATGTACCCAGAATACTAATGCCTTATGTAATTTCAATATGTACGTTTGATGGTGCAAACAGTCACATGAGAATAATTAAAAATATTGAATTATATTGGAATCGTAACAATACATAAATGAACTATTTATTATATTACATCAAAAGTTGCTGTTGTTATTTTTTACAGGGTGTCTTTATTCATTTTCAGATGGCCTGGAACACTGTTATGTTACAGATAGTATGTTTAAAAATATTACCATAAGTCAAGATACTAAGATATCATTATTCTTCAAGATGCATTAATAAAATTTTACAAGAGGTTTGAATTGGACAACATGTGCGTTAAGGTAATAAAAGTAATACAGATAAATTATTCCACAAATATCACAAATATACGAAGAAGAGTTATTATATCGAGTGATAGATCAAAGTATGCATACCGATTATAAACGCAAATTTATAATGAGAAATCACAAAGTTTCATTTTGTACACATTGCTGCTTGAAAAATATGTATATTGAGAATCTGATTTTCTATAACTACAGCATTGTAGACAGTTCTCCAAGAGTTCTTAAAAGCTAAGAATGCATAACCATTTTTTTTTAAAAGACTCTTTTCATGTACATAAATATTACTATAAAAGTTATATACTATTTACCAATGTGCCAAAATTCAAAAATCCAAATGTGCCTGTAATAATTGTCTCTTAAGACTTTATGACTAATAATAATGTAATATAAAATATGACACGCGAGATCACACTACTCAGTAATTATAATGATAATATTAGGTTTTATTTCAGATTGATTAGTTTTATTTTTATTTATTTTTGTTGTGTGACTTATTTTGGATTTAATTTACTCTCTAGTTGAGATGTACGATCGGAACATACCATCAGAATTTATAACTCTCTCAAATGATTAGCTAAGTCTTTTTCCAGCTAAAATAAAACTTAATTTTGAAGTAAGACAAATAAGTAATAAATATACTAGAAAATGTTTAGGAGTAAGTAAAAAAAAATTGCTTATTACAATTATATTTTCATCATATAATGAAGCAGATTAAAAATTACGAATACAGTTCTTTCGAAACACTTATCTCCATCTACATTTTTAATATAATCCCTGCTTCAACTTATCTTTTTCGTCTAAAAGCATTTGCATAAAAAATAGGAATGTTGTAACAACGTCATGCAAATTATTTACATTTCAACGCCTCCAAAAAATGTGCTGGTTTTACAACTTCGGCATGATGATTTACAGTTGGTAGTGGCTAAAATGTTAAGCAATATAGTGAACATTTGGGCTTTACTTTTATTTTTTAATAACTCCCTATTCAAAGAAGGATTTAATTTTTGATCGACTCTATTTTTTATTGGGAGCAAATCCTAGCTTTAGGTAGTTGCTTATGCCAATATGCGAAAAATGAAGATAATTGAATTTTCTAGTTTTCAAATTATGTCATTTTAAGTCACAGGAGAATTCCTTGTTTAATGTTTGCTGTTAATGTTAAATAAATAAATTCTGGCTGTAAAGATTATTTATTGGAGATTTACATAAATTGCAGATTTATCCAACTGTCTTAGTAAATTTGTTTATCTTAATCTGGATTTTTTTGTCAATTTAAAAAATCCTCGTAATTATTTTGTTAAAAAAATATTTTTTAATTCTTAATTCATCCTAAGTAAGTCAGTATTTTAGGAACTCTTGATATATACATATATATAAATTGCAGATTCAAATTATGTCTGCTCTAAATCAGTTTTATACAAATATTTTTTTACATTATAGGCTGTATTTGTTTTTAAAAATATAAATTCTTTCAAACATATAGCTTTTTTGTTACTGAAACACTTTTACAATTGTTTTTAAAAAATGTTTTGTAAATAGGTTTTAAAACATTGTAAAATATATATGTCACTTTGAATCAAAATATAAGAACAGGAAATAAGTGTAAAAATGATTCTAAATAAACCCTGATAATTTTCAATATTTAAAAAAATAAATAAAGCATATGATGTATAAGGACTGATTTTTTTGTTTCATCGATATCCTGTATAGTGGTCAAAATGTTTTTTGAAAAATTATTTAACTATGCAACAAACATAATTAATTTAAAAGAACAACTCAAATACACAAAAAAATGTTTAATTATCCATTGAAAATAATTCATAAACATTTTAAAAACTTTTGAGAATTTTTTTCAGATTATTGCAACTCTAATTCCAACAGAAATCTTATGTATGAATAATAGACATACATACACACATATACTCCCATTAACACATAAAATCAACTTATTTATTATCGTAAAATCCGGTGTATAGCACGCACCAGCGTATAACGCGCACCAATACTTTCAAGCTGCATTTTTTAATGTTTAGGTATATTCGCCGTATAACGTGCACCCTTTTTACAAAGGAACCAAAAGTATGCGTGTACAATGCATGTATGTTTTTAAGTCATTTATGCGAGTTATTATCCCAGGATTTTGAAAACCTATTACAATCAAAACCCTTTAACTTCATAAGGTATGTCTTGTATTTCAAACATATAGTTTTCTGATCTAAGTAGAAGTTTAATTTTTCTTATGATCATCTATTTTCTTATTTTTGAAGCTATCGTTTTTATACCCGGCGTATAACGCGCACCCATAAATTTTGACCTCATATTGTGTGCTAAAAGTACGTTTTATACACCGGATTTTACGGTATTTATTTTTATAATAACATTTCCTATTACTGAAATAATATACCAATTGGTTTTACTTTTAATGTAACGAATTTTATTCAAGTTTAGGAAATTAGATGTAAAAAAAAAACAACATACAGAGAAGACAGGGTTTCGATGAAGATGGACTTTATTCTAACATTATTAATATTAGCATCAAGCATTATATAGACGTAAATAGAAATTTTAGAACATTTTATTTAACATATTCTTGCCAATACTTATGATTTAATAGTAAAATATACAACTAAGTATTACAATAAATATATGTAAAAAGTGAACTTTTTTTGTGAAGCGAACATTCAAAATAAAATTCATTCAATTACAAAATTTAGAAGGGCATTTCTGTAAAATAATATCTTGAAAAAACTATAAAAAAATTAACTATTTTGAAGGAATTAACATGTAGTATAAGGAATGCATATATATTGCATGTGTGTGTGTGTATTAGTGATGGCTTCGAATAAATAATGTTGCGATATTAAACTTTCTAATAGTTCAAAAGAATCCTGAATTAATGCATCGGAATTAATAAACTTATTTTGCAACTCTTCTAGTACTGAATGATTAAAAAAATATTATTCTCTAAGTTGTCGATCAGTTGACAGAGGTACGCAGTCAAAATCAGAAGTATTAGCTAAGCGGATTTTTTTTTTACTCAGTCAGTATCATGAGGAAGGAACGTAGATTTTCATCTAAAACAAATTATTAAATCTCTACAACATTGACTTACAATCTTCGGGCCATGGACTGGTATTTGTCCGAGGATCAAATGGCACCGGATAGACCAAAGAACATTAATTTGTTTCCATTTAATTTACGGTGGTGCACTTCTCTTGGGTGTGTACGACTCTCCATGCAAATCACTTAAGGTATCCGACTATGTTCGGAACCGTGATTTTAAAAAAGAGCATAAATGGATAATTTTCATGATATTTAGTGTCACTTAGATTAGAATACATGTATAAAATTGCTTTAAGAACACATTTTGACAAAAAAAATTATTTAAATACAATATTTCGGCAAAAAATTAACTTAGAATAATTTTTTCCCAAATGTTCTCGTTTTGTGAAAAATGCTTCTATTTTAATGCTTCTATTATTTTGCCTGTATATATCTCAAACCTCTGTATAACTAGAATTTTTGAAATATATAACTTAGAAGTGGGTTTATCCATATTTTACGACAACAAAGGGGAGCAATTTTAAGAAAAAAAATGCCAATAATTATTTAAATTGGTGGTAACTCTGAAAATAATGTGAATTTTTCAAACATTTTAGTTGAACCTCTGTAGAGAGGTCTGAGCTATATACAGGAAAAATATTATTATAATACAAGCATTTTTCACAAGAGGAGAACATTTGGAAAAAAAGATTATTCTAAGTTAATATTTTGCCAAAATATTGTATTTAAATAATTTTGTTTGTCAAATGTCCTTGAAAAATTTTATACATGTATTCTAAACTAATGACACTAAATATCATGACAATTATCCATTTAGCCTTTAATACCCGGGTTTCCCGAACGTAGTCAGTATAAAATAAATATTAAATCATTTTATATTCATTTTTTGATGTAACTGTATTTTATTCTGAAAGCATATTTTCTTACAATTAAGTTAAGATTATCAAATCAAGACAATATAAAATATAAACAATTACGCCCCCGCCCTTCCTTCAGTGTGCTGCTGTAGTAAAATTATCAAACGTTGACCTGTCCATGGTGATAAAAAGGTTAGAGAGCACTACTGTGCATGGTCTTCAAAACATATTTTTATCAACGTATGTGGATAAGAGAGCACCAAAAGAACTTAATAAATAATGGAAATATTAAGGAGACATGATACGATTGACGCAAAAATTTTTTAATTGAAGGATTTTCAAATTTTTTTTGGTTTCCTTCTATGTTTGTATACAATGTAAAACAGATTTTGTGCTCGAAATTTCATAAAAAGTTAGCAATTTAACTTTTTAAGGAAAAAAACTTAAAATTTGAGAAGTGATTTTAAAATGCTACTTCTCCTACAAAGATTTAGGTACACGCATGAAATGTGTTTTGCAAGTACATCATACTATGCGTAACAAAAGTTGGTATGGGTTTTGCGATAATATGATTGGTATTCATACAATACTTCTTTTTATGAATGCTAATTGAAATTTTCTTAAGAAATGTATAAATTCTGAGTTCAATTATTTTTAAAAAAATAAGTATTGCTTTGATTAAGAAATGCATACCATCTTTTGTTACATGTACTATTAGCAATAGGCAAAAAAAATTCAAATTCTTAGGCGCAATGGAAAAAAAAGCCTTAGCATTTTAAAGGAATACAAACTTGTTATTTTATCTTTCTGAGATAAGTCAGTTTAAAGTTTGGATTTGCCATAGGATGTGAATAAAAACGAAAGTAAAAGATATCATAATTCTGCATTTTTTTAAATTTAGAGCTTTCAAATTTTGTGAGGTTTTAGAAAAGTATATAAAGAATAATTTAGGCTAAAAATATTAAATTTGACTTTTTGATCGATTTTTGTCAATTAAATCTTACCGTGTCTTCTTAAAATAAAAGGTTATGTTAGAACAGATTCTTTTGAATTACATATTTTTTTTATCGTCACGCAACTTTTGTTCCTAAATTCCAGAATTTATGAAGAAGGAAATAATTAGTAGTAAATAAAAGGCCATACCGATTTTGTAGTATGCTTTTAATATTCATAACTGAGGTACTGCTTGATTTAAAATACTCTTGCTACACCTATAATTCTTTTTTACACAAACGACGTTAGAAAGGCACAAACATAATTGAAATGATTCAAGTTTGCTTAAAACACACATATTCGCTTTAATTATAGCCTATAGCTAAAAGTACACGTCATACCTCATATTGTATCTCTTACTCTGCCTGTCATAATCATACTTTATTATTAAATAACACATAATTAAAGAATGTCGCTTCCTTTAATTTGCATAATTAATAATCCAAATGTTAAAATACAGCCGAAAAAACTAAGGAGTAAACTCTTTTTCACTCGTAGCATATCCCAGACAGTAATATACACAGGTTTCACTTTATTTAATGATTTTATCAACATCAGATGTTGAGTTTTGAATTATTTCCGACACTATTTTTTAATAGTTCTGTCCTATACATATTCTGAAATATATTATTTGCTTGCTGCATTGAGTCTGGTATACTGGATAGTGACAGAATAAAGAAAACTATTAACAAGCCACAGTAAAAACAAGTTAAGAAAGATTCTATAAGATTAGATACACATGAAAATCCAGTTAATCCCAAGCCTAAAGCAATATACATTTCACAAAAAATATTGCTCAATATCAGAAAAACAGACGTTTTGATACAATGATTGAATAGGACACAGCATTTAACGATGAGAATATATATTTTTACATGATAAGAAAATGACTGACTCAAATAGTAATGCTTCAGGACGTTGCTTTGTAAATTAATAGCGTTGGTTAATATCTTGCTGAAAAACATATAAACAGTACTTAAAGTTGATAATATCAGAAATTTTTGAAAAAAATAAATTAAAATACACAAAAATGTGACAAATGCTTCTAGAACAGGATGATTTGGAAATGAATATCCCATTAACCACAAGAACAGCTTTGGGCACTCATACAATTGTATTAGAAAAATCATTAACGAAAACACTAATGGTGAGATAAGTGTTAAGGCTATCTTAATATTTATTGAAAGGTTTTCTTTCTTATTGCTAAAGGTTACTTCTTGTTGAACTTTCTTGAGATGACGAAGAAAATTCAGGAATTTTGGAACGTTTATCTGAAATTGATGCCACAGCACAACAGGAAGAAATACGCACAAAAAGTCACCCAAAAGATGCTTCAAAAAAGTCGATGACATCCTCAAAAGAATAACTGCACAGTACACAAAAACACAATGTAATATAATGGCAGGGAATCTAAAAAGACTTTTCAAGTGGAATTTAAATCCTGCCGTTTTAAATTCGTTTTTATAGGAAGGGTCTATCAAAATTTCCATTACATGAATCATCCATGAATTGCAATATAAATTATCTGAATTAACACGAAACTTGTTTGAAATGGTAAATACTTTTGTACTTCTCATTATTTACGACACACTGCTCACATGCTCCAATAATATGTAGGTTCAAAATTTAAATTTAGTGCTGAATGTATGCACTAAACTATTTCGTTTAATACACTTTTTGTTTTTGAAGCTGCAATACTTTTTGTAATTAATATTTGATATTTGATGTTTTTGAAATTAAATTGTTCTATTTCTATTATTTTTAAAAGGGACATATTCAGTGCAAATAATATTTTCGGTTATAACAGTTAAGTCATTTAAGTACTATTTTTATTTTCAAATCAAAACTCTTTGTAGCTATGTTTTTTCCGTTGTCATGGATTCATGTACAGGAATAATTACATTTTGTCTGATTTTCATGTAACATGGAACTGAAATTTATCAAAATTGAACGAAAAATCCAAAAATTGCTCATGAAAATTACACAACTTGCGTGATTATGAAATGAAAACAGCATTTTAAATTATTTATTTTTAATTAAGTAATACATTCAATATTCGCAATACAGATACAACAAACTAAGGAACCAAAATATAACTTTAAATTAAATAATAAAACAACAAAAAATACGCAAAACATCAATTTGTGTATCAATTTACAAAGAAATTATTTATTTATTAAGTATATATATATCTGCCATCTGAATCACTTTGAACAAATTCCACATCAAAGATCTAATACTTTTTAAGTCTTTGCCACCGCCAACGAATAGTTACTTTTTTTAAAAGAAAAAGAATAAAGAAAAGTGCTGTCTTTGAATTGCACGAATGTTTAATATTTTATATCTCAATTTTATTTATCTTGCGTAGTTTTTTTATAATTTGAAAAAGATGAAAATTTATTCTTTCAAAAAGTATAAAATAACATTTTTTTAAACAAAAATGTCTAACTTTTTGGATAAGAAAAAAATGCAGCAATAAATTATTTGCAACGAATAATAGAAGTCTTCATTTTTTAAAAGAATATTTTTCTGCTTTAATATATAATATACTCTTTTTTTTTCAAGTTATTATTCATTCGAATGCTCTTTAAATGTATTTTCACGTTAAGAAGAAAGGTAGCTCAGAGTTAATGTAATAGATACATTTGTGCGTATGTAATAGGAAATATGAGATAAGATAATATGAGTATCAAAAAAATACAAAGAAACTGCACAATTAAAAAAAGTCATTTTGAGCAAAAATAAGTAGTACAAAAAAAGATAAATAAAAGGTCAATTCCTTGCAAAAAGAAATTTATTTCAACAATTTCAGTTATTTTTTTGAGTATTACGTAATTAAAATGCAGTTATTTCCAATGAGTAAATATATAAGATATTTCTCTACCAGAAATATTTTTTAAAAAGCTTTAATAATACATAAAAAAAGCATTAATTATTTTTCCTTATTTATCATTTTTACGATCTTCTCTAACATTTTACCATTGATTCAAAGTTGCTTTTGAAGTAAATGCAATTTTTTTACTCGTAAATTGTACAAGCGTTAGATTATATAAAATTACTATTCAAACCAGCGTTTCTTAAGCTGTAGGGTGCACTCCTCTTAAGGGGAGTGTGCGTATGTGCGTTATAACACTACGTGGGGGACGCGACCTATTGAAAAGTCGAAAATAAGAAATTTAAAAAAAATACAAATTTACTGTAGGAAAGCAAAACAAAATATATTCTGACATAATAAAAAATAAAATACACATTTAAATTTATATAATGTAGTTATAAAGGGATCAGTACTGTTAAATGTATTTGATAATTAATTTATCAATATTACGTTAAGGTCAATTTTAAAAATTAATAGCGACTCCCATTGACTTATAATTAACAAAATTAAATACAAAATTCAGTACTTATCTTGATAATTTGCATGGCTTATAATTAAAATTATATTGCAGCTTTAGCATCAAAGTACATTATTATTGCATTGAATACATTGCTATTGCATGGAGGGGGACGCGATGGAAATTATGAATGAAAACTGGGGCGCAAATATTGAAAATTTGTGTAGCACTGATTTAAACTGTTACATTGGATAGGTAAAATGAACAGTAAATATTGAATTGAAAAACTTTAAATGTTTTGCTTCACTGCGTGTTAAGGGCAAATGTCTTATAAATATTATCATTAAAATTTGGTTTTATTTTATGCAGACACTCATCATGTTTAAGGGGTGTTGGAAATCTGAAATCTCATTTTTTTGACAATTTGAGATTTTTACATTTTCAAATTGTATAGATTTTAACCTTTCTAAAAATACTTTATTTTAATCTCTAGGGTATTTAGAAGCCCTTAAAACCTATTTTTAAATAATCGTTGAATCTGGGCCACGTTCATTTTAATGGCGAAAAATGTAAACAAAATACTTCGTTTTTGCTTAAAAGTGTAACGTCTGATATAAACCAAAACATGTATTTTTTATTTTAAACTTAGCCTTTTTTTATTTTTTTATTTCCTAGCCGATTAGAAGTCTCACTGTATACATTAAAATCAATTTATCTCAAAATGTAAATTTTAATGTGCGATGTACCTTTTCTGAGAAACTACTGTTCACAGATATGAAAGTTTTTTAGGAAATATTTTTAATGATGTCTAATATATATTAAAATGAGCGTTTTGTAAAAAGCTGAAAAATTTATTTTTTACAAATTTTTTAAGTGAAAAATGGGTCAAATTTCGCAATGTTTGATAAAATATTTCATAATTTATTAAAAAATTCAAAATTAGATAAAAGCTGTACATATAACTGATTTTGAGAAAAGGTACATCGAAAACAGCCAATTTAACATTGTCAGTATAGAGAAAGAGAGAGGCTTCCAACTCCCCTTAAAATTAGTATACTTTAGCATTATATACAACTTAACTAAGTTTTTGAAGATTCTACAATAAATTGATAAGCACAAAAAAAAGAAAAAATAAAGGTATGCTATCTTATGCATTAGCTATTTCAAAATTTTATAAATTAAAATGCATTCATTTTTTAGTTTAATAAAATCCAATCATGCCCAGTTAAAAGATCTCGTTAAAAAGATTGGCTTAAACAATGAAAAATCTCCCAGGAATGTATTTGTAAGTATAAAATGGTTTTAATTAAATACCAAGAGGCTTAAAATAAAAATAAGCTTTATTTGTACTTTACGTGTAAAGTATGAGACAAATCATGTACTTAACATTCCATTAAAAAATTCAAATTTTACATCTTTTTAATGAGTAGCAATCAATATTAAATAATTAGTTAAAAAGGGAAGAGAAAGCTTTGTTTAATGAATTTAATTTGAGTTGTGAGTCAGCATATTTTAAATGAAATAGTAACAACCATCAAGAAAAAGCGAGAAAGAAAGAGAAATTCTTTGTCCAATTATCACTTTTTTTTTCTTTTTGAAGAAACATTTGTGTTTTAAATAAATAACTAATTCATTAATGAGAATCACTGTTATATATATATATATATATATATAAGTATTTAATACCTAACTATACACAGAATAAACCATACACTCGGACGGCGGAACATCTATCACTAAATCACGTATGAGTGAACCAGAAATTCAGAAAAAAAGTAGGCACAAGGAAAAGGGAAAAATTAATTCTAATACAAACTTCTTAAGTTCACTCATTCATTAGAAATAAGATTGTACAACAATGAGCAAAACACCTACCACTAAGCCAATCATAAATAATGGATATTAACTTCTTTGAGAAAAAATTGACGATTGCCAGATTTCAACTGTATGTTGAAAACAATTTCCCCGAACTAAATGTTAGTAGACTTCGAAAATTCTTAATAGGTCCAACTTGCATTTAAACAATTTACTTATATTTTAAATTTTCCTCCATTTTATTTTTCATCTGTAAGATTGTACTTATCCAGGTTCACACATTGGAATCTGCTACAATGCTGCCTCCCATAGGTCAACTCCGTATCGACGAATCAGATTGCCTCCTTTCGCGTCTCAAGCTCATCTCACAAAAAGATTCCAAATTCTCTCTAGGTTAAAAATCTCTTACCTTCCTGATCCAATCAAAGATGACTTTCAAGGAAGTTTTTCAACTATTTTTTCAAATACTTTAAAATTTATTTAATCTCAGGCAATTATTTTCCTTTTTCCTTAAATTTATATATTTTTTAATTAAATCTTCACTAAAGAATAAATAGTCTTATTCTCACAGTCTTTCAAATATTTTATATTGGACGTTTGAGGTCGACAGGGCTAAGTATTCCAACAATTACCAATGAATATAGTAAAGTTGCTCGTATGTTTTTCAATAAAATTGAAAAGGCAGCCAGCACAAACAAAACGGAGAAAAGAGACAAACTTTGAAGTGTGAGGAATGCAAATATATTAACCGATCTATTTCTTTCATATTCAAAAGAGTCTGTGTAATTTTTTGAATCTTTAACTCATTTTCATATTTATCATGAAATTCAATAATCGAAGGTAGAAACAGCAGAGTTATATTTTGAAAATTTAAGCAATTCCATTAAAAGCCGAATAAAAACAAAAGATTATTCTTACATGCATTTCACAAACTCCTTTTCAAATTACTCATGTAGTTTTAACAAACTCTTTATTTGAATTTTGTCTGCACAAATTAATTTACAAAATAGTTGTTGATTGCAGAGTATGTTTGCACTCCCAATTTGAATACTTATTTTTTATGGAAATTTGAAATCCATTTATTGCTGCAAGCTAGTATATTATTCTAAGGCAATACTATTTATCAGCGACTGCCCCCTATCGGCAAACTTGTAAATTTCGGAAAACCAATTTAAATGTATGAATGATCTTTTACACATAGAAAGAGATTATATCTTACTTTTCGCTCTTTAAATAAGAAGCTAGTGAGTACATGCACATCCACTCTGTATTAGGGAATAAATTTTAGATTCGTTTAAAATGCGAAAGATAAATATATCTTGCAAATAGATAAACGCGACGCATATAATACACATCAAAAATCAGTTTTCAAAAGAATGGCTTTCATTTCAGAAAAACTGGTCACCCATTTAATCGAAACTTTCCGCCTAACATCTAACATCCAACTCTTCTATGCACAGCTGTAAAAAATGTGATAGGTTTCTTTAGAAAAATAACTTCGTTGTAACTTCTTTTAGTATTCAAAAACCTTTTTTTTTTTTTTTTCTTTTTGCAGAAATATAGGCCTATTTGCTTCAAGAAAACCACATTTATTCCAGTTGAAAGATTTCTGCATTTTTGTTCAAAGATATTCGACTCCATTTGAAATAAAAGACCTGAGGTGGCTCTGTCTTTGACAGTTGTGTTAAGTTTAACGAAACATTTGAGGCGTGTCAACGACACATAGGTAAATTAAAATTCAACGCGTAGATATCAGAAATCTTTTATAGAAGTTTCATATTTTGTAAATAATACTTATAAAGATGTATATTGTTATAATCCTTTTAGACTTAACAAGTGTTTTCTCTAAAGTATGTTTTTCTTTTACAAGCTTTGAACGTTTCCTTAGAAAATTAATTTGGCATTAACTAGTTCATTGTTTTTTTATTATTATTCAGCAATAATGGAAGCATTTCTGAATGCTTCTCTCAGTATGTAATTTTATTTTTATTAATAATGGATTCAGAAAATATTCATTTTGTTCCTTTGGATTTCACTGCGTTCTATAAACATAAGATGAAATGTTAACTAACTACAAAACTGGTTTAACCCAATGAAACAACCTTCATTTTGTTATATTTATAGATACAGAAGCTTCTGTCCTTTTTATATTAGTTTTATAAAATTTTATATAATCAGTTTCTAAATCATAATGTTCCAGTTTCTAGCATTTTTCATCTGGAATTTGAATATATATATGTCACGGGGTACCAAGAGGAAGCTGAACTTATTTTTTTAAACTTACATTTTCACCGCAAGCCTTTTGTTCCTATCACAATATCTTAATTTACACTAATACACTAGTCTAATCTTTTATTTTATGGCCGCGGTAGCCGAGTGGTCAAGGTTTCGGATCGTGGCTGGGTTTGTCACGAGTTCGAGCCCAATACCACTAATGACCCACCGTGTAGCGGAGCGATGCACGTTAAATCTGTCGAGAGCTCAAACGTCGTCCCGTTGGTGTGATGTAGTAATAAGGAGAGAGGGTGGCAGCTCAGGTGTCGTCCACGTCACTTGAGCAAGGCTCAAAATTACGTGGTCCTTCGCCAAAAGCCCTCATGGAGGTGAGCAGTGTGACGTTAATATTCACTCAATAATCTTTTATTCCATTTTAGAAAACATTGTTTAAAATTATATTTGGGAATGCTTGACAGCGCCTCCATAGTTTTTTCCTCCTCAGCAAAGCAGAAAAACGTTTTCCTTTCATGACTCCTTTCATTTTAGTTTTGATCATATAGGGGCTCGGGAGCATTCACGGAACAAATTTGGCAGCCACCCTTTTTATTCCCAAATCTTCCGTCAAAGTTCACTTAATTTAAATACGAGTCACTCCCGACAGCTCCACAAATTCTTTAATGGTCCCTTGTCAATCTTTCTTAAGGAATTTCCCGATTTTTTTCAATGTTTTCATGTGTTCGGACAGTGGAAGGACGAACAAAACAAGGTTTGACATTCATTGACATTTCATAATATTTGAAACAGGAAAATCACCCAAAAACTTAAGTTGTCCCCATAACATCATTCTTGTGCACTGTGTTTAACATTTCAAGAGTTTCTGCTCTACTTTTACCAGCAAAAAGCAGAATTAGATCACAGCATGCTGTTCACGAAAATCAATCTTTCCATAGACGGCGATGACACAAAACACAATTGTCATTATAAAGTCTATCCAAACTAGTCCTAACCTTCTTCAGCGATGGAACTTGTTTTCTCACTCAAGAATGTTAGTTGTATGCCCTTCTAGTGGCAAAACACAGTACTAGAAAAACTCTGTTCGTCAAAAAATTAATTCGGTTTCTTTTGTGTACACTGATGAAAGAAACCATGACCCAAAGAAATAAAAAGAACCATGTAAAAGCATAAAGTGGAATGTACTCATATGATAAAAATTGAAATACAGAAGATAAGATGCAAAAAAAAATGTATGGAAGTTTTTAGTTTTTGAAATGATAAAATGATTGATAAAAAGATAAAGGATGCTTCTGAGCAGCACTTTGGTTACATAAAAATAGACTCCCACACTTGTTTCCTTTGGATTCAAAGGGTTTAAAAAAACCTTTTAAATGCTGCCAATGTGTCGCGGGGAAATGGAATTGGATTTCATCAAACCCCAAAAATGATCAATTCATGCAAGATTTTAAAAAATAAGAACTTTTTAAGGTGTTTTCCCCAAAAAGGAAAGAAAGGGATGGATCAAATCCCCAAACCCGTTTAGTGAAATGACGAAATAATATTGTCAAGAGTTTAAAAGTTTCATTTAGCAAATAGGGTCTATTAAAAAATAGTAAATTTTACATAATCAAAATCATTGAATCACAAATTATTTATTCGAAAAAATTTGGGAAAAAATTAAATAATACAGGGGTATTTTTTTTTAAAAAAAAGGATATTTGTAGTAGAATTTCAAACTTTTTTTAAAAAAATCTACCCTAATATAGTACTTCAGAAATATCCTGCTTTATCTGTATAATGCCTTTTTTCAGTTATTATTTCCCTTTTTTAAAAAAAAGCTTTTTTTACTACCAAAAAACTTTTTTTTTATTATCAAAAAGATTTTTTTTTTATCTATAAAGAGGGCGTGGTCGAATTGTTGAAGTTTTATTCAGTTTCTAATTTTCAGACATACAAAAGTAATATATATATCCAAAGATAATAATGCAAAGAATAAAGCTAAATGAAACTAAAAAATGATATTTGGGGCATTTTTTTTTTTGGGCACGTAAAGCCCGGGGCTGCCTGGCACGGACATAGAGATGATGGTAACAAGCGAAAACAGACAAATGCTGACTTGTTCATTTCATCATTTCACTAAAACGGTTCGGGGATTTGATCAAATCGCTTACTTACATCAAAGAAATAAACTCAAAGAGATGGTATTTTAACATCTTGCGTGAATTGATCATCTCCCCTTTGGGTTTTATGAAATCCCCAACTCATTTTCTTGTTGTTATCGTCCAAGTAACTGTCAAAAAGTTTGGTAAAAAACCCGGGCACTTCATATGATGTAATGCTTTATCTTTAAACATGTTCTCCACAAATAGAACTGTATTAAGCCCGGTTTTATTTTATTTAAGAAAGGCTCGGTTGAAAGTAAATTACCATATGAGATGTCCACCTTTCAATGCCTTTGTGTCGCAAAATTTTTATTTTTAAAAATATTCATGTCCTTAACCCACTTATATAGATTCCAGCTTTTACAATCAACCCACCTTGTGTATAATGTAATCTTCCATGCAGAAACGCGGCGTTATTTCAGTGGCCTTTTCTCTCGATGGTATAGCACCTCAGATTTTACAATCAAGACTGAACCTAGACTTGTCAGTAAACAGCAATTTTGACACCTATGGCATTGTATCTTGCTTCGATGATTCAGTTCCCCTTTTTTATTGAAGCTAGTGAAATACACAACATTGATCTGCATACATAGAATTTTTTTGATGGTTTTTTTTCTATTTTATTTGGGCTTGCCACCCCATCCTGTTGCCCAAAATTGAAATAAAATTAAAAAATGAAAAACAGCTTCCCTACGAATTATTGATGTAAGATACCTATCCCCCTTTCCGGGTTGTTGAAAAATTCCCCGCGGTCGATGTTTAACTTTTTTTTTCGGGTTAATTCCCCCAGCCTTGAAAAAATACTTTTTTCACCCAAAAAAAATACTGTACATTTCTTTTTTTTCCCCCTTTTTAAATTTTTATAATTTGGTAAACCCTTGATTCCTGAAAAATCATGTTGCGACATTTTAAAATATCTTTTTCCCCAAAACAAAACAAATAGTATTATGACGGGAGAAAAGAAAAGGAAGGGTTTTGTTCAATCCCCAAATTTTTGAACAGATTTTTTTTTGGGGGGTTTAGGGGGGTGAATTATAAGCTGGGTTTTGCATATTACAATTTTTCATCTATTTTGAGCTGCATTTTAGAATATGAATGTTTGTATTTAGATTAGTTATTAGTAAAAATATTTGCCTAATTTCATTAAAGCCGTATGCTTCCCTAAGTTTTTGAATAAAAACTTTTGTATATATCCGGAAAAGGAAACGTCATTTGCATGATAACTTGTTCGCCCTTCGCCCAAAACTATATTTTATAGGTTTTTTTTCCCTCTCATTTTTGATAAAAACAGTTTGAAAAATTTTTAAGGGGGTAAAAATGACATAAATATAAGTTTTAGTGGTTCGAGGTAGTGATAACTAACTCTATATTTTAAACAATAAAAAAAACCTTAGTATAAAACGGAAAATTTTTCAAGGGGAAATCCCGTTTTCCAACACTAAAATGGGGTTTTTCCCCTTAAAATGTTCAAAAAAATACGATCTTAACTTTTTTTTTTTGTCAAACATACCCTGATAGTAGAAAATGGTTTGTGCTTACATATTCTGTGATTTTACTGAACCATGCTGCTATTATATTCTTAACAACAGATGAAACGCTTTCTTAAATTTTTTAAAATTTTTTCAATCATATCAAATTTTCGAAAAAAAAATAAGGGCCGAAAAAAAATAGAATATTTAATGTAGAGGAAAGTAAGATTTTTTTTTTTTTTTCTATGAAAGATAAAAACGTTTTTTGGTTTAAAAAATATAGTTTAAATTTATTAAAAAAAGTGGGGAAAATACTTCCCAACATAAAAAACAAACATAAATTCTTCAATTTAGAAATTTAAATTTTTACGGGGTTTCCCTTTTTAAAAGGGGGGAAAATGGAAAATAACATCAACAGCCATCTTTTAATCTTTTTTTGGGCCTCCTTTTTTTAAAAATTTAAAAAAAGGGGGGGAATGAAAAAACGTTCTACACCTCTGTTCCACACAAACGTTCTACGTTCTCTTTCTCTCTGTATAAAATTGCTTCTGTTTAAATTATTTATGTTTGAAAGTAATAATCATGATCAATGACGAATTATATAAATACAGGAGTTTCATATAAAAAGTTATTGGTGTTTTGATAGGCAACTTTTATTCATTCAGATCGTTCAAATCATTCAAATTAATGATGAAATTAATTAAGTTTTTATCATAAAACTTTTAACACTATTTTAAAGAGATTCTCCCAAAGACAAAACACAATGCTAGTAAGTGTAACTATTAATTCAAAATGCTTAGAAATTAAATGGAAACTAAATATAATTCAAAGAAGGTTAATTTCCATTTTAAAGCTAATATATAGTTAAGCATTAGTCCATGAGGAATATTTAATCAAAATATTACACATTCACTGTCGTATGTACCGGTATCATATCCTCGAATTCAAAATTCATTAAACTGTTATTCATGTATTGTCTATAACAATGGTTTTCTTTTTTATATGTGATTTAATTTTTAAAGTATAAGTATTCATAACTCTTATAAATTATTAATTAGCAACTTTAGAAGCAAATTTTTAAAATAACTTTTGAAATAAATATTAATTTCAGTTCCTTTTAATTTGGTATACTTTTGAAATTATGTGGATAATATTGAAAAATTACACTAAAAGTTTTTAGGTGTCAGAGTTTTATTAGTTTTAAATGTATTTCTTAAAAACTAAAATAATATTTTTTATTTTGAAGCGAAAATACAAAGATAAACAGAAATTGATACTTTGAAGAATAAATTCGTAATTGCAGCTGATTTTCACATAATTCAGAAATTTAATATTGAATAAAAATACCATAGTACAATATATATATCAACATATATATATATATATATACCATATATATATATATATATATATTATATATATATATACCTATATATATGCCATATATATGTATATGTAAACAACACATGTCTTTATTTAAATTTTAACTGAAAAGAAGAGAAATGTTAATATAATTAAAATTAACTACATTTAGAGACAATTTTAAAATTTTATTTTCTAAACCAAATTAGGCTAATTAAAAGATGAAATTAATGGGGCTATCGTAAGACAGAAAATCTGTAAAATATAAAGCAAATTTTTGAGAAATTATACGTTGCTTTCTTTTTTAAGTAGCTTTTAACTTATATATTTTAAAAATAGCTTAAAATTATTCAGAATATTTAAAAAAAGTTAAATATTCAATCTAATTTGTTCTTCGTGTATTTAAATAACTGAGCAATTTTTTTTACAGCTTTAGATATAATTTGATACACGCAAGATTTATATAATACAGATTTAAATCCGAAAAAGTTTTTAAAGACAACAATGTGTTTATTTTAAGAAAGATTAAATATTAGAAATATTTAAAAATAGTCAAGATAACATTACCTAGTTATACAAAGGTTACTTTACTTTTAATCTTCGGTACCCAGAACTAGAATGCTTTGAGGGACCTATGAGTAAATCCTCTGTAATTGAATTATTCTTTTTTTGCGGGAAAGTAAATGAAATGGATGGGCTTTTTTTCTTGAAAGCTAAGCAACTTTTTAGCCTTGGACCAGAAGAACGCCTGCTCTGCAAGTAAAGGACGGACATGACTGCCTCAAATTAGACGAATCACCCGCAGAATACCAATCGAGTCATAAAGCTAGTGAAAGTTGCAAATGGAAGCTATTAAGCCTGTTTTATGTTTTATAAGCAGTAAAAATATGCTGAAATACGGTTTTAATAAAATGAAAGCACGTTTGTGACTCTAGATAGTAGGGTGACAGATTCTTATGATAGTAAAAAAAAAACTCCATTTCCAAAAATTTTATTTTTCGTCATAAACTGCAAAGCATAGGTGACTTCAAAAACATTATTTCTTTCAGCGTGGAATGCTGATAACAATTTGATTCACATTTTTTTAGAATGTTTTAAGCTCATTTTGTTTTATTTTTCTCAACATATATGTTACAATTTGACTTGACTTTGGGCATTTTCGACTTCCAATAAGACATTTTGGGAGTTAATTACGTTTTTGTAGTCGTTGAGAAATGAGGAGGTTTGGTATTTTTAAATCATCATTTTACTGTACACAAACAAGTAAAGCGGTGACATTAGGAGTACAACACAAACGGACCCAAGATTGTCACAAAAGCAGTCTTTTTTCACTCCTAAGATGTTAACCCTTTATAATTTTGGTTACTGGAAGCAGTTAGAATCCTATGATTTCTGATAAAGGCTTTTATGTCGGATCCGAATACGGAGGTGACATAAAATATTGCATCATCCTAATTAAAAGACACTAACATTTCAATTTTTTGGGATATAAAGCTGTAGAGAGAGAGATAATAAAAAATAAATACCATGCAAAATCTTGTAAGACTCTAGACTATTATGAATTAAAATCTCGCGAGAAAAAATTTAAGGAATCATTACATATATTATATAAATTTTGCTCATGCACTTAGAGTATTTATCATCACGTTTATTGAAAATAAATAAAATATTTGTTGTTGTAAACTGTTTGAAAATGTTTTACAAAAACTTTATTAATATGGATCTTTAAATTGAAAAATACATAACTCTTGAAACATTTATGTCAGCTTTTTAAATGTTTAATAGGTCCATTGATCGGATTTCTCTTTTTTTTTATTGAAAATTTTCTAGATGCAGTTTGATACAAGATCCACTACGCATAACTAAAAAAAGTGATTTTATTTCTAATTTATTCTTCAAATACAATATTAAAATACGTACAATTGTATTCTGCAGAAAATTGAATTCAACTGGGTTGTTATTTATATTAAAATAATGAAAGAGAAGAATTGCAGTTGATTTCTTAGTTACAAAAGTAGCTTTCCTATTACAAGCTAAAAAAAATTCCAGTGTTTTAAAATAACAACTGCATTTTTATTATAATATTAGTATTATGGATATATCATGTTCACCTTTCTTTCATGTGAAAGGTAATTTGATACTTTTAGAGCATCAGGGGAAAATAAATTCAAAAGACGTATTGAAATTAAACTTAGTAGCAATACATTTTTCAGATTTATTATATATATACTTATAAATAATAACCCATAATAATGAATGAGAATAACTTTAAGAAACATAAAAAATCAGTTGATAATACTTTGGTTTGCTTTCATTATTTATATGATGAAAACCACAGACTGAATAGTGCTATTTACACTTTTTTTGTGATTTAAATAAACAAGATGTTCTTTTACTTTCTTGTGATTATTTACATTTTGCTATCATTTATAAGATACGCATTATTTTTTGTGATATTTACACCTTCTAATAAAACTGGCAAATTAAACAAAAAAAAGCACCTGCATTTTCTTTCTTTTTCTAAAATTTTTACTACCGGTATTAAAACCACGTATCTAAGTATTAAGACTTAAAAAATACCGAATACCGGTATTGAACTTTTGGTCCGATATTACAATTCCTAGTCATTAAAATAAAACGATCCAAGAAATATATTCTGATTTAATTTTCGTGAGTGCCATAATAAACATTTTCCGTATAAGTTCAGAGTTCAAACATGAAAAGTTTTAAGCAAATGTGAGAAAAGTTATGTCTAATAACAAAATTTGTTCGTTAATGATTCATGTGAATAAAATAAAATGACATTTCTTAATTTGCTTGTTATACCAAAAAAAAAGTAATAATAATGGTAGTGTGTCAAACTTTAATTTAATATTCCTTCTCATTTTCTCATCGAGATATAACAGCTCAAATCACTTTCTAGAATTGTTCAGAAGCTCTACTTAGAGTTATTCAGATGACTCGTAGGAGGCTTTCCAATCGATTTATTACGTAGGAGTGAAAAAGAAAGAGGGGGCGAGAATCTCAAATGAAGTAGAGTTGAGATGGTAGACTTGAAATGGAACTCCATTTTAGATTCAATGAGATGTGATTTTGAAATGAAAAAGAGATGTCTGACTCTGTATAACAAAAAACAAAACTGTTGCATGGGGAATTTGCTTATTGGATAAAGGGTTTTGATGTAGCATGAAAAACGTGATTAACAGTGGAAAGTATAGGATATTTATGCTATCTTTGTCATCAATAAATTATATACTATGTCTATTGAATGTTTCTAAAGAGGAAAAAAACAATGATACTTTATTTCAATGAAATCAAAATCTGAATACTTATAATTTTTCCAGAATCCATCAGTTCTTAAAATGAAACAATTTGGACGCATTTGTCATGAAAATAGGCAACTTAGATTCAATGGAATTTTTTCTTGCAGTATACATCAGTAAATATCAAGAATTGTAAATAGGTATGGAACATTTTATTATTGAAAGAAATAATAAAAATAAAAAATTCTTCAAAATGTTTGTTATTTTGGAATTTTACAACAATGTTATTGCGTAACAATACATCTAACAAATATTAGTACTTACATTTACCGAATTTTTCGTTATGTCGTTATAATCCTATTTGACGAAAAAAAATTGCTGAAAGTTTATTGGTTTAAAACCAGGGTGTCCAACCCAAACAACCTTGTGGGCCACTTCGAAAAAACATTAGAATCTTGCGGGCCGCACATAAGAATATTTACCTCTATATCAGATTTGGAAACAAAAAAACATTTATTGGAGTGAAAATTGAAAACAGAATGAATTATTATTATTATTGTTTTCATTATTTTTCATGTATACAGACATTGATAATATAATAATGTTAATATAATATAATATAATATTGCAATGATCAAATAATGTTTAAAATATTACAGTTGCCATTTTCTAGAAAATTACGGTGTTCCCATTGAATTGATCTTTCGTTACTCATTGTTGAAATTTGACAGTGCTGTCATTCGCAAACAATTAAGTATACATTGTCCTTTATCTTTACCGTCCTGAATATTTTTTTAAACTTTAAAAAACATCTCTGACTGCCTGTTGCTTTTTGGGCACTCCAAACAGAAAAGGAGGAGGAGAAACGAAAGTCACACACGCAGAGAATCATGTACCATCCATAGTAAGGGATATGCATAATGTAAAAACTCGAAATTTATTAAAAAAAATACATTGTATATATATATATAAATTTCCCCTCAAATAAATTTCAAAATGAAAAAAAAAAAACTTTAAAAATCTGATATTTAAAATCTTTTTAAAAAGAGTCGGTGGGCCGTAACTCACGTACTGGTGGGCCGCATGCGGCCCGCCGGCCACTTATTGGACACCCCTGGTTTAAAACAATTTCAGAATGCGAGAAGAAATTGTAGTTTAAAAAATTTTTTTGTTTCAATTAAGAAATATGTATATTTAAATTTAAATAATTTTTTTAAAAATTTAAATGCAAATATTTAGTAGCCAAATTGCGTTTTTTTAAAAATAATAATAATTGCAGAGGATAGGAATTCATAGACGGTTGCATGTGAGAAAACCATTCATTTCTGTCCAAAATGCGAAATTTCGTTTGCAGTGGTTTCGGGAAAGAAGACACTGATCATCTGAAGATTGGAAACGGAGAAAATGATCGGAAGAGAATCACGCCACACCTTATTTTGCACAGATGGAAGACGTAGAATTTGGTGAGAACCCCAGAAAGCCATGAATGTATTTTGCCTTACTCGTACCGGGCAAAGGTTTGGTGGGAGTATCATGATATGGAGCATGTTCTGCTGGCATGGAAGTGGTGCCCTGGTGTTTCTCGACGGTAAACAAACAGCCACGATATACCAAAATGTGCTGGCAAATCAAGTGCACCCTGCAATGTTGCATTTTTACCCTGATGGAGACGATGGACGATAATGCAGCTAGACATCGCACCAGAAGTGTTCCAAATTGGTTCACTGAACATTAGCTTGACTTCCAATACCTTCTTTCCATAGCCTATATCTTAACCCTATAGAAAATGTGTGGGACATGACCGAAAGACGCAGGTGACAGCATTCTCCATTTCCGTCTAATTTATCATATCTCAAAAGCTGAATAGCCAATACATGGTATTCTGAGGACGCAAATGCACTTCAGAAGTATGTAGGCTCGATTCGGAAGCGAATCGGAGTAGTTATTCTCCTCAATGGGTTGTCCAACGAAATATTGATCTTGGGTTTCTAATGTAATGTGTGTGTGTGATGTAGAGTTCTGAGGTATTGGTAATCAAATGCGAATAATTATAAATATAAAATGCTAATAGAAACATGTTCCAAAAGTAATAGGGTACAAAAGCTTATAAAAAGTTTAGAGTTTTTATAGTGAAAATTTTCATAAATAGTATACTTTTAGTATACATTTTTAATATTAAGTGTGCATTACTGCCTAAGAAATTCAAGTTGGTTTTCTAATATTCTGATTACATTGCTGGACTGTATAAATAAAATATTTTTTAAATATGTATAACAATACAAAGAACACGGGTACTTACGACACAACTAAAAATTCAAGAATATATAGATGTCATTTCCCCAAAATCTTATAAATCAGGTTACTGCTAATGTTTAATATATGCTTCGTTTTAAGAGCAAATTTTGATTCTGTTATTATTTTCACATAGACAGCAACAATGAAGACAATACTTTGGATGAATGAAAAATAATTAAGTTCGGAATTGATCCTTTGTGGATCAAATAATAAAGTAATAAGAATTAAAAATAGGAAAAAAGGAGATTAAAAAAATTAGTCGGAACTGCGCTTAATTAGAATTAAAACTATAAATTATACTTCCAAAATCAATTTTATATACATGTAAGGCTTACAATTACACATACTTATAAACCCACAATAAGGTAGTCTTTTTTATTAGAGACCTCGTCATGAATAACAATAGCATATATCTCTGTACATAGTAATATTGATTTTTCAAAGAATACATGTAAGATTTGCACTCACAGTAACTAAAATTTCTAGAGAATTTATTTCAAAACATTGTAGAGTTATAGTTGTCAGCATTCTTCAACTTTAAAGCTAATACTCTTTTTCTATAACAAATTGCCCAGAGGAAAAAACCAGCAAGGCAACTTCAAACCATGATAAATGAAAAGAAAATCTATTTTTCAAACTGAATTTTTTTTTAAAAAAAATAATGAAATAAAAAAGTTCTTTCAGGAAACTTTTTTTCTTTGGAAAAAAACAAAGTTACTATTATAAAACGTTGTTTCGTTTGTTTGTATACTTCCTGAAAAAGAAAAGGAACCTTCAAAAATAATGATATCAATACATTGTGAGAGTTCATTCCCTATATATTACAAGATCCATGCTTTTATAAGCAAGTTTAATAATAAACTTATTGCAGCTGATATTATATTTAAAAAATTTATTATCTAATTTCTGAGATCTTCAAAATTATGCTAGTTCTTACTTTTTTATTTCATAGTTAAAACAACATTCTCATTTGAGGAGTCACAATCTTTGAGTAATAATCAAATAAAAAGCAGTTCAATTTTCTCTTTTTGAAAAAAATATGCTTAAGAAGAAATTGTTTGGAAAAAGAACATTTGATGGTTAACCCAGTCAAGATGTAATTTAAAAAAATTAATATTGAAATAAATGAACAAAATATTATTCTTAATATTTGTAGACATAATTTTAGATGAAATAGGACCTCAAATATTTTTGAATAAAATCGAATATCTATTTCACTCTTCTGTTTTTTTAAAGAGATTCTTTAGACGTAAATCTTTTATTAATCATAAGTCAATATATTAAACAAAAATATACTCTCTCTCACTATTTACTATATATTTTTCTTTTTTAAATTCAACATATAAAACAATTCAACACAAATGAACAAAGAATGGCATAAACAATACGTATTCGATACAAAGTTAAAAAATAAAATCGAGTACATAAATAGTTAGGATTCTTTTGTATAAAAATGCAATTAGATTATTTTAGATTAATTTACTCAGATTTAAGAAATACCTCAATGAGAGACATATTTTAATAAAGAAAACTCTATAAAAGTAATTCAGTTACATATAAAAACAAAAATGAGATCGATATAAGCACAATTAAGGAGGGAACTTTTGAAATCACTTGACAACCCAAATTTCGTTGTGTGTTATGGAACTATTTGAAAATATAATAAAGCGATATATATATAATCAATGATCTATACTAAATTGCAATAAATCTAACCAAGCAAAACAAAAAGAAATGTAACAAGACAGGATAGGTTAAAAATAAAATAGCTACGGTAGTATGATGGCAAACTCTTAGCCTTAGAAACTAAGATTGTAGGGTAAAACATAGTTTAAAGGGCAGCCGCCTTTCCCTATATCTGCCTATATCATTTTCTATAATGTAAAATGTACATTAATAGTTCAATTTAAATGTTTGTATATTGCTTAAAATAATAAATAACTACATACAGGATATATATACACTATAAGGGTGCAAAGTACATTATTTTCATTTCAGGGTACACTATCAAAAAGTTGTATATGTAGTTCTACAAAAAATATTACTTAAAAACTAAATATTGATTCTGTTTGAAGTAAAACAACTATAAAAGTGATTCTAGTGTAAAATGATTTGGACCACAGAAAAGATCACTGAATTTCTGGAGAGAAATCTTGAAACAAAGCAATATAAATATTATGTGAAAATAGAATCCTTTCTTTGTTTACGGACTTTTGTCTACAAGCAAAAAATAATAACATTACAAAAATTAGAACATTAAATTCAGAGTAATTGTTCGATATTAACCTCAAGGATGTAAAAATGGAAATATGATTTTAATTAATTTTGTATGAATGAACTTGAAGGAAGTGTCATTAAACCCCTATTTTCGTTGATTTCTAGTATTTCTAGTATTGTTACACACTTCAACGCCTTCTTTTGCACAAATTTACAAAAATATTCTTTTGAAAAAAGCTTTATTCTAAGACTTTCGATATGCCTAGCCAATTTTTACTTTGTTTGTAAATATTTCAAAGAATTTATTTTTATTGTGTTTACCAGGCTGGATCGAAAAATACGGTTTTATTGAATATCTTCTTGAAAACAATGCCTGCAGTCAAAAACGAAATTCTTCCTTTTTTTGAATAACTTTTAAATAATAGTGATGGTTTATTCTCAGAATACCATAGAATTATTGACTGTTGCATTGATCTCAAAAAAAATTTCTGTAATAGTTTTTCGAATGGAAAGGGCTCCGGATATAAGATTTGAAAACAAAGGTTGTGTATGAACAGTGACATTTATATTGTATTTACAAACTTATTTTCTAACAAAAGCCATGAAACAGTAATTGGAAATGTACTATTAATCTGATTGAGTCTTTTTAATGGTTGTATTTACCATTAACTAGACCAGACTAGGGAATTTGGAGATAAATAACTTAGGTAAAGTAAAGGCAAACCCACAATTTTTAATGATTCATTTCGCCATTATTTTTAACTCAACTGCGAGTTTGTTATCTCAATGGTCAAAATAGACCCCGAGATCTCGACTGGATTGTTTGCTTTTTAAACTCGATACTACTGCAAATAGATAATTTCATCTTACTATCCCTTTAAACTAATTCACTGGTCATAATTTACCAGTGATCTCGATTGGATTGTTTACTTTTTAAACTCGGTATTGCTGCAAAAAGACAATCTCATCTTAATATCCTCTTCCTTTCGGATACCATTGATGAATTTTCTTTAACATTAACTGCTGAAATATACCAAAACATGCAATTGTTTGTAAACATTTGGCAAATTGTTTATGAGCAAGCACTCTTAAATCTAATCTAGCTTTGAGCCCAATCGAAATTTCGTAACCAAAACCGGCATTAGAGAATGGAAGAACGACAAATATATAATGGAAACCCTGGTTTTCTTCATTTGACTGTCGAACTAGTTAACGGTGGATACGGTGATTAACCACCGTATTCACCGCTTACTGAACAGGGCTATGGAATCTGGAGCTAAGTTATCGAGATCCATTTAAAGCAAACCATCGATTAAAACTTTATTTCACTACTATTTTTTTTTTATCTTCGGTTACTCAATTGCAGTTTCAATTCATTGGTAAAATGCCCTACTTTTTTACTGCCAGTTTTGGGCCCGGTTTCAATTTTTCACCACGGACCCTTTGAAACGGGAAAGAAAACCTAAGGATGAAAAATTGGTTTTCTTCATTTGACCACCGGTCCTTTAAATGAACCGGTGATCAACCCCTTTCACCGTAAGCTAAACTGGGTTCCCCGAGTTAAGTAACCCGTGGCCCAATGAAAGAAAAACCACCCTTTTAAAACTTATTTTTTTTAACGGGGTTCAAGAGTTGAAAGAAAATTTTGATGTTTTTAAATTAATTTAGCTCATTTTAGCAAAAATTTAATAATTTTTTTTTAAAATACAAAAACATCTTTACATTATAAATATTAAAATTGCTTAATTTTTTTTATAATTAAATAAAGTTTAAAAATTTTGGGGGGTTTTCCCCCACCCGCAGTAACGACGTAGCAAAAAAAGGGGAAATACCGCGGGAACTGCGGTTTGGCCCATTGGTAAATAGACCCGGACTGATCTTTTCTGCGTAGCGTGGTTTTTATCTAACCCATTTGATCAGGAATTTTTCACCCTTTGCAACGGGTTTTAGCTAGCGGTGAAAACTTCCTAAAACTAACTTCCTTTGACCAACGGTCCAGTTAACGGTGATTACTGTGGTAAGTGTCCCAAAAATAAAGTAATAATTCGTATCATGTGACTCTGTGGCTTAACTGTGATTCAATATTACGACGCTCGTCACAAACACATCTTGTAGCATAATTCTCTAAAACAACACTAATTTTGCTTGCTTAGGTAAATAAGAAAAGTAAGGAATTTGAAACATTTCTAGAAATTAAATTAAAACATTAAAATATTGGATATTATCATAATTCCAGTATATTCCAGTACCAGTAATTTGACTTAGCGAATCGTACACAATGAAATTAGGTTTTTTCTTTTCTTTTTTTTAACATAACAACTCTTATGTAGTGTATAAGGAATTCTTTATGATGTAAACTTGAAAATAACTTCAAACAGTTTATTCTAAAGAATTTATGAAAGCGAAAATTTAACCAAGGTATGTGGTTCGGTTTTTTTTAATTCATTTTCATTCCACCCAAAATTTCCCAAAAAAAGTCGAAATCCCCTAAATTATTTTTTTTTTCCCTTTTTAAAATTAAAAAAATTTAACTTACGGTTCAATATAACTTTTGTTTGCGCTTGTTAATATTCAACCGGGTATTAAGCCCACATACAATTTGAAGGAAAAAATTCTCCGTTACATCGGTTTTTTTCCCAATCACATTTAGCAAGAATACAGAGCTTTTGTTCCGATATTTTTTGATTTTTTATAGAAATTGGAATAAAAAGATAAAAAAATCGATTTTACTCATCATTTGTTTAATTAAAGAAAAAAATCATTTGTATTCTATGCATCTTAAATAAATAAAATTGTCAAAACCAAAGCCAATTTTTTTTAAGGTATCATATTTTTTTAAAATTTAAAAAATTTTAAAATTTTAAATATCAAAAAAAAAATGCCAAATTTAAAAACCTTTTCTTTTTTTAAATTTAATTTAAAAAAAAATTTGCGGATCCTAAGCCTTTCCCGATATAAAAAATTTAAAAAAAGGGAAAATTTTTTCCCCAAATTGATAAAAAAAAATTTTAAAACTATTTCCTTCGATAAAAATTCGATTTTTTTCTTTTTTTTTTAAATGTTTTTTTTCAGGGTTTATATTTTAATAAAAAAAAAATTCTAGGGGTTAAAGTTCCCTTTTAAAGCAGTTTTAATATAAAAAAAAAATTTTTTTCCCCTTTCAAAAATAATAAAAAACATGAAAGGAGTAAGACAAAAAGCATTTTTATTCCAAATATACCATCAAAGAATTTCAGAAACGTTTCTATTTAATCTGAACCTTTGCTGATTTTTGTAAGCTAAGACGATCATAACTAAAATTTTTAATTGAGAAAAGGGGGCAGCGGTCGAGGGGAAGGGGAAAAAAAAAACGAAAAAAAAATCAAAGGCTACAGTCAAACTCCCAATCCCAGCAGTCTTTATTACGAGTAATGTTATCGAGTCGTTAAAATAATGGCGGAAGCAAGTAACTTTTGGCAGCTTAGCTTCTTTCTGCTAAGAGTTCGTTTGTTTTTGATGGAACACTAACTACTAATGAATACTGGGAGTATAGAATAATTACTAATTATTTTTTTCCTGAAAGTCTGCTTCGAGGATGAATAATGATTTTAATCTTTTAGTAATTAGTGTAGTACTATTAGTCTTTTAATACAAATTATTTCTTTTTACCGAGTAAAAAAATATTTTTTTTACCAACATTTCAACCCATAAAGTTTTTTGCAAAAAAAGGGGTTTTGAAAAATAATTTTACTGTTTAGCATGCATATATTCCAGCGTATACTTGTAGTTTCTTCTCTTATTTTTTTTTAAAAAAATAATATTAGATATATTCTTCTTTTTTTCCGAAGGAACCTTAAATTTACATTTTGTTACCAGCTTCTTTTTTGAAGTTATTTATTCGAATGATTTTCCTCGGCTTTCGAACAATGGTATACTTAACGGACAAATGATAAACAGAACAATGTGTATGAGAGAATGCTTGAGGGGTTAAATGATTATGCAAACAGGGTGGGTTGCATTCAGTGGATACGCATAAGAATATTATTTTGGATTTTCGAAAACAAGGGGCGGGGCATAATTTGATGTAGGAACACATTTCAAAACCAAATAAATTCACGAAATTAGGATTTCTATGTTTTTTTTTTTTCTATCATTTGAAACCACCGTTTGTAAGAGAACAACCAAAGTCTTAGGGAATAGTATTTGTTTTAGTTGAAATACATTTGGTATATATATATGTATACCATATTTCCATATATACCATATACCCAAATATATATACATATCATATTTCCTTTCAGCAGAAAATATGGGTGCTGCAAACAAACAAACTCAGTGCTGGTTTAAAATCGAAAGTCATTTAAATAGCTAAAACAAATGGAAATCGTGCTGAAGCAAGGGTGGTTGGTGTTTTAAAAAAGTGGAAGAAAAATGAAATGACAATCGTTAATATGTCAAAGAACAAATGAGCTTTGGGTATAGGGTAACTCCCATCCCAGAATAAAGTTTGTAACGGGGCCCAGAATATAAAATAAATGAATTGTAACAAGAAAGAAGGTACATTCATGTGTGTTAAAGTGGATAAAAAAAGGAATGCAAATACAGAAAAAATTTAACAACTTTGAGTTAATTTTATTAATTTATGGCACGGAATAGTTTAGTTCTACGAGAAAAAAAACTGCGATCTTTTCGTGTTTTCCGATAATGGATATTTGTTAGTTCACATAAGTTATGCCATTTCTTTTAAATGAACATCATTAAGTAAAAAGTAAAAATATAATATTTTTATGTTAATCTGTTTCGTATTTTTAATCTATCAGTTTTAAATTCGGTGTATTATGTTCACCTGTAAAACTCGATTCCTATTTTGTAAGAAAATTGCGGTACAACTAAAAAACGTTCAAGTAATAGATATTATATATAAAAATAAAACACGCCTGTTATTTGAGAATTTTATTTTACAGCTACAGTTTTTCTCGTTTGCTATTATTTTTAAGATGGCATATATTTTGTGATTTCTTTTTATGATACATATCTATACAAAGGCAATATGACATACACTCATGGACAAAAAAATTAGCACACCAAGCAATAATTGCGGGATCGTAATGAAACTCGGCATGAAGGTACATTTCGGGTAGATATACAAATGATTAGAAATGCAGCGTGATTGCGCATTACGTATAGCCGGTAGAGGACATTTAACATCGTTCTCCGTGGAATATAAAACAGGTAACCAAAGCTTGTTTAAATGTGCTGAATCGTTTACAAAGTAAAAGCTGAGGTAGACATGCCATTACGCCGTTTTCGAAGACAATATGAGCAGTTGTCGCAGATTGAGAGGAGAGAATCATCGACCTGATGGAAGCTGGGTGGTCAGTTAGGCGAGTAGCTCGTCAATTAGGCCGCTCTGATTGCGTTGTGAGGAGGTGTTGGGAGCAATGGATCCGAGAGATGTCTATTACACGAATACCAGTCTCAGGACGCCCTTGACTAACCAGACGTCGAGCAGAGCGCCACATCGTACGAAATGCACGCGCAAAGCCAACTGCTTCATCGGCCGCCATCCAGGCACAGGAAGCAACTACACTAGGGGTCCCTGTGTCTTCTCGAACCATACAAAGGTGCCTGGATGAAGGACATTTGGGATCGTGGTGCCCATATTACGTGTGCTGCCCTTGACGCCCACCACATCTACGCCTCCGTTTGGAGTGGTGCCGCGCACGTGAAAATTAGACTGCAGCGGAATGAAATCAGGTTGTCTTTAGAGACGAATCCAGATTCAATCTCAGCAGTGATGACAATCGTGTTTGTGTGTGGAGACCCCGTGGTGAACACCTCGATTCTGCCTTTGCTTTATAGCGACACACCGCTCCCACAGCTAGTGCGATGGTATGGGATACCCTTGTCTGCAATACACAATCACCCCTAGTATTGATCAATGGCAACATGATAGCCCAGCGGTATGTCCATGACATCCTGCAACCACATGTGTTGCCACTCATGCAACGGCTCCCAGGAGCCATTTTTCAACAAGACAATGCTCGGATTCATAGGGTAAGGGTGTCACAAGACAGTCTACGCACTGTTACTAACCTTTCTTGGCCTGGCAGAGCCCCAGATTGGTCACCAATCGAGCATATCTGGGATCATTTGGGACGGCGAGTTGGGCATCCCACGAAGTTGAACGAACTAGAGGCAAGGTTTCAGCAAATATGGAACGAAATGTCTCAAGAAATCATACAGAACTTTTATGTCTAAATACCCAAACGTATTGCATCATGCATTCGCGCTAGAGGGGATTCAACAAGGTATTAAATCCTCCGTTCTTTTGCCTTTATCACTGAAATAAATGATCATTTTTCTTTGATTATCTAATTATTTACTTATATCAAAGTAAAATTACTTATGTAAAATTTCGTTTCATTTTGACTACTCCTTCTTGGTGTGTCAATTTTTTTTTTTGCATGAGGGTATTTCTAAAAATGCAGTGCATATAAAAATTTTGTAGCATTTAGTAGCTATTAAAATTATTTTGGTTCTTTAAGTACTATTCTATTTTATATGAAGTACAAAAATATTAAACTATGCATGGAATAAAAAACATTCATTATTGAATGCTATACCACCAAAGTGTTTAAATTTTCCTCGGGATTTGACTTAATTATATAATACTTTATACCCTAAAATAGAGGTGGGTATTAAGTCGATTGCGATCGACCATGGACCACCAAAGATTAGGAGTTAGTAATTATATACCTAAATATTCACGATTGGCTGACAAGACTGCAGGTAGTCATCTAATGACTATAACTAACGGAAGGAATTTTAGATAAAAATGTTTTGTATTTTTAATGTATTTGAGTTGTTTGATAATAAAGGCCTCATTTGAAATTATTGTATTTGTGGCTTTTAATATTATGTTTGTATCTTGCGTTTTGCTTAAATGAGTCCGACTACGTTCGGATCCACGATTTTAAAAAAGTGCATAAATGGATAATTTTCATGATATTTACTGTCACTTAGATTAGAATATATGTATAAAACTGTTTTAAGGACATTTTGAAAAAAAAATTTATTTAAATACAATATTTTGGCAAAAAATTAACTTAGAATTACCTTTTTTCAAAATGTTCTCCTTTTATAAGAAATGCTTCTAAAAAATAATATTTTGCTTATATAAAGTAAAGGTCTCCAAAAGAAACTGAAATATTTTTTTTAAAAAAAATTCGCATTATTTTTAGAGTTACCACCATTTGAAATAATTTTATCTGCGTTTTTCTTAAATTTTCTCCCCTCTGTTGTTGTCAAACATGGATAAACCTACTTCTAAATTATACATTTCAAAAATTCTAGTTAAGCCTCTGTGCAGAGTTCTGAGATATATACAGGGAAAATATTATTATAATAGAAGCGTTTTTCACAAAAGGAGAATATTTGAAAATGGGTCATTCTATGTTCATTTTTGTCAAAATATTGTACTTAAATAATTTTTTATTGTAATACTATTTTTAAAACAATTTTATATACATTTTCTATTCTAAGTAACACTAAATATCTTAAATATTATCCATTTATACGCTTTTGCAAAATCACGGTTCCGAACGTAGTCGGATACCTTAAACGCGATTTTAAAATTGTGAGACTTTTTGTTTTACTTATGCATGTAAGTACATAGGTCCGTATTTATTATTAGTTTATAACAAATATTGTAGACTTCTTCTTACTTCGCCACACCAAGGTAGACCACGACGCCTTGAAAAAAATTGGAAGTTGGTCCGTACCATAGAAAAATTTGCCCACCCTTGCCCAAAGACTTATATGTATTTATTTGTACAGATAAAATTTTACATAAATTTAAGAAAAATGTATCAAACAGCTGATACCGAAAACTTTTTAAATATTTGTAAGCGCTTTATTATTTTTCTTTAATTTTTTGTTACTTTATTTTAAAATATCTAAGCGTGTGATTTTTTAATTTTCAAAATTTAAAAAAAAAATTATGTAAAAAAATAATCCAGAACATTTAGAGATTGCGATGCATACCCCAATTAGGGTTTAAAATTAATTATTTTAATTGGATCAGTTACGATTTTTTTGTATAAATAAATATTAGTTTTATTACGTAAATTAGATTTTAAGAAGGGAAAAATGCATTTTTTTTTTTAAAAAAAAACTTTTTGTTTTCATTTTAAACAAAAAAAAAAAAACTTTTAAAGATATCGTTACAAACATTTAATTTTGTATGATGAAGAATTAGGGAACTACAAACAACTAAAGAATTTTAGAAAAAAGGGATGCGCCGCAAAATTAATTATGTAAAATAATTTTTGGTTGAAAACAGGTTTTTTATTCCATTTTTTGCATTAAGCTTCAATCTTCTAAAAATATTTAAATTATTGAGTATCAAAAATTAAGATAGATAAGTTTAAAATAAAAAAATTTAAAAAAAAAGAATAATCTGTTGTAAATTTGATCTGTTTAATTTAATTAGTTTTCTGGTTTCCAACAGTTTTTTCAGTCAAAATAACTAAGAAATATTTTAAATTGTCTAGGAATTTAATTAAAATGTTAAGGGAGAAAGAGAAAATGACATTTAAAATACTAGGATGTATTAAGGTTGTTTAATTTGCGTAGTCGAGTGAACCACAAAATTGGGGGAAACAAATCAAAAATGTAAAAAGAAGCAATTACGTTGCTACGAAATGTCACTCTTGAACATTGAGAATCTAATAACACATATTTATAAAACTGTGATAAAGAATTTGCAACAATTTAGATAAGCTTTTACAACAATAGAAAACAACGGATACTCAATTAAGAATTTAAATATAATGCATCGGTATTTTTCGATACAGTATTCCATTACAGATACTTAAGTGCACATTCGTATTTTTCAATTCCTACTATATTAGCTGACTCTTCCTATATATATATATCTTGTTCAAAATTTTAATCGTTAATAAAATACTTTCTAATCATCTAACCAAGTTCAAATAATTTTTTGAAACTTGTAGCGGATAACACTTGATGTTAATACAGATTTTTTAAAATATTAATTCATTAATATGTGAAATATTCATTCAAATATTAATTATTAAATTTATTAAATTACCAGTTTTTGACGCCAATTTAGATTCGTATCCATTGTTGAAACGATGCAACTGTTAAAACAATGACAAAAGTTGGAGGTTAAAACCGGTTTTCATCCAAACTGGCCATAGCGGGTGTGCATTGTTACAACAATACAGACAAATCATATGCTCTTTTTTCAATTCCTACTTTAGTTCACTCTTTCCCTATATATATATATTTATATCTTGTTCAAATTTTCAAACGTTAATAAAATATTATCCATGATCATAACTTAAAATTACAAAAAGCTTTGAAGACAGCTCTTTAACTTTTAACGTGGTGTTAATTCAAAACTTACTTCTTTCAAAAAATTTATTTGGTTATTTAGCAGCATTTTAGAAATATTTTTACAACAGCTATTGGTGATATACCGAATTTTCTCGAATATAAGCTGCACCCAATTCCTCAACACGTTTTTGAGAAAAAATATAAAAAAATATGTAAAAAATTTCATCAATACCCGATATCTTAGAAATTAAAAAGAAAAATTGAAGAAAAATAATAAGAAAATAATGATTAATTTATTTTGCCATATTAAAACGTTTCAATATATACATAAAGCCTATAATTACTCTAACCGTTAGTACCATGTTTCGAAAATGATTTGTCACTCCCATTGTCAAAGGTGACTTCGGAATTGGAGCCGGCGTCACCTTTTTTCCACTTGGTGTCGTTTTCCATGCCATCCAATGCCTTTGTTATGCAACATTTTTTTTTTGTTTTGAAATAATGTAATGTAATGAATTACTTAAGACTGTTGAACACTTATAAGCAAAAATTATATGATTTTGTTTTTGCCATCGACGTATATTTGTTTCATCGGTGTCAAATTTTCAGTGGCCACTGCTCTGTTTCCACTTTTCTCTGCAAATAAAATTTCCTCCCTTTTCATACTTCAGTCATAGTGATCTCGTCTTGATGCGGTTACTGATATTTTTTATTTTTACATCAGAGGTACTCAACATTTTTTCCCACCGGGCCGCATACACATGATAGGTATTTCCCGAGGGCCGCAACATGCCGATAATGGAAAAAGTGGGCTTAAGATCAAAGCAACATTGACAAACAAAATTGATCGAAGTATTAAAACTCATTTTTTGGCTTTTATTTTAATATTATATTGACTTTTTTATCGGACACACACACAAACCTATCTATTTTCATGAATTTTTACTAATTTACGGGATATTTCTATATTTTCTTTCTTATATGATCAAGCCTCTTGCTTATATTCTACTATTTAAAAAAAACCAATTGATATCAAAATTGATACATTGAATTGCTTGATTGATAGAATTTTCTGTTAAATTTTTTGCACATTGTTCTGCAATAAGTGAATTTCTTACTGCAATGGGCCATGACCGGGCCACTAAAAAAAGGCTGGCGGGCCACAGGTCGAGTATCGCTGGTTTAGATGATTAAAAGTATATAAAAAATTTCCTAAAAAAGAGCTGGCAACGATGTTTAGGATAGACTGAATACTGGAGATAAACTGCTGAAAGAAATAAGTCATCGATGAGAGTAGCCAGAATGGACGATTGCATTTTTCCTTTTGAAAGGTGTAGAAATTCAATTTCCCCCATTCAACAGATGTTGTTCTTCCTATTCTAAGCCGCACCCCACTTTCAGTAGCATTAACACTAGAAAAATAGTGCGGCTTAGATTCGAATAAATAAGGTATCTCATAATTTTCAACCATGGTTAAATTAAATCTCAGCTGCTTCATCACCCTTAACTTCCAATCCCCATCTATGGGACTTAAGACTCGTTCCATTAATTGGTTGGTATTCCTTTTTATTCCGCACATCGGATCTTTGATGAAATAAGAACATAAACTAAGAAATCAGAGAACTGCGATATCTCCTATCAAAAATCTATTCAACTTATACACACAAAGGCATTTAATTCTAATACATTTAAGGGGAAAAACATATTTTACGAGTAAAGAGTTTACGAAATATGTGTAGCATATTGCTTAAAATGAGAAATGAGTTTCAATGCAATGTTGTAACTATTTTAAAGTTAAAAAAAATATTGAATTTCCCATCATTATATATATATATATATATATATATATATATATATATATATATATGGGTTCTTATTTAATATTTAATTAAAACATCAGCTCAATCTTTAAACAGACTTTCAACATTTTACATTTTCATCTAGTATATTATATTAAATAGATTTCTCTGTTCCTGTTAGCATACATTCCAAGTATATGGAAACGACAAGCTTTGTCCATGACCTTTTGTGTCGGAAGTGATTAGGAAACCGGTTTTGAAAATTTGCATTCGACGAATAAGGTTTAGATTTGAAAGTTAGAAAATTTGAAAACTTCAGTACAATTGAGAGATTGTGGAAGTCGATATATCAACAGCCCACGATACATGCAATAATAAATGTTCGTTGTGAGAATCGATTTGATTTTCTTCGTAATTATTTAAATGTACAGTAAAACTAATTGCAAATGTAAAATATTTTGAGATAGTAATGTCTAGAAATATATTTAGTTCTCTGAAAGTCCAAAGGAAAATACTTCAACTATATTATCGATTTCAAAGAACAATCTATTTAACTCTGATCGAATGCAAAAGTACTTTGGGTTTTCTTTCAACACATAAAAGCGAATTTCTTATTAAAATTCAAATTTTTTATCTTATGATTGTGCATTCTTTATTTTTCCAATGGCAAGAAATATTTATAAAAAATACATTTGTTCGCCTTGAATTATCTAAAAGTATTAAAAATGAATCCTGAAATATGAGAGAAATAAATAAATATGCCTCACAAGATACGGACGACTTAGGAAAGAAATGCTTTAAATAGAAATAGTAAAAATGTGAGCATATTTCCATAATTAGTTTTTTATCGAATGCGAAATGCAAAAACGAAATGCCAGTAGTTGTTTTTTCTAGCATCATTACTCGATTCAGAAGGAAAAAAAATCATTCAAAATATTTAATTGCTTTCACCAAATAAATAAATTTTCTTTGAGAAATGCTGTTATTAAAACAGAGTGCACTTAAAATCATAAAAAAAAAAGAAAGAAATCAAGCAAATATATAAGAAAAATCATAAAGGCGATAAAAATTTTCCTTTTAATAATTGTTCTGTTAGGGTATTTAATATATCTTTCTTCAATTAATTAGTTTCATTCAAAATTTCAAATATTTATATTAAAAATAACATATATTCTATTTTTCGGAAACAAATTGATAACTACATAATTTGTTACAGATGGAACAATTCGTAGAACAAGTATTACTTACAAGTTGTTAGTGAATAATATATTATCCATGCATTTTGACAAAGTTAATCACTGAATGTGGTTTCACAATTTGCATACCTTTTCTTAATTGAGCAGTACTTTAACTCTTCCAGTAATTTAACACTCCTTTTTACCTCAAATGTATGTGAATAGTTTCTTAAAGGAGAAAAATGATACATCTTCTTTTGCTCCAAGAAGTGCATCCTGTTCTGTAAAAGCTTTTAAGAGAAAAGTGGTAGATATTAGTAGCAAGTCACTTTGGCAGTGTTAAATCATGCTTTGAGTAAATTAAATATTCCTATAAAAAAAGCTAAGCTGTATAATTATTAAAAGGAAAAGGATGGTAAATAAACTTTAGCAGAGTATTAATTTTCTGTTCCTAAAATATATAACATTTTTCCTTTAGTTAAAAAACAAGCATTGAAACGATTTTGTTAGTACTTAACTTAGAAGATTGAAAAATGACCTTCTATTAAGGGGCGTAGTGGATGGCAAATATTTAAAAATTACTATGAAGAAATATTAATTGTATTGGGAAACTCAAGAGAATCTCACAATATTTATAAGAATTCAACTTTATATATAGTCAAAACTCAATTTTCGATGACTCAATTCACCAAAAAATTAACTTATAACTAAAAATATACCATAAGCTTGATAGAGGGAGAGAAAAATGGAATAAAATACAAACAAAGGAATAAATGGTAATTTTAAATGTAATTATTATTGTTTCTAATTTTTAAGTGCTTTATAATTTATCATTGACAATGTTAGACTTTAAAATTATGCATTCATTGTAAGAATTTTATAAAAACATTTACCGATTTTTTTAAAAAAATTTTTTAAAGAATATTCCCCAAATTTACATCATTTAAAAATCGTTATATCTATTCTCCAAAAATCACTACTTCTATTTCACACAGTAAAAAAACATGGTAATTATTTCTTCCTGATTTTATAAACTTTTTAACATTCTGAACCATCTTGAAGAAGTGTAGTTGGGCAAATAAAAACTGAATCGATTGAATAAAAAGAGCTTCACTCATATTTTGCGTCAAAAATAAAAATGATAAATTTTATGGACTTTACCGTTGAAGTAAATAATAGAGAACTGGTATTTTGAGCAATTGGCTTTGAAAGTTGCCGAAGAAAATGTCATTTCGCTTCAAAACTCCATTTCTTTCCGCTTCTCATAAGTACATCTACGTGTTACTTATGACTGAGTATCTGACAGTGTAAATTTGTCGTCATTGTTGAAAATATTTTTTTAAGAAACGACTTCTACTTATGCCCAAAACGTGAAAAAAATTATCTGAAGCTAACGTGACTTATTTCAAATAGTGTTGCCACGTTTTAAAGGGAAGAAGTATAAGATATATTATTTTGAAACTTACTAAAAGAATATAATTTATTTTATGTGGTGAAGTATTTAACATTTTTGAAGTGATTTATGCCTGTACAATTATTTCTTTTTAAGTTTGTAAACTGCTATATAAACGTTTTCTGAACTTAAATGTTAAAGTTCACAATGAAAATATTTGATTAAAACAACTAAAATAAGATGAACATGATTACTTAGATTTATTGCAAACCATGAAAATTTATGAAATATTTTCTAAGTAAAAACAATATTAGAGAGAGAGATTCAATGTCGTATTTATATACTATCTATCTGTATTCAAATATACAAAACACACACGAACTTATATTGTGCCGATTGAAAGACAAAATATCGAGTGCTTTTTTAAGCAACAATACGAATAAAAAATGAAGACTAGGGTTTAAATAACAATAAATTTGTGTGTGTGAACTAGATAATTTGTAAATGAATATTAAAGAAATATATTCTGTATTTGTAAACAAGTAAAGTAATGCAAATAAATATTTATGAGAGAAATTGTTAATGTCCATAATACTGCATCGAACAAGAAAGATTATAACTCTAACGCGAATATATATATATATATATATATATACATACCATAAAATCCGAAGTATAACCCTCACTTTTAACACAAAAAATAAGATCGAGATTTAAGGGTGCGTGTTATACTCCTTGTACAAAAGCTAAAATGAGCATATGAGCATACAATTTTTTTACTTCTATACATATCGAAATACTTTTTATTTAAAAGAAATGACATGTCTTATGAGCTGTAAGAGTTGGAGTGCAGGAAGTATACTATTTTTTTCAAAAGTCTGGAATAATACCTCCAATAAATCACCTTGAAACATAAGAGAATTGTTTACTAACATTTCAGATTTCTTCTTAAAAAGGGTGTGAACGTTATACGGTGAATATACCTAAAAATTAAAAAATGCAATTTGAAAGTATAGGGGCGCATTGTACGCTGGATTTTACTGTAATTAAAATAAATTTTTAGTAATAAAAATTTGATCCTGCGTCAAAAAATTCTTATTTTTACTCGAATATGTGAATAGTTAAGTGTTTCTTAATGTAAATTAAACAGAAAAATAAAATATTTCTTGAATTTCATTATTTATTATTAATACTTATAAGGGGGATTGACACAAGCTGTTGTTTAAAAAAATCTGTTTATGAGTTTATTTACACGTCATGAAACAAATAAATATTACTTAGTATAACACATTTCATATTTATATGTATATCTTTGCAAATACTTTAAATATATATCTTTGCATATACTTTTTTGCGAGAATTGTTTAATAAATAATTCAATATCTTCTAGCTTTTCAGTTTATTTTTCTCTTGTACTCCCTAAAAATAACTCCCGTGAATTTTTTATCATAATTCCAGAAGTGTTTTGGTCTACAATACTTATTTGAAACCAAGCCGCACTTTTCTTCCAATGTTATAAATAGAGTGCGGCTTAGAATCGATAGCGGGACAGCTCATTGGATGGAGGAAATCGAACATGATCTAACAGTTAGAGGTTCATGTTTGTATTTTAAAATGTTTAATATAGGTAAAATAAATTAATTATTTACTTATTATTTGCTATAAATTTAAATTTTTTACTTTCGAAATATTGTACATACGAGCAGATAAACCCTTTTACACTATTTTTTTATTATTTCACATAAGCATTTTGATAATTTGGGAGCGGGTTAGAATCGACGACGGCTTAGATTCGAATAAATACGGTATATCACTGAATATCGATTTCTAAACTACACAACTAGTGTGAGCTCCTCATGTATGACATTGCATATTTTACTCAAACTATACAGTAAATTAAACAATCATTAAAATTACTTGAAAGATAACTAAACATAAACATTAAAGTTAAGTAGCTATATTTTTAAAAGAATGAAATTACAGTTATGAACGGAATTCCTGATAGCATACAGACCTCTCCAAAGACATAAGAAGAAGAAAAATTTAAAATATTTGTAGAGTCAGAGTTTTATTTTTCCCAGCTATTGATGTTGAATATAAATTTTATATTATGTAATGCACAACCATCTTAAAACTCTTGAATTTAATTTTATGAATAAGTTTATTCATGAAATATATAAATTATAACACGCACAATTTCAAAAACATGAAACATAAATCGAAATGACACTGCTTTAAAGCTCAATCATATCTCTCAAACTATTTTTATGAATTCATTCTCATTATTTATTCACTCACCTAATGTTTCATAGTAACGAATATCTACTTCATTTACATTTAAGTAAATAAAACATGTATGGATTCCGTCTTTTCAAAAATCAATTTGCATTTGAAATTCTCTTCCATAAAATGCTTTCGTTACCGTCGAGTACATATTTTTCGAAGTTCCACATTTTCTTCATGACACTTATTACTTCCAATACATGCATAAAAATCCAATTTTTTACCGTTATTTTGTGTGTTTTATGAATGTGTATACATTGAGAAAAATTATCATTCTAAATTTTAAAATCAGGTTTGAATAATGCATCTTCCGATTCATCTAAAAACTGAAATATATCTCATCTCAATGGAGAATCTTTTATGAGAATTGATGATATTCAGAGCATCGTAATACCATAAGCAGACCTTGAAGGAAATTGATGTACTCCTACGAAACATTCCAACCAAAATCTGGGAAAATAATATTCAAGCATTGCGAAGAAAATATTCCATGAATTTCCTTTCTCATGGAAAAGCAAGGTATGCTATAAAATTATGCCAACTCTTCTGAGAGTAGTATTCGGGAATTTCATATTCATCTCTGTAGAAGATGTGATTAATATTACATGACTAGATTAGAGGACGTTTGTGCAGGAAATTGAAAATGGAAAAGTTTTTAATAAGCTTATAAAAAAACAATGAATTTAGTTTTTAATAAAAAAATTGCTGTAACAGAGAGAGAGAGTTCCATAGTATTTATTATTTTGATACTAAAGTTTCATATGCATTTAAAAATTTCAAAATGTTTGTAAGACATAGTAATACTCCTGTAAGACTCAAGAAAGTAGGAATGATTAGTATAGATTTGTCCGTTTGATTTATATTCAATTTACAAAGCAGTCTTAAGATATATCATCTTTTTTTTATACTTGTCGATGCAGCACAATGGCTCGTTCTGTAAGGATATAGAATCTTATTTAAGTTAATTAGATTTAAATCTAATAAAAAATAAAAATTAAATCTTTTTAAATGTATCTCATTTAAATCTCTTTAAATGTATCTCATACATTTCCCACGACTGTTAATACGAGAAAGAGAACGAACTCATTGATAGATGAATTGTAAAACATGTAAACTTTAAATGTAATTACCGTAAAATCCGGCGTATGACGCGCACTTTTAACACAAAAAATGAGATCGAATTTTACGGGTGCGCGTTATATGCCGAGTATAAAAATGATAGCTTCAAAAATAAGAAAAGAGATGAGCATGAGAAAAATTAAAGTTCTACATAGATTGGAATACTACATATTTGAAAGAAATGACATATACATATGAAGTTAAAGGGTTCTCTCTGATTCTAATAATATACTATTTTTTTAAAATTGTGGGAAAATAACTCGAATAAATGACTTTAAAACATACAATCATTGTACACGCACACTTTTGGTTCCCTTCTAAAAAGGGGGTGCGCGTTATACGGCGAATATACCTAAAATTAAAAAATCGAGCTTGGAAAGTATGGGTATACGCCGGTGCTCGCTATACGTCGGATTTTACGGTATATATTTATTGTCTTTTTTGTGACAGTATATGGTAATATTTTTATTCTTGAATCATAACAAAAATTGTTTTTAATGATATTATATACAATATTAGTTTTTATAAACCTCAAACATCCCCTGTATTTAATTCTACTGGATATTTTTCTCTATCATCATGAACAAAAATTGGCATTGAGAACAATGAGAATTTTTAACAAAGTTTTATAAAAAGAACAGTAAAGGAATAGGAAATTGCTTTTATCAGAAAAATCAGATGGCAATTTCATTAGAATAAGTACTATGTTTGTTGTAGTGAAAAATCTAAAAGATTTTAGGTTTAGTTTATCACGTTTTCTTATGTTATTCAAATTTCTCTCATTTCTAATATCTTTAATACATAAACTAAAAGAAACTTAGTGATGCAACAGCTCAAGAAGGCAAAGTTCTACTGCGTCCATCTCAGTTTTCGTGACCTTGGACGCAGGTGCATGTGAAAACGTTCCAGTCAGATGATCAGTCCGACGCGAAGGTAGTCAGGTGGTCAGTCTGGCTAGTGTTTAGTTTCCAAGCAAGCCTGATACTCATTTATCGACCCACTGAAGGGATGAAAGGCTAAGTCATAATTGCTCAGCTCAGGGTTTGACGCGAAAGCACGAAACACTATAAAACAGCCACTGTGTTTCATAATTGAGAAAAACTGTTATTAAACATTACTTAAGTAATGTACATTCTATTTATATATAATGTATGTGTACGATTTAATTACAAAGATGTAACTGTTAAAATTAATTACAAATACTCATGTTTTCCATTAAAATTAATAAATTAACAAATATTGAAATAACTTTACAGTTCCTTATACATAAGATAGTGATAAATAGAAAACTCCTACCATTTTGCATTAACGCTAAATTTAATTTAAAGTACATGATACTGTAATAGATCAAGATAAGAATCAGAGTACTATAGTGAGTAAGGGTTTATTAACGTCACACTCTAAACAAAACTAGGGCTATTGGTGACAGTGTTCCTAATTTTGATCCATGGTCTTGTGACGAGGACGATGCCTGAGCTGGTACCCTACTCTCTAATTTTACACCACGCTAACGGAAGGTCATTGAGCCTCGACATATTTAACTTGCATTGACCTTTGTAAGCAGCGGTCTTCAGTAACCAAAGGACTTCAACCTGAGATTGGACCACGCTGGTTACGAGTTCGCCAATTAAAATCAGTGTAACATAGATTAAAAATATTTGTTCAATCAATTACATTCGAATATTATTTAAACGGAACAGCAGCAAAATTATAGCATCAAGTTTTAATTTGAGATTTTTCTGTAATTATTCTGTATTATTAAATAAAAATTTTAATTTAAAAAGCTTAAAAAGTAAATTTTAGAAGAAAAAAAAAATGTTAGAAATATTTAATAGTATGTTTGGAATATCCTTTTTTTAATTCTGAAAAAAAAAAAACATTTAAAATTACTAAAAAAACAAGTTAATTTTCTGCATGTCTGCAATTACAAATCATAACATACAATTCTTTTTTCGATTGAAATTCAAGAATATATACAAGCTAAATAATTGTTAATGAAATCGATTCTGAAAAATAGTAAAATTTCTACGCCAAAAGAGGAATGGAAAAGAATTTACGGAAAATTAATGTTTATCAACATTCCCTTTGAAACCAAGAATCTAAAAAGATATTTGTTTCACGAATAAAACATATACATATATTATTCCGAGAAACCAAAATTTTGTTTTAAATCAGTGCTAAAAATATGTATGCCTTTCTTTGTCTTCAACGCAAATGAAAGATAAAGTGAATATTCATGCTTACGTAAAAGACAGGAATTTAATTTATTTTCTTTCGAGAAATTTATTTTAACTCTGAATCAAAGAAAACTGGATTAATAAAAATAAGAAATCACAAAACAAACTTATTATTAAATAAAGTACCGTGTTCAATATAAACAAGGACACATTCTTTAAATTTTTCTATCTATAATACTCTTTATAAAGATTTATTTTATTCTGTATATATAGTCTATACAAATATTTCTTTTCTTTATATCAACGTTTCTCAAATTGTGGGACGTGCCCTTTGGGGAGGGGAGTAATAATCCTACCAGGTGCACGCGAGCATATTGAAACGTCGAAAATAAAACATTACTTAAAAATATTAATTTACTGAAAGTAAGCAAAGGAAGATGCATTCTGAAATAATAAATAAAATACATATTTACACTGATATAATATGCTTATATATATAAATATATCAGTGCTGCACAACGTATTTTATCATTTATTCATCAAAACTAAGTTAATGAGCTGAATTGATATAAGTTGATTTACCCATGGGCTTGTCACATACAAAATTTATTACTTATATTCATAATTTGTACGGTTTAGAAAATTATGGTTTTATTAAAGTCGTATTGTAGATTTAGCATCAAAGTACATTATTGAGGAATTCAGTACATTGTTATTGTATGGAGGGAGGCGCGATAAAAATTATCATTGAAATAGGTCACAAACATTAAAAGTTTGAGAAGCACTGGTTTACATGAAAGTCATTGAAAGTATTTGCATTCTACACCATTGGTATTGTATTTAATACACATATAAGTTAGAGTCGCTCAGAAGTCAATGCGGTTAAGTCCATTTTTTGATATTTTCTGATTCTTGTAAATTTTCGTAAAACAAATAATATTCTTCTTAGTTATTAAAAGATTTACTCGTTGCTTCTTTTTTCTAGATTATAGAAAAATGAAGCAACGAGTAAATCCTTTAATAACTAAGAAGAATATTATTTATTTTATCAAAATTTGCAAGAACCAGAAAATATCAAAAAATGAACTTAACCACACTGTCTTCTCAGCAACTCAAATATAACCCCCTAATATTATTGTCTACATTATTATCTGATATGCATTTTACTTTATTATTACTTCTAAATGCCTTATCATTTTGTATTCATTAAATTCATTCGAATTAAATTACGTACGGAAATGAAAATTAAGATAGCGGAAAAACTATCGAGGTAGTAAAATAAGCTATCTTTAGTTTTTTTGCAACAATTAAATATGATGTCAGTGTAATGATTCAATAAAATATTCCATTTTAAGCTATAAATTCACATTCTTTTTTTTCACAAAACCCCAAAGTTTCATTCATTACTTAAGTAAAATATTAGTTAACAAAATAACAAATTCTATCCAAAATTATAGGAAGGAAACTGAAATTGCAAATATTTAATAAACATTTGATTTAATCAGGAACATTTAAAGAACAGTTTTATATTATCTTTTTCATTTAAATGACTGTTTAGTTTAAGCGTTTTTCATTAAATAAAAAATAAGCTTACAAGTTTTCAAACGAACATAAAACATCCAAAAATTGCTAAAAATGATAAATAAAAAAAATAGATAAATAAATAAAAGAATAAATAAACAAACAAAGGGAAATAGCTTAAAGTAAAGGACAAAGCGGATTTAAAGTAAACAAACTTTAAGGAATAAAGGATTTAAAATAAATTCAAGAGGAGGGAGGGAATTAAACGAATGCGCTTTTTGTTTACTTTAAAAAATTCAAATAAATTGGATGAAATTTTTTTCTTTCCAGTTTTATAAAAACATAAAAGCATTAAGAAATTAATAACAATCTTAATCTCCCTCTAAGTTAAATTTATGAAGCGGTATGATGTGTGTATATAAAGATGTATGTATTTTCATTTCTATTAATTTTTGTTTCATTTGTATGTATTTTCATTTTAAATTTAAATGAAATACATTTTACTACTTTAATACGAAAAATGTTAGGCATAGGTATACAAATAAAAACACTACAAACACTATTACGAAAAAAATACAAGGCTTAAATAATTATTTGAACGTTTGAGAAATTTCCTCTGTGACGATTTCCGTGTCACTTCGAAATCAAATGATGCTAGTAAAATAAGCAAAAGCAAATGAGTATGTATGATAAAATAGTAATGATATTTACTTGGGTTATTAGTGAGATTATTTAAATCAATGAGAGATAATTTAGTTAATGTGGAATTAAACATTACTAATTCTTACATAAAAATTTTTAATATTAATTTTAAAATATATTTATTTAAAAAAACAAAAAGAGTAAAAAGTATAATAAAGGAGAAAAATTGAAAGAAGTTAATGTATTATTTCATTTTATACTGGTTAAAAGTGATAATCAATTGAAATGATGACAAATTTTAATTATTTTTCGTCTATATAGGAATGCTTAAATTCTTTCATGTGGGCTATTTAAGTGATTTTCAATCAAAATATTTAATTTTCTATAAGTACGAGGGAGGACCTAAAATAACCGGAATTTATTTTGGTTATTTATTCAATTTGAAATTTTTTATTTAACTATACATTACTCCATTTCAAAGTAGTGTGTATATACATCGATTTACTTATCCCAACTCTTTTGCCTCTGCTCAAATCAGTTATGGAACTCTTGAAGCTGGATAATGTTCAAAACCATTGGGGTCTTTTCTTCGACTTCATCCCCATCACTTAATCACTTTCCTTTCAGATGTCGCTTTCTCTTTAGAATCCGATGGAGCAAGACCTGATAAGTAGGGTGGATGAGGCACAAGCACCATGTTGTTATTTGCCAAAAACTATCAAACCACCAAAGATATGTAGGCTGGGGCATTGTAAAGAAAGTGCTCCAAGACACGTTCTTTCCTCAGAAATTTTTTAATGATATTTCGACGATCTTCATAAATTAGAAATTTGATTTTGGCAATGTTATCATAATTTATTCCTATCGAAGGACACCCCAGGTGTGGCATTTCTTCAGTTGATGTGTTGCCAGATTTGAACGGGAAAACCATTCTTTAACCTGTGATTTCCCCAAGGCATAACCATAACCATTAAAGGTTTGTTGAAGCATTCCAAAGGTCTCAGCTGCAATTTTCACAATAAAAAACAAAATTCCTCTTACAATGTCTGTTTTCTGAGGTTAGCAATCTCATTAATCGCCAAAGGGTTGAACCAGGAACGCACAAAACAGAGCACCACAAACAATCCAATTAACTCAGACTGACACCAGCTCTCTAACTGTCACCCCCACAACTAACACCACCTAACAGAACAATTCACGACTACAAAGCATGCGCGCGCAACAGTTTGGTTCTGGTTATTTTTGGGTCCCCCCTAGTATTTTTGTTCATTAAATTACACTTCAAAATTCTATTTGAGATTCTCTTGTTTTATATGATGTTGGATGTTTATCATTAAAATAATTAGTAATTGCTTATCATTTACTTTAAAAAAACGACATGTGGAAAATATAAAATATTTTTAATTCACTTCCAATAATCAATATATTAGTTTAAATTTTTTTTGCAATGATTTCAACTCGCGAGAAACAATTTAGAAAAAGCCGCGTGAATACAGGTTTGTTTCATATTTGTAAGGTAACAATGATAGAAAATATATGTTTACGGATTAATGATATATTTTAGAAACACTTTATCTCTCACAGAGTAAACCCCAAAATAAACTTAGAAAGCTTTTTTAAAAGTTTTTATTGTTAAAAAAATGGTCGTAAAAACTGTTGGTATAAAATATGTTCTCAATCCCACGCAAGCAAACATTATTATCTGTTGAATTTTTTTTAAAAAAAAGAATTTTTTTTTATTTCAATCTAAGGGGAAAAAAGATACGATATTAAATTTCTGTAAACAAGCAGCACGGAAATATTAAACAAAATAAAATACTAGATGCTTCTTCAGCCTTTATAGAAATATTTTTTATCACTCATACAAAAATATATGATACATATGTGTGTTTGAGTGTGTGAGAGTGTTTGAGTGTGTGAGAGTGTTTGAGCGTGTGTATGCATATATATGTGTGTGTATGTGCTATATATATATATATATATATATATATATATATATATTCACACTACTGTATTCCCTTAAGAAAGTATAATAAAATAAAATGAAAAATTATATGCTGGTATCAGGAGTATGAAAAATATGATTCTGACAGAAATATGTCACTTTTAAAATACATTATTCATGCATCTGTCTCTTAAAATGAAAATGAAGTTATTTTAAGTCAAAAACATCCCATGATTCAAAGGATCGTATACTGAACTCTGCAGGGAAAGCAACGACAAATACATCTGTTTACATATAAAATATCGTATATCGGTATGTTAAAATATTACTTTTTTTATTTGTGGATATTGGCAAAGTATATAGGAGTGTTTAGTCAAGTGATGAAAAAATATACGTTTGGAAAATATGTGCATAATATATGAGCGGAATTTTATATTTCTCATACGTTAATAATGCACATTTCAAAAGCTTTTTTTTAAAAAAAGAAAAATAAATGATAATAAAAAAGGATAAAAAGCCAATATTTGTACCGTTATTTCTAATCGGAGAATAACTAACAGTGTCATTTTGTACTAAAAGTATGATTTTGTGGGTTTGGTACTAAAAGTCTGTAAGTACACGAATTAACTATTTATGATATTGGGATTATATAATTTCAAAAAATATCTAAGTAGTCCTTTCTGCTGTATAAAGTATTATAAAGTTTTACTAAAAGATTTATTTTTTTACTATTTCTAATACTTTTTCTTATAGAATATAATGTGTTGCCTTAGGAGAAAATTAATTTCCTGATTAAAATTCCTAAAATTATCAGCAAATTTTTTAAAAGACTTATTTTGTCAGTATTGAATATTCATTGCTTCTTTTTCAGGTAGGAAATATTGCAGAAGAAAAGAAACTAAAAAAAATTGTTTTTAAAATATCATTTTACTTTCAAAAATGATATTTATTACAGATCAAAACCTAAAAAACATTTGAGCAGTAAAAAGTAAACATAATTTTATATGAGCAGTAAAAAGTAAACATAATTTTATATGAGCGTTGTACTTATAAAATTTAAAACATTTTTTTAAAAAAATGGTGAAACATTTAATAATTTTAACTAGAGCATCGGTACTGAAAATATATATATATTATCATTCCCCTTTTCTGATCTTTCAGTAGCGGAAAAATAACATTACAGCTCTTTATAAAGAGATAACTAAAAATACTGCGTAGATTAATATCATTATAATTAAGAATACGTTATTTGTATAAATCATTTTTATTACACTCAAGTTTGCACGAAAATCACATATTTCCCTGTTACATTTGTAATACTTGATACAATTTGACTTCTTGAAATCGTGACTAAGTTAATAGTAGAGAAGAGATATATAAGTAGATAAAAGAGAAAATTTATTTCGTAATGTCATAATTCTCTCAACGTGAAACTGGAAATTTAATATATTGCTTTCGTGACTGTCTTTATATAAATCATCTAATGAAGTTTATATTGCTTTATGACCTTGTAAGAATACACGGCTTATGTTGAAAGATAAACTAAAGAATATGTGTTTTAGTATTCGTGAAACTCCAAACTGTGAAATGTTAATAACGGAATAATTATACATTATTTTACAAATTTATTTAATTTTAACATTAGACTAATTTGAATATATAAATCGTTAATAGAGTTATATTTAACTATTAACAGTTTTTGCAACTGATTTAAAATAGAATACGTGACTTAATTTGTAAAGAAGCTCAGAAAGTATTACCAAATAGTATAAGAAAAATAGTTTTCGAAGATTTTGAAAGAATTATTTACTTAATAGGACGCTTGCGGTCTTCTAGAATTCTAGTGACAGCATTTTTGTCAATACTATTTTGGATTTTGAACATTTTCTTAAATAATGTACATTTAATATTCGTTTCACCCATAGATTAAAATAGGGATCTCAACCTGTGGTTCGCAGGTTGCGAATGGCCTGCTGAAGTCATTTTAGTGACCCGTCATTTGAATTCGATGGAATTTCCAAAAACAATTAACTTGTCTGTTTTTTGTCTTAAGAAACATTATTCTTGATATTTAAAACGTTTTTTTTAATCGATGTGTTTGGTATCCATTTTAGATTAAATGTTTCTGAAAATAACGAATTTTATATAAAGTTCACGGTATTTTAAATAATTTTAAATATGAAAAAATCTGACTATGCATAAAATCTCAGAAATTTCAGGAAAAAGGGGTTCTCTTATCTTTAACAGATTTGTCAAGTATTTTAATTCGATTTTCATTTAGCCTTTTTGAAATCGATATATATAGAGAAAGATTTTCACTGATGTACATAGTTCTGAATTAGGCCCTATATTAAATTTCTTTCGAAGCTCCTTTCTTAGATATGAGAGCCTTGTTAGTGGGACTGTAGTTACACATGTTGGGGACCCTGTAGGTGGAGGTGGGGGCGTATTAATGATACGGCAAACATGGCGGTAGCTACTCCCCTGTATATTATACAAACCTGTGAATCCATTTCTTCCCGTAGAATTAGTTGAAGTCTTGTAAAATAAACCTCTCTTTCTTATCTAACTTTCCTGACTGCAATACATTTTTGGCAATCGTGTGGCTCGCGGACTATTGTGAATTTATTGATATGACCTGTAGACCAGTGTTTCTCAAACTTTCAATACTGGCGCCCCCCTTTTCAATCACAATTTTTATCGCGCCCCCCTTATACATTAATAAATTACTGAATGCAATAATAATGCACTTTGACGCTAAAGCTACAATACATGATCTTAATTATAAACCGTAAAAATTAATAACATAAGTATTAAATTTTGTATATGTTACTTTTAAGAAAACAAACAAAAACAAAAAAAAATTAAGCAATAGGATAATTATTATGTTATTTTTCCTTTGTCTGATTTTTAAATTGGAACATATTGCAAAATGCGGTGGCTGCTTAGAAGACAAAATATAGATATCAGCTAAATATAGAAAAAGAACTCAGAGGGTCAATTTCTAAAAAACTTTGCTCTGCAAGACAAGCCCATAGAAGTCGCTAATACTTATTAAACTTGTTCTTAATTCAGTATTAATAAGATAAGTATTAAATTTTTTATATATGTTACTCTTAAGTAATATATATTTTAAGTAAATTACTTTTAAGTAATAGGTTATAATTATTTTATTTTTCTCTCTCTAATTTTTAAATTGAAACAGGTTCAGAAATAATATTTAAATAAAGATTTATTTCCTTCAAGATTCATTTTTAAAAGTACAAATGTCATTAAAAAATAGCCTAATCTATGTTGCTCTTTATCATATCCATTACATCTGGCATCCTCGTGAACGTACATGTGAGTCTAGGCAACCCAACAGACGTCTGCACAAAACATGTAAAAATTCTGTACTTCGTACAATTCTAGTCACTCTTGGCCGAATCGATTAGCTACCGAATCTCTCTTGAATGTACATTTCATAATTCACGCTTTAATTATAATTCACGGTATTAAGTATTTACGGCAGTGGATTAAAACAAAATCATAGATATATTTTTAAATCACAGCGAGCACACACACACATTCAACGATAATAAAGCATCAACAGCATCAACAAGTACACAGACGAGGGCAAATTGATAGCAAGTTACGAATGGGATAGGGATCCATTTCAAAATACTTCAAAAGGGCTCTCAACTGCCAAAAAAGAGATCTTCATAGATTTCACATCAAGTGACGAAATTAAAGGGCAATTTTGTAATAAATCACTCTTTGAATTCTGGATAGAGGTGGATGCTGAATTTTCTGCACTGAAAACAAAAGCATTTCGTAAACTATTACCATTTTTAACAGCATACCTTTGTAAATCCGGATTTTCTGCGATGGCTACTTTGAAGACAAAATATAGATCTGAGCTAAATATCAAAAAATAACTCTGAGTGTCAATTTCAAATTTTTAGCCTTCCTTTGAAAAACTTTGCTCTGCAAGACAAGCCCATGGAAGTCACTGATAATTATTAAACTTGTTCTTATACTGGCTGAAGTACCCACTCTTAACACGAGTTTATTTTTTAAAAAATGATAATATATTATTCTTGATATAATAGCTTAATTGTAAGGAGAGTAAAACCAAGTGCATGACAATGTATACAAAAATGTAAAATGGTTTATTGAAATGAATACTGAAATTATAAACGGTTTTGAATGAACTGTAATTTTAAGCCTCGCAGAATTAGCATTTAGAATAAATGTTAAATAATAAAAAAGAATATAAAATTCTAATGAATAACAATTGTGTTATTTTTTTAATATTTAAAGCGAGAAAGCCCGGGATCAGGTGTGCACTCGATACTAACGTTAATGGTCGCGGGGAGTGATGCACCCCAATTCTTTTTTATAATTATTTTCAATATACAAGATAAAATCACAATTTCAGTGAATAATTTAACTAAGAGAAAATATACTTGCCTATTTCAAGGATTTTTCTATTTGTCTTTCATAATTTGAGAAAATATCCAATAAAACTGAACTAAATTGTTCCAAATGTGCGTGACCTTAATAAAGGACACAAATCACAGACACTTTTTGCTAACATTACAGGAAAGTTATTTGCAAGCAAAACTGTCACATTTTGTTCACGTTTTTGTAATTTTAATATCCTTTGATGATAGACAAATATCCTGTTGAACTTTGTCTTGCTTGTGTCTTATTGACAGGTTCAAGTGCATTTTGTGGTACAGTTATGGCTTCATATTTTCTTGATAAAGTTCTTAATGTAGCTATTGAAAATTTTCCTTTCGTTTCATGTTTATTGCTTTTCTCTAATTTACTTTCGCTAACATGATTAATATTCATTATTTCAGCAAGTGTTTCCCTTGTTTGATCAGCTTCAATTTCCTTTCAGAGAGATCACAGATGCCCAAATCTTTTTTTAGATTCTGCTCATTTACATTTATAAACCATAATCAGTTGTACAACATCACAATTAAAACCACTAAGTTATTCATAGGGGAAAATGCAGCATGTCCAAGAAAATATTTTTGAAAAATAGTGGTTGTGCCGGGAACTCGGTCTAAACAAGTACCTTAAGATTCTAAAAAATACGTTTGCCACTCCCAAAAAAGGAGATATGTTATCAATTAATTTTAGCTCCCATTAAGACTGTCATATTAGAGGATTCTCTGTCAAGGTCATTGGTAACAAATAAACAGTTTTCCCACACAGAATTAACGATTTTTGTATTATATGTTTCAGTATACTCATAAAAAATAAATCTTGGCCAATTAATCCTTCAAAGTGCACAATATGCTTATCCATGTATCAAAAAATTCTTTCACATTGTGAAAAAAAAGCGTAACAGAATTATATAATTTACAACTTCCCTAAAAAAAGGGATGCAGGTAACCATACCAGTAAGTTCGAAAGCCAGCAAAAGTAATATTTTAAGTTAAAAGAAACTAATAAAAAAATCTCTCATCGTAGGATTACAGCAAAGCAAACAAAATATTTTTTTATTTAGTTATAGGATCAAAGATAGCTAATGAGCGTTCAAAGTAGAATCTTTTATTTTTGATGACCTTTTTTCACCAGATGATATATATAAATCATATCAATGTAAATCTGTATTTTTTTATTATATCAGAAAGTATTTTTTGTTTCATTCCAGTAAATTATTTTTTTAATCTTTTATTTTCGATATGCTCGCGCCCCCCTTGAAGGGTTATCGCGCCCCCCAGGGGGCGCGCCCCACAGTTTGAGAAACACTGCTGTAGACCATTGTAAATTTATTAATTTGGCCCTCAAGAGTGAAAGGACGAAGACCCGTATTTTAAATAAATTACTTTTCATCTTTCTGTATTTTCATGTAACATTAAATCGGTGTATTTTCTACTTAAAAATATTTGTATTACATATATTTTTTATTTAATTTCGAATATATGAAGAAATTAATCTAAATTTATGAGAAAACAATTGTTATTTTTCCTCAATAGAGATAACTGTTCATAAAAATTGATTCCGGAATGGAAAAATGTCTCTATAAATCTGAAGTATTGAAATACTGTCACAAATTGCTAGAAATGTTATTTAAAACACTGTATCATTTAAACGGTTCGACCAAGCTCCTCATTCTGTAACAAAATAAGAAATTGGTTCCACGTTGAAAGGATTCTCGGTAATATACGAGCCCCCATTACATAGTTCATGAATGACTCATGACAAGCTATTTTCGGAACGACTGTCGTTAATCTAAAACTCAAGTTTGTAACAAGTTGATTACTTTCTTAGTAATATAGAATAAGAGTTACTTAGTGTATAGAATGTCCACAAAAATGATGAAGCATGGTAGCTTTAAGAGTTAAAATAAATAAATGACAAAATTTAGCCACATATAAAAAATATACAGCAAAATAATGTTAAATCAAAGTGTTAATGATTATGAATATATTTCAATTCTATTTTTAAACTATAAGTTAACTTATTTAGTAAGACATTATAAAACAAAGTAAGAAATTTGCTGAAATTCTCATGATATTTTTATAATTTTTTTATGGCTTCCGAACCCGTTCAGAAAACTTATTTCAGAATAGCATACAAAAGCATTTTTAGGGATCAATGCCAGGATATATATTAATACTTAACCACACATAGAAATATTTAACATAAATTATCTAAATTTTACAAACATAAAAATTATAAATAAAATTATTTTAGCAAGTTGTTTTCCAAAAACTCTTAAGTGGTTAGAGAAAAAGTAAAAGACTTATAACATTAAAAGCATTGTTAACCCGCGGTCACTCGCGCCTGTTTTTGCTACCGTCATTACTCGTGGGTTGTAGAGAACACCCCAAACTTTTAACACGTGTATTTAATTATGAAAATAAAATTAAGTCATTATGATACATATTTATAAAGTACAAGGTGTTTTTTGTATTATACAAATAAAATCATTAAATTTATTGCGTACAAATGAGACTAACATTAATTTAAACAAAACATACAAAATTTTCATTTTATAACACATAATTTTATATTTTTTCATAAGCCAGTAAAACGTATATACAAGTAATAAATAATTATAGATAAATACTTTATAATTCATGAGATAATGATAGTAGAAAGTATAGAAAAATAATATTTTAATCATTTTCCAAACATTCAGAGCAGACTGTATACAAATGCTCAACTTCTCGCGGGAGTTCTCAGTCCCCCAGATAAACTTTTGAAGGTCATTACATTCCAATCGTTCGAGAAAGAAGGATTGTATCAGGCCTGAAGGTTGAATGACCTAAAATGTGCAGCTACAGAAAAACTCGTGGTTCTGCGCATCCTTTTTAGAATTCTGGGAGGATTTTCTTGTTGCTGGGGTGTACAGAAAGCCCCGCGCGAGTGATCACGAGTTAAATTAAAATATATACATGTAACGGAGAATGTACTTGCAATGTTTTATTAAAATATAAAATTTTAGAGATGAGCGAAAATATATACATAATAAGAAATGTGCAATATTTATGTATTATTGAAATAACATTCTGTAACTTAAGAAATATTCAGACAGTAAAAAAATTATTGTAGTGCAATCCCTAGAAAATAATGTAGATAACAGGTGCACAGAAATTTTAAAGGAATACATTTATATTTTTGAGTTATCAGACTCACCGTAATAGATTTTGAGCAATTTAAGTACCTATTTCTAGAAGATTAAAAGACCCACTTCAGTTCTTTTATTTAATTTATTGCAACTCAGCCTTCGAGGTAACGTAGAAACAAAGTGTGTTTCATTTCTTTCTTCTCAATTTATTAATTCCTTATCCTGTAACAGTCTATTCGCGATTCTACTTATAATTCTCCTGGGTAAAATAATCTTTTTAACTGTGATTTCAGTTGAAAACCGCTTTCCGTGAAGAAGACTTTTTTTTATGTAAATTAGAACTTCTAATTAAGTGTTAGTCGTAGAGTAGGTGTGATGATGGTTGAAAATAGTGACAGAAGAAAACATAGTTAATTCAAGTGGAATATTAGTCAAGTGTATTGAAGCAAGAGCACTTAGGATATTAGTGCTCTTTCTTCAATATACTTGCTCATAAGTGCTCAATATAGTGCTCTTATTTCTCTTATATTTAATTCATTAAGATTGATTGTTCCTCGGACTTAGTGATTTAAATGCATTCTCAATTAAGTTGTTTAAAGCTGTTAAGTGATATAGTCAATAAATTTGTTAAAATGGCTGATATGTACTCGAAACCTCGAACACCCGTGGTCGTCGGAACACGACAACCTTTCTATAGAAAAAAGTGAACTATTATTGTTATTATTTTGAAATGTGTTCGCGTTATTTTTGTACAAAAAATTCAAAAACTTACTAATAATTTTTATCAAAACACAAATCACACATAAACCATAATATAAATTATATATTTTGTGCGTTTTGTTCGTTCATGCATTTTGATAAAAGTTTCAAGGTTCCGTGTATGCCACCGTATAACGCGTCACATATTCTCCGTATCACAAGTACCTTCTTTTTATTGAAGAAATCTAAAATGTTTATGAAATTTCTTATGTTTTGAAGTCATTTATGTGAAGTATTATACCAGGAATTTGAACAACAGTATACTTCTAGAGCTAAAAACTTGTAGAGTAAGAAAAAGGTCCTCGAAAATATCTGGATGTTAAAGGGTGAGATAACATTTAGAAAAACGAAGCTAAATGCATTATGCCAGGCTGTATACAGTGCGTGAGAGGATAAGAAAAGTATAGAATGAAATTGCATCTGACATAATTCAAAATATTTAAAAAATGTACTATATCGAACAATCAAAATAGAATGGAAAATGATTCTTTATTTATTTATTAGAGTATATTGATGGTAAAGATGGAACATGATTCAAAGATGTGCCTGAAAGATATAACTGAAGATGATTATGACGATTTTATAATTTTATCTAATATTAAAATTTCATAAGACATGCCATTTTCTTTAAGCAAATAGTATTTACATACATGCAGCAATTTAATTTTTTTATTTATTATCTTCTCTTTATATTTTAAATGCGTTTATTTTTAAATCGGGAGTATAACGTGCTACCGCAAATTTTGATCTTATTTTTTGTGCTAAAAGTACACGTTATACGTAGGATTATACAATGTTTTGATTTGAGAATTTTTCGGTTTATTGTGATTTAAAGTATTTTCATCCATACTCGATCGTGTGTGTAATAATAACTATATTTTCTTATTTTATACCATTCTTCATAGTTGTTTATATCCGTTTCTGATTTGCTTTTGTGAGAAAACACTTTTTATAACTATTTTTTACTATAAATACATTTTTCCTTGCTCAATTTTAAAAGTTGCCATAAACAATTCTTTCTTCTACTGTAACAATCTATTTGATATATGTGTCTGCAGATGTAAGGGATTTGAGGAAATCAGTCGGGATCTTTCAAATAGTTGACGGGGGCCGGTAACGAGGTATGACAGAAGCTGCCTGAAACACTCAATAGAAAGTCCTTTTTGACAAGGTGACAAAAGCTCTAGTGAAGAAAGCCGATGTCCTGTGATTGGATAACAAAGTTTCCTGGCGTCCAATTAGAGTCATCCAGAAAATAATAAACCAATCCAACGGCTCACTTATAAGCAGACAATCGGAAACTAATATAATGTTTATTTTGTTGATAAAACTAGGTCGTAAATACTTAGAATCAATACTGATGGAGTATCTTGTAAGTTTATTAATGTGAAGTACAATGATTCATCTATTACGGAATTTAAAATAAAATATAATGAAGAAAAAATTAAAAATTAAAAGATGGCTTAAAAATAATTTGTAAGCGTTTCTGTGTATAATATAAGTATTTTAAAAAGAAAAGCTTCTGTTAAAATTGTATTGACATATAAATGTTATAAATTATGCTAAACGACATATTCGTCGAATTAGTTTTTAGATATTTATATTGGATTTTCATCATATATATATATATATATAGAGAGAGAGAGAGAGAGAAACATACAAGACTTTTAATTCATTAATTTACCTAAAACATTTACGCAATCAAATACTCACCCCAGGATCAGATTAACATGCACATAGACATAAAAATGGATCGAAAATAGAAAAATAGAAATACCCACATATAGTTATAGAAATAAACACTAGAGTGGAGCACTGTTGTAAGGACAAAAAATTATTATTAATCGGAATCTATCTATCTATATATGCGGAAAAAATGTTCTACGATGTGGAGACCAGGAGTAAAGTTATTAAAAAAATAATTTCAAAATTTAATATTATCGCAAAAGATTGGATGTTACAGAAAAATATTTAATTTTAGCTAGATGATTTTAGACTATAAATTTGAAATTTTTCTGCAATATAAGAACCGTAAAATCCAGGGTATAAAGCACACTTTTAACTCAAAAAATAAGATCGAAACTTATACGCGTTATAAGCCGAGTATAAAAATGAGAGCATTAAAAATAAAAAAGATAAATGTGCATAGAAAAAAATATAGACTTCTACATATATCAAAATGCTGTTTATTTAAAAGAGATGACATTCCTCTTATGAATTTAAAAGGCTGTAACTCTAAAAGTATAATATTTTTCCTAAAGCTTGGGATTATACCTCAAATTAATGACTAAAACATTAGAGCATTAAGCACGTACATTTCAGGTTTCTTCTTAAAAAAGGTTCGTTACTCGGAGAATATACCTAAAAATTAAAAATTATAGCTTGAAAGTATAGGTGCGCATTATACGCCGTATTTTACGGTAATCAAAAACGATAATTACTGGTAAATGAGTACTGAGTTCTGAACAGCAACCATCGACAATGACCGATCGAAGCATTTTTCTGTCATCCGCTTTGTCGTGTACTGTAATCTCTACAAAAGATTTTATTTTAATATTTCGCTAAAGTTGTCCCTGATGTTTTTTTCTTGTAACTATTTAAGTAGGGTCTCTCTCACACACTGCAATACATGTTAAAAAGTATTATAATACCTGTTAACCTTTAACGAAAATTTTTTTGACTTTTTACCATGAAAGAGCTCAAATATCTAAATTTCACTCCTCTTGTGGTAGTACACGTCATAAAATTATTTTTTTTAATTTCATTTTTTCCTTCATTCTATGTGACGAAGGACATCTTTCCACATAGGTAGGTTTTAAGATTCTGAAAAAAAGTTTTCAATCCACCCTAATGAACACTGAGATACATGCACACTCATCAACACATTCATAAATAAATTAACATATAAGAGTTTAGCAACCATTTTATTTTTTTCTTTACTCGTGCGTATTAGTCGGATAAGTAATTGGTAATTTTTATTATTTTTTTATCGTAAGCTATAAATCTTATTTTATGTGAAGAAAAAAATTTGTTACTATTTTGTCATGACATAGCCAACAAAAGATCATAATTTTCTCTGAATAAAAACTTTTTTTTTCTCCTTTTGAATAAGAAGTTACGATCAATCAATCAAAAGTGGGATTTTTCCTGACTTTAATTGCTATTAAAATGTTTACCTTCGAATAGCTTTGAGGTAGAGAAACTAATATATTTACAGCATAGTATAAAAAGTGGAAACAATTACTTTTGAAGCATGTCATGATTTATATGTTAACCTTTAAAATTCAGTGGTATATATATTAATGCACTATTTTTCCATTTACTTTGATTGTGTACAGTGGTCGTATGGTACAGCAATTGTACCACTGCCGTAGTAAAAGAAAAAAAAAATTTTGAGACAGCGTACGTGTCATCGAGTTTTTAAGTTTAATATAAAACTAGAATGGATCGAATTATTTTTTTCAGAATTTCAAAACCTAACTACGTGGAAAAAATGTTTACTGCAAAATGAATGAAGGAAAAAAAAAAAAAAAATTAATTTTTATGTAAAGTATTGCCACAAAGGGAATGAAGTTTAGGCATCTGAGCTTTTTACGGTCAAAATCAAAATAATTTTTGTAAAGACAAACGAACAGGTATTTTAGTACGTTTTAACATTTATTGTGTTGAAAGGACGTCTGCTGTCCCTTTAAATCCAAAAATTTTGGAAGTAACCCAAAAATTGACGTTATCGGTGCTATTTTTATTTTTTTTTTTTATAAAAATGTTTTTAAAAAAATTATTATGACTTATAAGTGGCAACAGTTTTTCTTTGTATACAAAAATAATAAAGGAAAAGAACGACAAAATGGCGCTGTTGTTTTTAAATGTTTACTTAATTTCTATTTTAATGCTTACTTATTTAGTAGCATGTAATAGAAACATTAATTACATCTAACAGTTTCCTTATATAGTAAAGAATTTTTTTAAAAAAAACCCGACTGTCGAAATGGCAGCACACGCTCAAGCGGAAGATGAAGAAACCTTACTCGTGGATTGGACGGTTGCAAGTGCATTGTATTATTCATTACTCAGAACTCACTTATCTATTATCAATGCTTTTGGTTATTGGTGTCGAAAAATAATTTCATTCTCTTATTCTAAAATCCTTTTATACCTAAACTAAGACTTTTTCCAACTTTTTTTTGAAAATTCGGCTCCTTTGTGGTAAAACTAAATTTAGAAATTATTTTTTAGTTACGTTCCTTCTAATCTCAGTACAAAAGAAAAAAATTTCCCTTATAGATAAATTCAAATTAATTAAAAAAAAATTTTTCTCCATATATCAGCGATTTACCTTAAAATATTTATAACGCAGATAAAAACATATATTTACCAAATTACTCTTTTTTTACCGTTTCAATATTAATTAAATTGTTTTTGTCGGGAATTTCGTTTCTTATATTAATATAAGGAAAAAATAGAAATATTAATAATCATTCTATTTCTTCCAGAATAATATTAATATGATTATATAAATTAATGGCTACTTTTAAATGTAAAATTATAAATATCAATATTTTCAAAAAATATTTCATAGTTTTTTGAAAAAAAATCTATTCTCTTTTAATTGAAAATGTATCTTTTCTTAATGATAGGAACAATTACTGAGTATTTAAATAATGAACTACAGCTACACTTCTTAATTGCATCTTTATGAAACCAAGCACCTGAACGCAATTCACAAATCATTTCACCTGAGAAGGAGATTAACTTTTTAATGCTCCCTTTGAACGCTTTTGAACGTTCGAAGATTTATCCTTCAAATTGAAAAGTTCGCAAGCGTTTCAAATAACAATGTGTTAGTCCTGATATCTTAATAAAGACACTAGAATTACCCAAGTGTGAAGTTATAGGTTAATAGAAAACGGCTAGTAGTGCGTGAAATTGGATAAAGAAAGAAGGCTTTGGAGAAATTTTAAACCTCGAATCAGCCATTTCGATTTCGAGATTTTAGAAGCACTTTACTTAGTTTTTAAGATGGAATCTGAGAAAATTACATTCTTACACTTTTACACATTTAAAATGAATACTTTGGTGAAAGTATTAGGTCCAATCGTTATTTTAAAGAGGCATTTTGAGAATTTAGGACCAAAGGAAATTCCTTTCAAAGAATTTTAAAAATCGAATAATTTATTTTAAATCTCAGTAGATTTAAGGCAAGAATTCAAAGAAAAATAACGTTATTTGGAAAAGTAGAAGAATGTGAACTATATATATATATATATATATATAATTCATTTTTGGAATATATATATATATATATTATATATTTACCATTAATGTAAAAGGTATTTAAGAATAACTAGGTATTTCATAAAATTATATAATTTGTTACATTTAATTTTAAATTTCCAAAAATTCATAGTTACTTGAAGAGTTCGGGGTTTTTATCATAATATTTAAATATAGCTATTTCTGCAACATATTCTTTTTTACCTTTCTGTTTAACTAATAATAGAAATATGAGCAATAGTAAATTATATCATTTGCCTATCCTTATTATTTATCAATTAATCATCCACAATAGGGATAAAATATATTTTGGGAATATTTACTGAATATCATTTATAAAATAAACATTTCCGTTTTATTTTCCTTTAACGGTCTATCATGAGTTATTTCATAGAATAACTAGGTAAAGTATGAATTTTTTCATCTATTTTGTATAACTGATTTGTCTAGTTATTTCATAAAATACCTAGTTATTCTATGTAATAACTGAATTATACACTCTTTAACGGTAACACTCACACACACACACACATACACATATATATATATATATATATATTTAAACATTTTTGGGGATGCAGTTTTGTAAATCTCTTTTTGCGCAGCCTTTTTAATATATTTCTGTATTGTGTGTCCTACATATTGCATTTTTACTGTATTTTAATTCTGAATCTCTGTATTGCAAGCTGCATTAGAAATTTAAAAAAAACAATAAACAAATATACTTCAATATATGTAATATATATACCTCAATATTTTCTTCATCCTACAAACCATAATGATTTGAAACATAATTTAATATGAAAATGTAGCAACAATTTTGTATTGTACAAATTGGTTTGGAAGGAATTGAATTTGAAATCAAGTTATCAATCGACTACGTCTTCGCTATTGCAAACGCTAAATCTTTTATGTATGTAAAGATATTAATTTGAAAATATACATGCCAAGTGGAATATTTATATTTTTAGAAGAATTTGATTTTCAGAAAACCAATCGTATATAAAACATGTAACATGATTTACTGTAAAATTAAATTTTCGCATAAAAGAAATGTACATTTAAATTACAAAGCCAAATTTTTCTATTTTCCATCAAATTATATTTTGCGTATTAAAGAAATATACTTTCAAAGCAAAGCCTCTTCTTAGTTCAGTATATTTTGTTACGTAATTATTTAAAATTGAATTCATAGAAAGATTGAGACATGGTTATTGACTGACAGCAAAAAATTTAAAAACCACCGAAAATTTAGCGTATTCTTATGATAGTGAATCCAATATTTTAGAATCGAGATTATGAAAACCCCTTGTTTAATCTTTTTGCTTTTCATCCTATTTATCGGAGAAAATGCAAAATAATTTAAATATTTTCATAAAATATTAAGAATGCCATAAAACTTTTTAGGGGTACCATCTTAGTTGTCCTCGAACTTGATCATGGTTCAAAATTACGACGTCCGTCACCAAAAGCCCTCGTGTAGTACGACGTTAATATTCACTCATTCACTAGGAAACGCATTCAAAACAGATTTATAGTTCTGACTCAAAGAACAAATCAATGAATAAATATAAAGATAAATATATGCAACTGCATCGTGAACGAGTCGGCCTTTCATTCCTTCGAGTGGATCGATAAAATGGCTTGGGAACTAAGCAATGAGTGTTGGACGTCAGACTGGCCACATGACCTGAAACACATGCTTATACACCGCAGAGTCCAAGGCTTCATTAACTCAGTTCAGTAGACCTTAAACCTTGTAGGCTGTTGAGCCACTCAATTTTTCTTGAGCGAAATGGGTTTTGCAAAGAAATTGGAGGTGGCCGTGGTAACCTGGTGGTTATGGTCACGAACTCGTGTCTGGAGTGTCACAGGCTCAAGCCCTGGTGTCATTCAAAACTTGTTGAATGACACCAGGGGTCGGTGCACACGTTAAATATGTCGAGGCGTAATGCTCTCCCGTTGGTGGGGTACTTTGAAGAGGAGGTACCAGCTCAGGTGTCGTCCATGTCATTTGGGCGAAGTTTAAAATTACGAGGTCCGTCGCCAATAGCCCTCGTGCAGCTAAATAGCGTGACGTAAATATAACTCTCTCAATAGAGATCTGAGTGTAAAATGCATTAACTGACATTGATTGATTAGATAATGATGTGAAATAGGATTAATTGGAAAAAATATATTTATGGCAACAAATTTAATATACAACATCAATTTTATCTAGATTGAAATGAGAAAAATTCTTCGTTATACAGTAAAACCTGTTTTTTGTGCAGTTCCTTTTTATGCGAATTTATTATTGTTGGATTATATTTTTCCGCGAATTTTTTTTTCTTATGCAGTATATAAATTTCAATGGCTTTTTCGCCAATGTACATATATACACTTCAAGACGCTTTGTCCATTTGTTATAAATAGTTTCTCGACAATGAAAATACAATTGCTTTTCTTCTACGCTTTAGCAGCCCGCGCTTGAGTGAAGACGAAACTTTGAATGACAGTGACATTATCAGTATTTTGATAGATTACACGAAGGCGGACAAAAGTAACCGGATTCTTTGAGAGTGGATAAAATATAATCAGGATCCAGCTTTTCCAACTAGACGGAAAAGAAATTTCTCAAAATATACACCAATTCCGAAAGAAGTTTGAAATTCAAAAAGAACCTAGATCATGCATATCTGTTTGTTGTACTAGCAAATCACCAGCCGAACACATCGTCACAAATCCTTATCACTTACTTAATCGTATTAAAAAATAAATCAATTGAAATTGTGTCTGTAAGTGATGAAAGCGATTTTGAACTAATTTATCACAGGAAGAAGTGCGCTTTGTATTACGATGAGTAGCAATGAGTTGTGTATGAGCATTTTGAAAGCTTTTTATGTATACAATGAGAAATTAAATATTCAAAGAAACGTTTCCATGTTATTTAATTATTTATTTTGTTTGGAAGTACTTTCTCATAAATTTCGTACATAATCGACGTATTTCTAAATGCGAAATTTTTTATGCTGCCCCTCTCCGCCGTATAAAACAAAATTCTGTAATACGTTGACAAAGTTGTTTATTATATTTAACTATTTGAGAAGCTTTCGAATATTTTCTTTGTGCGGTTTCTTTTTATGCAGTCCCTATCTATCGCTCAAAAACAAGTTTTACTATATATATGTAGCAATATTTTACACGTGAACTATAGATAAGATCCAATATAACAAATGAACAAAAAAACACGTAGAAATCTCAAGAAATGCTGTTATTGCCAATCCTTTCTGATCTTGCTAATGGACTAGATCAGAACCGCGAGTCCAGAAATATTCATGAAGTCCAAAAGCAAGAGGAAATACTCCGTCAAATCCTTCTTAACAAGTCCCAAACGGGACAGCATATATTTAGAGGTGGATAGATCAATATTATATTTTTCACAGAGGGAGAAAATCTTTTTCTCTGATCAAATATTAGAGCTTCAAAATAACAAACAAAACTTTAAACATTATATCACAATAGATAAAATACGTTTATATATGAGCCCATATGTTTATGAAGAAACATAGCACTTAAAAGTTAAATACATTTATTATTTAAAATTATAACTTATTATTTTAAACAAAACCAAAAATTCATGTGAAAAACGAGTAAGATATTATAAGTTGTCTCTCGACTTTACTTTTTAATGTTTCCTGAGGGAAACACTAAGAGGAATTTCATATTGTTAAAGAAAATATGTTATTTTGTTTTAAATTTTATGAATGGTAAAGATCCATTAAAATTGTATTATGTTATATAATGTGTAAAATTATATTGCATTGTTTTTTATACTGTAACAAAATTGCATCATATTGCAATAAAATTGTTCTTAATAATACAAAATTGGAATAATTTAATGCCACGTTATTTATTACTGAAAATTGCCATGCTTTTCTGAAAATAAAGCTACATTAGTAAAAAAAATTGCTTTAAATATCTTTTCAATGGATTTAAGTTATTTTTCATGAGTTAAGATGCAAATTGATTCAAGTATGGCCAATCAAAAAAAATTGTATTTTTACCAGAATTTATATACAAGAATTACCTCAAATTTACTTTTGTAATTCTAACCGTAGTTGGACATAACATTAATATCTCTCTTAGCAGTTGAAACGCAATTTTCTGACGATGTTCATAAAATAATTGAAATTAGGGGTAATAACATAGTTAATTATTTTCAAAAAGTATCATCTTTCCAGTGCACAATACCAGGATTTTCAGAAATAGGTGGATAATAATTTAAATAGATGAGGCTCCAATTTCATTCAAATCCCGATGCATAAAAATAATTATAATTATGCAACCAATTCATAATGTTTACCCGATCATAATACGGTATGATTTGAGAACATATAATTATGTTTAATATGTAAACCTTCACGACATATTAATTTCTGATTGTAAATTTTGACTCCGAATATTTCCTGGGCTAACGACAGTATTATTGAATGAAATTTTTCCTTTTTGGCTTTTATATAAACTTGAAGAATCCAAATATCAAATAATTGGTAAGTACCCATAATTTTTCTTCCACTAAATTTTTTATAAGTATTTCTTATTTTTAATATTTTTTTCTCTTGTGATGATTTAAACGGAGAAAAATTATCTATTATTTCTAGCAAAAATGCATCAAAAAGTTTTGAATACCGGGAATATATTTATGAATGTTTGAGACTTGTTTAATGCTAGAAAAGAGTTGCGTGTTTTTCAAATCACCTCATCTAAAACATTTAAAAGCAAAATTTTACGAAATCTAGAAGTAAAAATAATTTAAAAATTCAATATGAAATTTAAGTTTGGCATCGATGACGATCAAAATTTGTTTTAAGAAATGTTACGTATTATGTGCTCAGGAATATTAACACACAGTACTTTAATTGTATAAATTAAGTTATTGTGTTAATTCAATTGACATTATAATTCCATTACTTTTAACATTGCTGCCCATACAGTTTAACTGTGATGAGAAGATAAGAATTGTGGAAATTTTGTTACACTATTTTTGAATGCTGTACAATAAACGCCTGCATATATTCCACATATTGGCATACATACAGTTCTTTACTCTATATCTATCTATTTAAGTCTCTTAGCATATTTATCTATTGCATATTATGACATTCTATCCATATATCTACTTAGATTTAATAGTATTTGTGTTTCATGTTTAATTACTTTGAAACGTGCTTTTATACGAATACGATCTTAGTTGATGTGCATTTTTTGGGATGGGTATCATTTCATCAATTATTTTATTATTTTATAAAATAACATTTCATAACATTTTCTAGTTAGTTCCTACTTTTAAATAGGTATAAATACGATAGAAGCAAATTCAAAGATTTAGTTCTTCAGAGTAAAAAAATATAAGTCTACTAAATTAATCTAAAAAATTGAACATAAAAATAAATATGAAGGGGTCTCATGGGTGTTAAATTACTCTAGAGGGCTGAAAATATAAACAATTTTCAAATAGGTATAAGAATAATAAAATATAAACAATTTTCAAATAGGTATAATTATTTTAAATTTTAATTAAAAAAATTCGAATCTTTTACACATTATTTATAAAGGAATGAAGCTTCAGAAAAGTGTAAAATGTTTAAAATATAATCATAACTTTAAAAATTATAAGCATAAGAAAATAAGAAACTTTTCTTTTACGTTCCGCATGCTATTTTTTAAAATAGTAACTTTAATTACTAGCTATAAGTTGATTTATAAAGTTAAATGTATCCTTATTACACTGTAGTAACATTATATTAGCATAATAATAAATTACATTTTTTAAAAAATAAAAAAATTACATTTTTATATTTTTAAAAAAAAAAAATTCAATATTTTTCAAATATTTTGAAATACAAGATATATTATTCTTAAATGATGCAGGGTTTAAAGAGTACGATACATTTTATAATTCTATAAGGCTTTATACATCAGAGGCTATTATTTTAGAAAATAGCGTGTACAACGCAAAACTTCCTTAATATTTATTGCAGAATCTTCATATGCTTAAAATTTTTAAAATTATGATTATATTTCAATCATTTTGTACTTTTTTGTAAAAATCTCTAGTAAATAATGTGTAAAAGATTCGAATTATTTTGTTTAAATTTAAAAGAATTATACCTGTTTGAGAAAATTGTTTAAATTTTCACCTGTCGAGAAAAAATTAGCACCCCTGAGACACCTGAAACCAAAAAGAGTGAGAAAAATATATTCTTTCTTTTCATATTACAATGAAAAGACTTTTCTAAAATACTCATTGACAGCTTAACTCTTTTGAGGTTATTGATTTCGAAATCCATAAGATTTGTAGAGGCGCAGTTAATGCTTAAACAATGCCATAATTATTCTACTTAAAAGATATATGCGGTCACCAAGCCTGTGTGTTGGTTAAACCTATCCATACAAACGTTGATAAACTGAACTGTGACATACTCCTGATGTGAGCAAGGTCTGCTCATTACATTCATGACAGACAGCGGATGGATACAGTTTATTAACGGTAATGCGCCCTAAGCTTTGTATCATGGATATCCTACAATGACCCTCTTAGTAAATGTATATCTGTTAGCTCAAATATGCATAGATATTAGTTGTAACGACTACTCCATAATCCATGAATTAACAATATGTAAACGAGGAGGTCAAATTGGCAATTGCTTAATCCCTTTAACAAGATAGCATTTACCAATTCGGTTTCGATGTAATGAAGTACTAGAAATTTAATCAGCAAATAAATGAAGAGGGTTCAGTCACTTTAATGTTGTTATTACTTAAAGATCGATACCATTGGGAAAGTAATTTTAAACATGTTGCAAAACATTTTTCAGCAAAAAAATCAATCATTTATTTCACAAATTACTAATTTTGCTAAGTATCGGTCATGTGTTATCTTAAATTTATTGTGATATATAGCTTTCTTCTTATATAACAAGTAATATAATTTTTTTAAAAAAGTCAATTCCCACTTACGTCACAAAATATTTTTTTTTCATTTTATATTTTAATTAATGAATTAATATTTGAAAAAACTGTATTAACATTAAGTGTCATCTACTAGAAGTTAAAAAAAATGCATTTGAATCCAAGAAAAAATTCATTACAAAAACGTACTGGCGCTATCTGTTACACGTATTTATAACTACGCCATAAATAACAAAGATTAAATTTAAAATTAAAAAATAAGATTTATTTAATGAATTAATATTTGAAAAAAACTGTATTGACATCAAATGTCATCCACTACAAGTTTAATATATATATATATATATATATATATATGTTTGAACTTCAGTGGATGAATAAAAGAAAAATTACTAACGATTGCAAACTTGAACAAGATATATACATATATATATATATGGGGAGAGAGTGAACTAATAATAAGAATTGAAAAACTCTGATGCTAGATGTACCATCATTATGCAGTTTTAAATTCATAAATTTATCTCACACTTGTATGTTAGAATTTTTACTCTTCAAATGAGGGTAAACTCTTTTAAATTTCATATCTCACAAGAAAAGTTTTCGGTTTTTGATTATATGAAAGTTGAATCTCCGAGACACGAATTAATTGTTTGCTTATAAATAATAGGTGATTAAACTGTTGTACAAGTGAAATAAATCATTTTAATAATAAGTAAGTTTAAATTTTATGAAATAAATATAAGCTTACTGCTCAGTAAGTTTTGTTAAATGAATAAATTTATACTCCTTATATAAAAAAGTTTACAAAAATTTAGCTATTTTTTAAGAAGTTTATAAGAGCTAATAAGTTTTGAAGAGATCCTTGGAAATGTGCCGATGTACTGCTCATTAAATTTCATTGAAAGTTTCAGGAGGAGAAATAATCGTTAATTTTGAGTGTATTTTAATTACTATAGTAATAAGATGTGACATTTTCTAATGATGTTTATGAAATAAATGACTGAGATCAGTCATGATGACGAGATTAGAACTCTTGTTGCTTCATTCGAGTCATGATGCTAGTAAAGATTCATCGTGTAATAGAGCCGAAGTGTAAAATACACATCATATATTTTCTGACATATAACTTAATGTCAAAAGAGTTTTTACTTTTTAAATATTAAATCGAAAAAGTATGCTTTCGTCAAATATTTCAAAAAAATCTAAAGAACTGCATTATCATAGATACACTGTACTATACCCATGCCTGCTTGTAATGCATTTCGTACTTTTTAAAAATGTATTCCAAAATTTGATCTGAACATTAGGCAAAGCCAGGTTCTTAAATTTTTTTTTTTCAAAAACTCTGAAGGACACTATTTTTCATAATCGAATGTTACAACAAAATATGAATATCATTTGATAATTTATCTGGAATAGGTGTTTTTTTCTGGAAAATACAGTATTTAAATTGAGCTGGAAAAAACATGTAATGCGGCTTGTAAATGAATATCAAATTAGGAATGTTTCCTGCAAATGTACTTCTTTTAAAAAAAATTAAGGTTTAGAATGGAAAATTAAACTGAAGTGCAAATTAAAAAATAACTAATAAATATCTATATTAAATTTTTCAATAATGTAAAAATTTGTACATTGAAAACATTTTTGCGAACCTTTCTGAACTAGTTTCATCATTTTGTTGACCGTCAAGAACTAAATGTATAAAGAAGCAGATGTTCCTATTTTGTGCTTTCTGTAGCCGATATTGATATTCTGTTTCTTGTTTGGGATTCGTTAAAAACACGAGGGATTCGAAATAAACTATACTATAGAACTTTTAAGTTCCTAACATTTCTTATCCTTTCTTTTGGTTTTAAAGTACGGCTGGCTGCTTTTGTGAATCTGAGTTTGAATGGTAAAACTTTACTTTTCAAAAGAAAGATAGAAATAGAAAAGAAACTCTTTTCTCGTATTAAAAAGGTATTTATATAGATCAAAACCTTTTTTTATATACAAAAGTAGAGAAGTTTTATGCTTTTTGGGTAAGACTAGTTTGATAGCAAACCCAGTTCCAGAGAAAACCGTCTAGTTAGCTGTCATGTAATACAAGGGTGTCAAACGCAAAGGCGTGGGTCAAGCAAAAAAAATTTCACTTTAGGCACAAAAAAAATCAATATTCATAGAAACGTAGGTTTATTTCGAATAATGCAGTATAGTAAACGCATTGTAAGACGCAAGATAATGGAAAAATGATAATAATAAGGGTTTATTAGGTTTAAAGTTATGTTTGTAGGTTATAATGATAGAAAAGAATAGATGAAAACAATATATCAAATAATACTCGTCTATAGTAAAGAAGACACAGATCATTTTCAGCGTCTTTAATCACTTGAGTCCAACACTAGATTGGCGCTAGATTTTTTTTAATTAGAACGGATGTTAGTAAGGGTCAGTACAGATGGCAGCGCCATCTATTGGTTCAGTATTTTATTAAAAACGATCCGTTACACTTTATTAAAAAAAAAAGAAAAAATTTATGTTTGATGTCCTGACACTTGATAAATCTTTTCTTCTACAATATTTCCAATTTCGGGAGAAATGTGTGTTGATATCCTGCCTTGGCCGCAAAAAATGCTCATTGCGGGTCACATGTGGCCCTCGGGCTTCGAGATTGACAACTCTGATGTCAGATTTCTTCTTAAACTAACACGGAATAACATTCTTCATAGTTTTACTTACAATTTAACTACAACCTTCTTTGAATAGAGACGGATAACTCAGATTGTGTGTGTGTGTGTGATCCTAAAATATGAAAGGAATTTGGAAAAATGAAGCTGAAAATATAATATTAGGTTGGGGAAAAAGAAAAACCATTATTTTTGCATGAAATTCAAGATTTTATTTAATATGTTTCGCATTGTCCAATTCGGGCCAAATATGCACCGTTTTGTTGTATAATGTGTTGCCATTTTAAAGATAGCTTCATATTGCCTCTCTCATAGAAGTCATGGCCTTTATTGACAAAAAACTCTAGCAATCGATTTTCACAATCTCCTCTTGATTCCAATTTCTTATAACTCTGGAAGTTTTTCAATGCGAGGAAAAAGTGGTAATCGTTTGGTGCCAGGTCCAGACTATATGGTGGATGCATTAAAACTTCCCAGAGTTTCTGGCGAGTCACTGCAGACGTGTGTGGCCTGGCGTTTTGACAGCAAAAACCTGAAATTAGTGTTTGGCTGTACGGAAGTAATAATAAATTATTCCTTTCTATTCCCACCAAATACCAGTAGAACGTTTCTGACTGTTAGTCCTGGTTGGGCCACCGTTTGAGTTGCTTCACTGCACTTTGACCACTATTGTTTTCACACAATATTGTCGTATGTGACCCATTTCTCATCCCCAGTCACCATCTGCTAAAGAAATCGGTCGATTTCATTCCGTTTGGCCAAGGCTTTGCATATGGAAATTATATCCATCATGTTTTTTGGTGGTAATTGGTGTGGCACCCACACATCGAGTTTTTTTTAAATCCAACTGTGCACAAATGGTTTAAAACTGTTTTATGATCTATCTTTAGTTCCTGGTCGATGCTACGATTACTAACATGCCGGTTAACTTCGAATATTTATAAGATTTTATCAAAATTTCCGACGACGCTCCTGTCCGTGCCAGGTTCATCTTTAACATCAAAAATACCTGAACGGAATTGACGAAATCAAAATTGCACTTAATTAGTTGCTACAGTATCAGCACCATAAACACTATTCACAATTTCAGCCACCTAGCTTTGCAATTTCACCTTTATCAAAGAAATACTGTGAAATCTACCGAGTTTTCTCTTTGTTGAGTTCCATTTTTAACATCTTGTAACTCAAAACTCTCTTGTAACGAATTTTTTTAGTGTGAAATGTCATCTTAACAACGAGCATGAATTTGAAATTGTTTTATCGATACTTCACGAGTATCGACACTACAGCCATCTACCGAAAGAATAATGGATTTATTTTTCCACAACCTAATATATTGCTTAGTTGAGAAGTTAGCAATTAGTACTACGAAGAGTTTCACTAATCAACTGATTAGTGCTTCGCTACCTAAACCTAGGCACTTATTGGCTTTGATAGTTTTAAGTCTATTTTGAAAAGTTTTCAGATTAGTCTTACTGGATGTCGAGTCCGAGGTCCCATTTTAATTACGAGAACATGTGTTATTTTGTGGGAATTGCGTTTCTGAATGTCGGCAAATATTTTAGGTTAAGGAATTTTTTTATTATTATTTAAATATCAGTTTGGTTTCTTCGTATCTCTTAAGTAAGAACAGTTAGTTTGATAAAATCATTATCTTGATTCTTTGTTTGGGGTTATTTGCAAGTATTTTGCAACAAGGGCAACTACTCTTATGGTAAATTCGAATTCGAGTTACAATCTCTTGAGCATGAGACCCTCGGAGCTTGATATTATACTTTGTGGCTGCCATTAGATCTTAATGGATTCAATCAATAATTTTTCTTTGAAATTCTCGTGAAAAATATTTTTATTAACGCATTTCAAAAAGAAAATCTTAAATCAGATCTTAATTAAAGAATATATTTATATTTAGAAGAAAGAGACACTTCAGAAATGAAACGCATTCTTATCCCAATCTGTTATTTTGTACGAGTTTTAAATACTGGGCAATTACAATTAAAGTTCCGGTTTTAAAATGCTGTAAAAGGAAACACCGCGAGTCATTTTTTTTTTCGTGCACAAACAGAAACTATCAAGTATATTGAACAATGCAGATGATTTATTGTACAACTCATGGCAAAGCCTTCGCAATTCAAGATGTCACTTGTAGTCGAATTCACTTCCGTTATGCCGCTTACTACAATATCTAACGATAAACTTCGGAACATTTTTTACTTATGTCATACCATTTCCCCCTTCTTCAAGTATATTCAATTTAAGGTATCCGCGACTGGGTTCGAAACCATTATTTTGCAAAAGCCTATAAATGGATAATTTTTATGATATTTGGTGGCACTTAGATTAGAATACATGTATAAAATTGTTTTAAGAATATTAAAAAATTTGTAATTTAATTGAAATTTTTAAGGCAAAAAACTAATCTAGAATTCCTTATTTTCAAAACATTCTCCTTTTATGAAAAATGCTTCTATAATAATAACATTTTGTATATATATAGGTCAGACTTCTGTTCAGAGGCTGAACTAGTATTTTTAAAAAATATAATAGTAGATTTATCCATAATAAATTATAGTTTTATAAATATTTTAATACAACAGAGTGGAGAAATTTTAAGAAAAAAACACTGATAAAATTATTTTAATTGGTAGTAACTCTGAAAATAATGTGAATTTTTCAAAACTCCTAGTTTAGGCCTTCTGGAGAAATTTTTGATTTATATAACCAAAATATAATTTTTACAAAAGTATTTTTCATCGAAGGAGAATGTTTTGAAAATAGGTAATTCTAAGTTCATTTTTTACCAAAATATTGCATTTAAACAATTTTTTATTCTAATAATATTCTTAAAACAATTTTATGCATATATTCTAATCCAAGGGACACTAAATATCATGAAAATTATCCATTTATATGCTTTTTTAAAGTCATGGTTCCGAAAGTAGTTGTTCTTTTTTTTACATAACGTTTTGTAAGTGGGTTTTTAATAATAATATCCTTGTACATTTCCTATTTAATAAATAACATTCATAAATGATGAGCCTCCTAACATTAGAAAATTATTTCAGTAAATTTTGAAAGACATTTAACTATTAAATTAAATAAATACGCTTTACTACTAAGTACAGATGATGAATGAAATCAAATCAATAGCTCCTTTCAAACAAAATGAAAATCCCTGGCATCTATTGTCAATTTGCTGCGTCGACTATAAAATTCCGTAGGAGAATTTGTGAAAGGAAAATCCATCATTTTTAACAAATTGGCGGCGGAAAGATTAATGATTCAATGAATTTTAAGCAGTATAGCTTTGAGGTTTATCTCATGGCATTGAACAAATGCTCGTTTGAGGTTTAATTCATGACGTTCAGCAAATGCTTTATTAAAAAAAAATAATAATAATAAGGGATTGTATGCCCTTTTGGGTTTGAAAACAGCATCTTAGAGAAAGTGAATAAAGAAATTCTCTTTCAAACTAATTTTTTTAAGTTGAGTTATAATTATTCTTAACTTAATCCTTGTAAAGAGTATGTAAAAATGAGTTCAAGGATTAAATGGGGTCTGGAACACTTTCATAATGAAAAGATTAAATGAAATAAATAAAGGTGCAAATGGGTATGTGTTACATTATTCATTGTTATCAGTTACAGGAAATAAATAGTCCCACTTTTTAGTTATATGATTAAAATTTTTCAAGAGTTGCTTATCTTTTTCTACTGTAGCAAGACGAATAGATCAAAAGTCATAAAATATATTTTATCAGCATATACTAAATCATTTGAAATAAATTTAAAATCATTTGTTTGGGCTACTGATGGATTTAATAATTTTCTAGGAATCCCCACTTTAAACTCCTCTTCTACTTCCCGCAGTAATAAATTTTAAAGCATCAAAACAGGAACTCTTGTTAATAAATTTCTACTTCACTTAATCTTAAAGTATTCTACACTAATTCGAAGTTCTATCTTAAAAAAGAACTACAAAAACATTTAAAATTATTCAAAATAAGAAAAGCATCATTGCTCACACACTCATTAAAAATTAGGATTATTAAAAAAATTTTTTTTTTTTTTCCTTTCAAAATAACGCAATAAACTTTTACGAAATAAATATTATCTCGAATATTCGAAACTCACAAAAATACCAAAAATACCAATATTTAATGAAAAAAGATTAAAAACCTAAAAAATGAGAGAATCACGAACACGTCTAAAAACTCTTCTTCTTAACTCGAAAGTTGATTTATTTCATCGAGTAATCGGTTCTTCAGTGTGAGTTACAAACACCCTTTTGAGCACATAAGTCACTGGATCAAATTTTAAAAATTTTCCTTTAATTTCCCCTTACTTTCTTTTTATTCTCTAAATTTTCTTAAACTTTAAGTGCATTCAGTATTAAATGCTTCCTCACAATTTTACTAGGTAATAATTTAGGATCTTGCATCTGTTCACTAGTCAATCCCAGCATAGCTTGTAACCAGTTAAGGGCTCACAGGAACCTTAACAGATATGCGTGCACTCGAAAACAACATCCTTCTTCAAACCAATGTAACTTAGCAATAAAACAAAACAATAATTTGAAATTTTTACCACATAATAATCATATATATTTGCAATATTTCTCAAATTTTCAGAGAATTTGAAGAAAAATTTAAAACGTTATAAAGAAATAAAAATTGAACAACTTTTCAAAAAATGGAAAATCAGTATTTTACACTACGCAGGATTCTGAAATACAAAATTGATCAAAATTTAATTAGTTTTACGTGGTATAAAAATGTTCAATTTTGAAGTTATACTAACTTTTAAGAAATTTAGAGGAAAAAAACATTTTTTAAATGCAATTATAACGAAAATTTTAAAATGTTAAGAAAAAAAAAACGAATTAAAATTCAAATAAAAAGAATTATATTATTATTATTTATTTATTTATTTATTTATTTGAAAACTGATGTATAAGTTATGAAGGGCCTTATTTTGAACACGTGCATACAATTTCAAATTGACATGATAATTTGCTTCTGAGAAATCCTGTGCGGAAGCTAAAATGTTTTTAAAATGCGAAAAATGAAGTTAAAGATAAGAAAAAGATAGGGTTTTCGTTTGAATTTCACTACTTATTTCTCAATAACTTCGGGCATTTTCACAGTATCAACACAATTTTGGTACCAAAATACTCCAAAAAATTGAGGCTTTAACATATATATTTTTCAAAAAATTAAAAAATTTGCAATTTAAGAGTCCTGTGAGGTCTTAAAAAGAGAGAATTTTAACCTTTTAACTTGAGATACTCCCTTTGCCTGGGAGTAACATCTCTTCATCCACGCGACCTAGATTAGTGGGAGGAAATGATTGATCACCCAAGTTTGCCATAACAAATCCAATTTTATATTTGTTCAAATGTATTGATCAACACAAGTCTTACTATAGGAAGGCAATCAGGAGTGATATAACGTGTTCCTAAATTCTAAGTACATAGCGCCTGGAATCCTAACCACTTATCTTTAAACAAAGTTATCCTATGAATCTTTATCTTCCTTAATATCTTTAACTCGCTTAAATTCGTTCTATAATTACGCTTCTAAGTTTAATGTCTTACCATCAGCTCACGGTGTTTAGCATCTCAGTTTCCTTTCTCCTTCTTCCTCGCGATTACAAAACGTTCACTAGATATCTACTAACTAATCTGAATATCGCGGTTTCTTCTTGAGAGGATTGGCTGTGAATTAACTTAATGCTGGCCCCAAAGATTCCCCAAGAGGATTAATAGGAGAAACGCAGTAAAGTACCGTCACAAACTGTCAAGTTATTTTGATGATTTTGATACATAAATTGCCAAACTTTTTTTATATCAAAAATCAAATGTTTAGTACAAAATAAAATATACTCAGTAACTAAAAACTGATGTTTTGAATTACGTATACAAAATTTTGTAAGGTTTTGTAGCAACTGCAAATATGTTTGATGTAGCTGCCACACAGCGTGGCAGTGGTAAAGTTCGCTTCTACTGGAGCATTATTTTGTTAAAAAAATACAAGTAAATAAAAATTAGTACTTAATTTAGTAATCCAGTTTTGCATAGTGCAACTAAAAATAATTTTTCAAGCACAAACTCATTCCGCTGTCATTTCTCCAGATTCGTGTTTCCTTCCTTATATTTTTTCCATTTGCATCCCTTTTTGAACAACAAACTTTGCATTGTCTTACACACTCATATTTTGTAGGAGAAGGAGTAATATGGAAAATAAAACGTCATTCATTAAGACGGGCAAGGTCATCCACTGTAGGCAGTCTGTCAGGATTCTTTTGTCCAGTAGCTGATATTTATAAAAAAGCAGTTCAACATTTTGCATTCGAAATTCTAAATGTGTAATACGTTTTTTATAGAACAAAAATGAGTTCCAGAGTACTTTGCCTACTATAAATATTAAAATTTTTTTTCTGGCGTTTTCGGATTGTCGGATAAAAGGATATTCCCTGATCACAGCGATCTGCATCACCCATTATTAGATTTCAGTGAAGAACAGTATTCGCGGTTTGGGTATATTTTTATTTTTTTTATTATTGAATATAATCATTGAAATATCATGAATACTGCTCAGCAACATCCTTCATTAAATTGAGCCTAATTAACATTTCCTGACAGTGCCGATTTAAGCTACTTTCAGACCTTGGGCACAGAAGATCTACAGGTCTCCTTGGTACTGTTGGATTGAAATTTATAATCAGAAAATCTTGTTTAGTCCAGCTTTCCCGGGCCCCTGGGCATTCTCCCCAAGCTCAAAATGGAAAAAATGGCATTTTTTACCGATGAAGATTTGGGTTTGACAAAAAGATAAACCAGGAAGAAGTTTCTTCCAATATGTCTTCGGGTATGACAGTAAGATGCACTAAAAAAAAAAATACTTCAAAAACACTAGGACATGGCTTTTCAGAAAACTAGTGCCATGCCCGAGATAATGTCGAGCATGACATTTTGGAGCACTACTGCTGTGCCCGAGATACTCTTGGGCATATCATTTAAGAGGATAAGGTGACGAACTACGTCAGAAATCCCGTGATTTTGAAAAAGAACATAAACTAATAATATTTTGATATTTAGTATCAGTTAAATTAAAATATACGTGTAAAAATATTTTAAGAATATTATTACAGGGAAAAAAGTATTTAAATTCAGTTATTTGGCAAAAATGGAATGAATGACATTCTTTCAAAACTTTCTCCTTTTAAAAAAATGCTTCATTATTAATGATATATAATAACAGTGGCCATTGGTAATGATAAACTGAAAAGGCGTGTTGAGTGACAAGAATGAATATAATTATCTGGCGAGTGTGAATGCGATTTTAACTATGATGATTAATTTAGATCGTTGATGTTGTATTTGATGACATTGACAAGGAGTACATTGACACGCAAACATACGTGGACAGCTCCACAAAGAAAACACACAGCACAGAAATACACACACGCCATCTACAGGCGTCATCTATCATGGGATGTAGATGGCGTGTGTTTGTATTTCTGTGCTGTGTGTTTTCTTTGTGGAGCTGTCCATGTATGTTTGAGTGTCTCTACATGCGCAGTAAACCATATTTAAGATTTGGACAAAGAACAAAATGGCGGAATTTCCTGAAATCTCTGAATTTATACGAAGATCAAATTTCATGATATTGGTGGGTGGATAGATTTAATTTAAAAGGTTCCTGTTAGGTGGGTAGTTAGTCATTATTTAAACGAAAGTGTGTAGGATAGTTAAAAAGTTATTAAGGATTAAATTAATGGAAATTATTACACAAACACACACACACACACACATATATATATATATATATAACTACTCTATAGAGAATGAATTAATAATTTTTAAAAATCCCCATCATTTTCCGAGCTACAACCAATTGAAATGATAATCTCTTTAGTCCAACAATTAAGAAAACCACAATTCATACGATTTGTGTACGGAAAACTCTTTTTTATATAAATATCTTTTTCGATTAAAAGCTCATATAAACACGAAATTTTTAAAGAGAAATTTGTTATCTTAATGAACACGTGCGAGAAAGTATGTTAAAATATAAATTCTTGTGTAGCAAAATAAGAAGATTTCTTCATAATGAGCATAAATAATGGAATAGAATCTCATTAAAAAAATAGTCAGAAATTTAAACAAAATAGCTAGGTATTAAAAGCATGGAGCTTGTAAATGCTTAAAATGAAGCAGCAATGCAATAAAATAAATTTAAGCATTGATAAAATCTATCCATTAAATCTGCAAAATAACGCAAGGAAAATTTTAATTTGATTTCTTTCTTATTTGACTTAAGTTTAAGACTAAAGTTAAGACGTTAAGACGTTCTTAAGTTTATGACTAAATTTTTTTTTCATAAAAATAAAAGCAGAAATTATAATTGCTTACTTGTACACGTTGAAGAGAGTAACGGAATTTTACACGTCACGTGTTAAATAATTCAGTAGCTAAGAACAATTACTGTTTTCTTCGAATTTTTCGTCTCTCATTACTGTCAGATTAACTTATAAGTTTAAATCTTAAAGCATGTCCTTGTATACTTAGAAATTATGAACTAAAAGATCTAATCTCTAGTGTTATACAATTTTAGCAAGAACTGCATAATATTTCTGAGTATTATGAACTCAATTTTTTGCATGTGGTTTTCAAGCAAAAAAAAAATTGCCATATTTAACGCATTAAAGATTCATCAAATTTAGTTAACAGTTCGAAGAACTTTTTTTATGTTTGATGATATAATTTTATATACATAAAATTATTTAAAGGTACCAGAATATGCTCGCAAAGGTAAAGTGCCAAAAATAAGACTCTTGGTTTATGGGACATAAATCTTTAAAAATTTCCAATGGAACTTAGATTTTTTTGTGATCTTAATAAAATATTTTAACAAACAATATATTTTAATCATTATGTAGAAATACAAAAATATTTTTTTATTTAATTTTTTTCTATTTAACTTAAGTTGGACATAATTTTTGAGATCTCAGAATACATGCTTGTTTAGATACCATTTTTTAAATATGTAATTTTTAAATATGTATAATTTAATATGTAATGTATGTATGTTTTTTAATTTGCCTTATATATGTAAAATCGTTTTTTGCACACATATAAAACAATATACTAAATATAGTGAATTTATTTCTAGTAAAATATTAAGATAGTTTCTTTAAAATATTATAAAACTTTGTAATTTTGAAACTTTTTATTTTCCCCCCTTATTCACACATTAATCTATTTTTTTAAAAACCTATGTACTACTTTTAGTAAAAAAAGTAAGTTCACTATAAGTACAGGTATCCTGTACAGAAGTATAACAAATTTGGAAGCCTATAGTGCAATAGTTTTTTTTTTTTTTTTAGTTTATCTAAAAAAAAAAAAAAAAAAAATATACTTTGGAGAAAAATGAAAAAACTAAACATTTGCAAACGTTTGTTTGTATTTTTGTCAATTACTTTTTTCATATTTTAACGTGTTTTTATTAACAAACATATAAGTTTTATACATTTTTCGACTCAGATAAATATATACACTAATTTTTAATACTAAAATTTAAAAGAAAAAAATGATTTTTTTCATTGTGTATGTGTGATGTTCTGATTTCCTTAAAAGCTTCCTAAGAAATTCTTATAATAATAGAATTAGAAGTGATACATAATGTGAAAATAAACTTTACTTTAAATAAAACTTTTTTTTACTTATTGTATAAATACAGAGAAGGGGGTGGATCAAAGTTATATTAAGAAAAAATTAATAATTATTGAAACTTACCTATGCAGAAAAGATATATTATACGAAGATTAGGGGAAAAACAATCTAAATTTAACTTCAAAATTTAATATTACCGCAAATTAGTTGAATTTTCGAAAAATGAAAATACTTAATTTTGCTTTGATGATTTTCGACTCAAAATAAAGCTATTTTCTTTTTTGCAATGTAAAGAACCAAATGTGATGATTATTGATAAATAAGTACTGAGCAGTGAATAGTACTAAGTATATTATAGTACTTCTTAACGTCCACTCTCTGCTCGCATCATTGCATCAGTCCCATCCAAGCATTTTTTCGTTTTCAGCTTTATCACGCACTGTAATTTCGACAATACGTTTTTTGAAAAATAATTAATGCTAAAGAAGCTGTGAAATGTACCAAATGTTTGTTTTTTCTTCTTGTAAATGTTTACTAGGTTTCCTCCCATCGCATTAAATGTTCAAAAATGCTAAAATGCCTGCTTTTCTTTAACAAAAATTGCACCCCTTGTGGCAGTAAAAATAAAAGTTATTATTTTATTTCATCTTTCCCTTCTTCTATATATTAAAAGACATATTTTTCAAATGGTTAGATTTTGAAATTCTGGAGTGAAAAAAAAATTCTATCCACCGCAGTACACATCATAGTAAAAAGAAAATATGAAAACATTTGTAGACATTTTGGGAATATATAGAATTTGAAATTAGAACACACAGCTGCCGCCTCAGGCAGCTATATTAGCTTCAACCCTCTCTAAACTACTTCTCTCTCCTGTGTCATTCGATTATGCTTATAATCTAAACATTTTCTAAGCCCAGCAACATCTTCCTTTCATGCTAATTTGACGTTTTTATTATCTTTTCTCCATAGTTTTGTATTTTTGTAGGACAGAAATCAATAAACGTGCATAAAATAATAATAATTTTATTGCAAGACATTCTTAAGGAAATATAGTATGGGAAAAAAAGGAAATATAAGAATTGAATTTACAAATCTCTAAGATCACCCAAAAAACGTTTCTCCTTTCTTTTGTATCGTGGGATAAAAAAAAAACATTGAATAAAAGATGTGAAAAATGTCCTTTTCGACTTGGAAAGTAAGTTTTTTTTTATCATAAAACGTTGAAAATATCGAATTTATTTAGTCCCTTTCCTATACGTGAAGACTCATGTGGATTGTAAACAAGTTGCATGTTTTCTCTATATCACCATCTATAAGCAAATCTGAAAATACATGTGTCCAGATCTGACGATGTTTAGTAAACTAAAAAGAAAGCAGAACATGTATTGCACAACGTTCTATGACAGAAAAAGAATTTATGCTCTGTTTATTTACTCTGTATCTGTGTATTTACTCGAGGAAATCAAACTCACGTAGAGGGTAAGGATTTATGCTGATATTCTATGTTTATAAATCATTTGGCTGTCAAATATCATGGAGTTGTCCAGCTTTACGAGTCTTGCGAATTTATTCTTCTATATATAGAATAACCGACTGAGACCACAGTAGGAGTTATACAATTGATATAACTGAAAACATTAATCTATTTGAAAGTCCTTTCTTTTTTTTAAAAAAAAGGACTAGGGTAAGTACCCACTGTCCTCTTAACAGTGGATCACCCCTCATTGTACAAATTATACAATTGTTCATACTCATTGCTCAATTCATAAATCTGCAATTTGCATGTTTTATGGAGTTCTGTGTATTTGCTCTTTTTTTCGCAAAAATTCGTTCTTGGCGCTCGCTCATCTTCAGTTAAAGCATTGCTTCTCAAACTTTCAATATTTGCCACCCAGTATTCAATCAAAATTTTCATCGCGCCCCCCTCCATACTAAAACCATGTAATGAATTCAATAATACTATACTTTGACGCCAAAGCTACAATAAGATTTTAACTTCTCAACCGCCGGCGTATATAAACGTCTCACTTAGCCAGTGCGTTAATTGTCCCGGACGTATATATATATGTCTTTCCGAAATACAATCTTTTCTGCTCACTGCTATCCATAAAATTATTCCGAAGGCTTTGGAATGCAATAAAAGAACCTTAACAGTGTTTGCGAAGGATTTACTTATTCCAGATGGTTTCTTGTTTAATCCCTTTCTCTTCCCTCCCCCCCAAATACGTCACATACGCTTGCATACGTGCAAAACGGTGGCATTGTGGAGTGAATTGCGTAACTTTTAATCGACAGTTAATGGATTATTTATAAACTGTACAAATTATCAAGGTAAGTGTTAATTTTTTTGCATATAGTTTTATATATGGCAAGCCTGTGATGTCACTGATGATTATTAAACTTGTTCTTAACTTAGTATTGTTAAATTAATTATTATAAAGTACATTGTTCAGTACTGATACATTTATAAATACATTATATCAGTGTAAATTATTTCATTATGTCAGAATGTATTTCGTCCGTTTATTTTCAATAAATTAATAATTTTTTTAAATAATCTTTTGTTTTCTACTTTTCGATATACTCGCGCCCCCCTCCCAGGATTATCACGCCCCTCTAGAGGGCAGGCCCCACAGTTTGAGAAGCACTGAGTTAAAGACATCATTAAAGCTGCATCATCCAACACTTCCTTTATAAAGTTCGCAGATTCTAATCACCCTGCAGCTTCCCAGAAAATTGAGTATTTAGTTCCTTTGATTGTTGATAAGTTTTTGTATGAGACAACGCCTTTCTTCTAACGCAACGATCCCAGTCCAAGCAAACGTTGAGATATTTTTCTGCGAGAGAATCGAAACCAAAGCATAAGCTCAGAAAACTTTAAATATCTTAAAAACTAATTCGTTATCAGATTTGAAATTGGGTGGCAAGCTTAGCAATGGTACGGAGCACATGAAAATACAAAAAGAAAAAAAATCGGTATTTTTGAAATGTGAAGGGCACTGAACCATGGAGTAGTTTGGTTAATACTAAAATTTTCAAAACATTTGCCGAGACCTTTCCGATATGCATGCGCAATGGAAAGCTAGATGAAATGTTAGATGATGTCAGTTGCTTGTTTACTTCGGATGCAGACGCCCGTACTTAGTGTGTGCGTTGTTAATTTATAGTGCGAATACCATGGGCTTGACGGTTTTGATTATTTTTACGTAGTTTCCAGATTGGCGCATGTTTGTTTGTCAATTTTTGATCAGTGCATTATTCTTTTAAAATTTTCAGAAATTTTACTGTCATTTCAACACAATGGAAGATGATTTAGAACTCATTAAGTCCCGTTTTAACGATCATCTAGATATGTTGAAATCAAAAACATTAGTTACATGCAAGAGAACCTTACAATTAAGTACTGTGAAACTTAAGAAAACAAAGTGAAGATTTCTGGCAAAACACCAGAAGACTATCAACAAGTATCAAGATATGGTATTGTTGAAATTGGTAATGTTGAGAATTTCATTGCTAATTAGATGGTAGACGGATTACTATGAGTTAATTCGACTTATTGCTCCCTTAAAACCCACAATTTTAAAATACCGTAAAATCCGTCGTATAACGCGCACTTTCAACACAAAAAATATACTCGAAATTTACGGGTGCGCGTTATTCACCGGGTATAAAACTGAGAGCTTTAAAAATAAATAAAACAAAAAAAATGAGCATAGAAAAAATTAGACTTTTACATGTATCGAAATACTGTTTATTTAAAAGAAATGACATTCCTTATAAACTTAAAAAGGGTTGTAGTTCTAGAAGTATACTATTTTTATTTGATTGGAATAATACCTCGAAGAAATGTCTTCAAAACCTAGGAGCATTGCGCACTTATTTTTCAGGTTTCGTCGTGAAAAAAGGGGGTGCGTGTTGTACGGCGAATATATCTAAAAATTTAAAATTGCAGCTTGAAAGTATAGTTGCGCGTTACACGCCGGATTTTATTGTAGGTTGATATCTGAATTCTATTAATGCCTACATCGACAGATATATTGTCACAGTCATATAAAAAAATACACTACAGTTGAAGTTTTAATAAATGATGTCCAATTAATCAGACTGACTGAAATGTATTGGTAATTATTACTAATAAAAGATTGATGTGATTAATGTGCATCAGTTATCACAAAACATGGTTTATAACATTAATAAAAAAACAAAAAAAACATAGGTTTTATCAATAACAACCTGTTAATGTGATTAATGTGAATTATTAATCACAAAATGTGGTAATTATATCACTACTAAATCACGTAGTTATTTTTAATAGTAACTGGCGATTATTAATAATAACCAGTTTATTACTTTAGCCGTAACACACACATATAACAATGGATTGCCCTTAGGGTTCTAGATAAAGATTTTTCCTATGATTATATAATGTTAGAAAATGACTAGTTATAACTGCTAGGGGCTGATTAGTAATGAAGAGAAAAACGTTGGAATATTTATGAGTTTGTAAATTTGCTGATTGGTGAAATAGAAATAAAAGGAAGTTTGATGTTAATAAAAAAACACGATACATTTTTTTATGAATAAGAAAGAAGAAATTCTGCTTGAACAGTAATTACAGTAATCATTTAAAAGCGGTTAATGTAATGGGTTTTCTTAATGTAAGTCTATATTGCAAATTAAAGTGGAATAGTCATCTGGATAGTTTGTGCAAACACATTTCATATTATTTTTAATGTGAGTTGACAAAATTTTATAAACCGAGTTGACGAATAAGCTGTGAATGATCGAAAATTGTTTTATGAAGGAGAAAGTATTACTTGGATGATTCATGTAACATCGATGTGAAATGATGTATGTTGATACAAAAAGAAATAAATTAACCTCTATTCAAATACGGTAAGACCCCGCTTAACGCTGTTTCGTTTAGCGCTGTTTCGCGCGGTTTAGCGCTCTTTTATTTCAACCCGGGGATTCCCCGAAATTGTAGGTTTCAAAATATGTACATAACATATCCGAAACAGTGTAGTTGTGTTTCTTGTTTGGTGTGGTGCTGTACGGACGCATTTTTATCATTTGAAACATTTGTTGACATTATTGTAAGTATAAATTTATATAATACTATAACGATTAATACAGTGACAAATATTATGATCTTCAGTTTTTATCATGGGTGATAATGAAAAACAAGAAAAGAAAGCAACCAGAAAAATCATTTCACTGGAAACTAAAATGTAAGTGACTAGAAGATTAGATTCTGGTGAACGTCCATCTCAAATTAGTGCTGCATTGAATTTGGCAATTTCAACAAGATGCCTTCTTGACAAAAAGGCAGAAAATTGGAAACACAGAATAGATTGAATGATCTGACTGACTTAGAATTTTATTTGTTTTTATATGTATATATTCTTTTGTATTGTTTTTATTTTTGTAAGAAATACATGTTTGGTTTTATTTTTATTTAAAAAAACATAATTTTTAAATTTAATACCTAACCAATTTTTTATCCATCTTCCCCTAACCCTATTATTTACATGTTAAGATAGCCTCGTTTAGCGCTGTTTCGTATTACGTTCTACTTTGATGAAACGTATTCCCCGCGTTAAGCGGGGTCTTACTGTATTGTAAGGAGAATTATAAGGGATTTTAAAACAATTCCTTAAAAAGCTACATGTATCTTGGTTGGAACTGTTCCCATTTGTATGAAAGCTTAAGAATTTTTTCATAATTACATCACTTTACTTGATTATTACAAATATAATCTTTACATGAATATTTATGAAATATAAATTTGAAAAAGAGTTTCCTCCGAAATCTTTGCAGTATCCAAGTATATGCATACATATTGATGCAAAGTCCCTCAAACTGTTAGACCTTTGTAAGTTTATATTGGCGGAATTAGAGTGTTTTCAATAATATTGGGCGGATTTTCGTTGCTATTTTCGTTGCTTGTATCTCCACAAGGAGAATGAATATTAGATATTAGAGCTTTTTTATGGTATAAGGTCAGAGTAATTTTATTTTCAAAGGAAAATAGGTATTTTAGTATTTTATATAACATTTATTGTGCAATGAGAAGGCCCATACTAAATGGTTACAGTTAAAAAATATCGGGTGCATTGAACACATACTGCTTTTCTTTAAAATAAATTTTTTTTAAAAAAAAGCTATTGTCGAAATTTCAGTGCAGGATAAAACGAAAAATGCCTGAAAAGGACTGATTCGACGGTGCGAGTTGATTGATTGATTGAATATTAACGTCACGCTGTTCAGCTACACGAGGGCTTTTGGAGACGGACCACGTAATTTTGAACCATGGTCAAGTGACGTGGACGACACCTGAGCTGGCACCCCCCTCTCCTAACTACCAGACCAACGGGAGGTCGTTTCAGCCCTCTTTCAGTAGGGCGCTGCCCAACACGGCGGTTCTTTAGTGGTTCTGGGCTCGAACTCGTAACACGGCAAGCCACGGTCCGATACCTATACCACTCGGCTACCACGGCCGTATCGACGGTGCGGGAACAGCGAACTGAGATTATATGAAATGATGCATTGTACATTGTTCTATTGACTATTCAATGTTCATTCATCAATAATCATTCTTTTGGTTATTTATATTGCAGATAAATATTTTTTTTTAGTCTAAAACCTTTTTTTAAATGTTTTTTTATCCCACGCCCATCTTCAGAACCTCTGACATTAGTTGACGAGCAGCCCATTAAGGTGATGATGTAGCATAAAAAACATTAAAATTAGAGAGTTGTAGAAGTTGTCTTCAAGAACCTTTAAAACAAAAGCGCAGTGTCTGAGGTGGTCACCATTCATATCCTCCTGGTGGTAGAGCAACAAGCCGAATCCTTGACTATAATGCGATATAAATACTTCTGCAAGTAATTATGTCTGGTAAGCAAACGAAAGCAAGCAGCTCCAATAAATTGAGGCAGGGAACTGGGGACTCTACTACTTTTGTTGAGCAAGACATTCCCTCTCTTACCTATAGCTGCATCACCATACAAGAAGGCTCTATTAATTTTCAATTTATTCTAAATGATTCATCTGATGTTACTCAAAGTCAATGGAGAGTCAGGTTGTTACATGAGAGATCCCGCTTTAGCCAGCCTATCTACCTCCTTATTTCTCGAAATGTCACAATGGCTGGGAATCCACTGCATTTTTCAGAGAAATGCATTCTTTAGACTTCTCTAGTACAATTACCTTAATTCTACAGGAACGAGCTAGTGCGTTTTCATTTCTTCCTTGAAATTATTAGAGACAAAATGGCAACTTGAGAATCAATCAAAAACACAATATTGTGTTCAGAACAGCTTTCCAATTCATCGATCGCAAACGATATTGCCGCTATCTCACCTTCAAAATTGTCACAATATCTCCCAACAGGATAAAAAATACTGAACGATTGAATAAGCTCCAGCACTTTTAATAGCATCTTCTGCTGAACCACCTGTGTATACATATAACTATTTATAAAGAGGATATCTGCAATGTATAGTAACAAGAGTAGCACTTTTTAAGTCACTTTGCAATCCCGTTAAGAAATCCTTCTAACTCAAATCTATTTTCCATTTTTTTTCACATATTCAATCCATTTGTGGCAATATTAAATTTTAAAAATATTTTTCACTATTTTCTCCTGATCTCCATTTTAACGAACATCTTTTCCATTTATATCTATAAATTTTTTCTCCATATAACCACCATCCACTCTAACGTACATGTTACACTATGACAGTACAGGTAAACTTTCTACAATAAGTAGTACCTATATAACGTGATGACATTACTGTATTATCCTATTGGTGATGTACGTAGTTCTATAGTGTGTATATACTTATACACTAATATGTATATATTTGTAGTCCTTTTTTCTTCATATTCTTTGTCAAATTAAATTTTTCTCGTAAGCAGTGAAGGCACGCTATTATGTGTTTCGGGTAATATTACACTTAACGACCCAAAACGTACAATAGTCAAAAGAATGCTTTTTTCATTTATACTGTCAGGTTGCTTTTACTTTTCTTTGTGTGTGCGTGGTTCCTCATTTTGATGCAGAAAATCAGGAAAAATACATTTTGCTTTATTTTACTTACTTTAGCGGGGAGACAGCTGTGAACAAGTGCTTCTTATTGTAAACAGAATAGTGAACGCTGAGTTATTTTTTGCGATTCTTGCTGTCAACATATGTAAATGAACGCAATACAAACTGATTGAAAAAATCTTAGTCATAAAAATAACTACTGAAAAGAAAAAAAACAATCGTTAAAATGTAAATTTACGTCCGGAAATTACATTTCAGACGTTCTGGACAAACCATAGAAAGTGTGGCAAAGAGAGAGAGAAAATAAATTTGTTAATACGACATAACACACTTTTCTTTTATCTCTAAGTATTAAACTTAAATCATGATCTTTTTAGTTTTTATATATTGTTGAATTTGATTTATGAAATATTTTTTATGTAATGAAAGTCAAAATGTTACACCATAAAAAGCAGTTGTTGTTTGTTAAGAGCTAAGCACCAGTTTTATACTCATTTTACAATGCTTTCAGAGAGGAATTCTGCATTCTTCTATTAGTGAACGTCATTAAAAGTAGCATGAAAAATATCTATGAAAATTATTTAAGTGATCAAATTTGGTATACGTCTTGTAAAGAGAGGCTGAATGATATCCCTGATTATCCCTGATAGCAAGCTGTTACTGCCTCAGTGGAAATCAGGCAGGATAGTCTTGTTATACATAGACTAAAGTTTTTTCCTCTCCTAACTATGTTTTACGCATAGAGATGTTTTACGCAGGGAAACGCTCCTGATGAGTAATGAGTACCTGGGTATTTGGATTTCTGTCTTTGGAAACCTTTTTGATATGTATTGGAGGACCAGATAACAGTTACAAGAACTACAATCTGACTGAATTTCTGATGGTATATATGCTTCTTTTTTATTCTTTGTTTTATTATTTATAATTTAATGCAGACATTTATACTACTTTCTTAATTGAATACGACCTTCTAATACTGCTCTCTGGACTTGATCCTACCAAATTAATATGCCATTCAGTGGATCACTTTCCATGTTCGAACGTACGGTAACGAGACTGCAGATATACATGCAATAAATGGATGTGATCCTCTTATTACAAATTCTGCAGATCCAACACTTTTGGAAATCCACTCGCTTCATAAAAGTAAATTACTTTTCACGTGGCACTTCCCGCCTCCTCATTACTGGTATGCTGCTAATTGCCCAGGACGATCTCTATTGCGCAGTGGCCCCAGAGCTGTCCAATCGACCTTGGTGAGGTTTTGAAGTGGACATTTGAGACCTATGAAGTTCCAGAATGGTGAGCGAATATTTAGTTCTCGTTCCTGTTGACTTCCTGCTGGTCCTTCTCATCTTTTAATATGTCTGGGTGTTGCCTGGAGGGTTCTGATGGTTGAACTGGAGAGAGTTTCGAATTATTTGTGTGACGAGGTATATTGGACCTGGTGTAGGCTTTCCCACAACAGGGGGATACGCAACAACAACAACATTGTTTCTAATTTGTTGTTGCTTCTTGTATGTTTTACAAGTAGTGTTTTCCCTCCAAAGAATGATACATTCCTCAAGTGCTACTGCTAAAAATAAAAAAATAATAATAGAAAAGGGTTTTTTGTACTAATTTAAGGTATCCGACCACGTTCGGAACTGTGATTTTAAAAAAGCGTATAAATGAATAATTTTCATTATATTTAGTGGCACTTAGATTAGAATACATCTATAAAATTGTTTTAAAGACGTTTTGAGCAAAAAAATTATTTAAATACAATATTTCGGCAAAAAATTAACTTAGAATAACCTTTTTTCAAAATGTTCTCCTTTTGCAAAAAATGCTTCTATTATTATAATATTTTCCCTGTATATAGCTCAGACATCTGTACAGAGGCTCAACTATGATCTTTGAAAAATTCCCATTATTTTAGAGTTACCACCAATTGAAATAATTATCAGCGTTCTTTTCTTTAAATTTGTCTCCTCCGTTGTCGTAAAACATGGATAAATCTACTTCTAAGGTATATATTTCAAAAATTCTAATTGAGCCTCTGCACAAAGTTCTGAGCTATATACAGGCAAAATATTATTATAATAGAAACATTTTTCACAAAAGGAGAATATTTTGAAAATGGGTCATTCTATGTTCATTTTTTGTCCAAATATTGTACTTAAATAATTTTTTATTGTATTACTATTCTTAAAATAATTTTATATATATTTTCTAATCTAAGTGACACTAAATATCATGAAAGTATCCATTTATACGCTTTTGAAAAATCACGGTTCCGAACGTAGTCGGATACCTTAATGTTTTCTAAAATGTGATTCCGTACAACAAATTATTTTGAAGAATCGTATTCATTGCGTTGCTGGGAGTTTATCTGTAATAATAAGTTTTTACAATTTTGCAAAACATAAATTGGATTTAAGAAAATTACACAATTTTGTGTGAAAACCATCATGCATATTAACAATTCAATAGCAACGTATAAGATTTAAAATATAAAGAAAAGGCATTTTTACATCATAGAAAAAGTTCGAAACGATTTTGAATTTTTCGTGCAGAAGTTTTAATATCTATATGTCTTGGATAAAGAGACATCATGGATAATATTGAAAATGATGAGAAGGATTCACTAGCCAGTACAAAAATTCTTTTTAATGATATAGTTTCAAAAATATTCTAAACCCTTATTTCGAAAACTTTATTACTTCAAAATTGAACATTTTCAGAACTATTGGAGGGAATTGAATGAAATTTGGCGTGAAAAACATGATCCATTTTGATATGCTACAATTCCTCCATTTTTGTAATAGAATTTACTAACTTCATTTCATAATTTTGGGGAAAATACTTATCGGTTTTTCAACCGATTTGAGTGGAAAGTTCATTGTCAAATGATTCAGTTATTCATTTTACATCTAGAGACCCATTTTATAAGACATTATAAATCAGCAAAATTTTACAAAACTTAGAATTTAAGTTTCTCCCCACCCCCCTTAAGATTTGGAAACAAACGCAGAAAAAAATTAGATTCAACAATGGAAAAACAAATAATGTTTCAGATTGTATAAATAATGCTTATTTATTTAATTAACCCATTTAAACAATATTCTAGATCCATTTGAGCAATTAACATTGACATCCGTTTTGTTCAGTATCGACGAGATTTGAGTAAGTTATTATTCTGTTATTTATTGCATTTTATTAAAGACAGATTTGTGTGTAAGCTATATTTTATATATATATTTTAAGCTATATTTTTTAACTTTTGCTTGTGATACAAAATATCATTTGATTTAAGTTAAAACGTTGAATAGTGAAATTGACCAATTAAATCTATTCCATTACGAACGATTGTCCTAAGAAAAACGTTGATTAGAAAACAGTAAAGGTGTTGATTCTGAATGATATTTATGCATGAGAATTTACTATTAGCTTTAAAATAAAATAAAAAATTACAGGGTGATTATAATTAAAATTTCACTTTCAACATGCTGTAAAAGAAAGAAAAATCCGACTTATAAAAATGACTACAAATTCAAACTGAATATATTTGAAGAATCGAGAAACGTCATGACATAAGAAAAAAACTCCTAAGTGTATCTGGCTCTGTAAATATATTGCTATAACAATTAAAATGCATACATGCGCATGACACATTGCATTAGTTATAAAAACGCGGGTTACGGGGCGTTCTCCTCTTTTTATTTCAATAGTTCTTGAATCTCAATAGTTTACAATTTTTCACTGAGATAAGCTGTCAAAGTCACCAATCAGGGAAGGCGTACTCTATGAAGGCCCTTCAACTTTCGCGCCACTATACAACAGTATGGGACGGAGGAGCGCTCAGCGCTCCAGTTCCCAATGATATCCAGCGTCGTCGGAGGACTGCGTCCACAGTACAGTTTCTTTTAAATTTCTAAAGTGGTTCTAAAGCGTTTTCCTTATACTGCATCTGAACAGTTTATCATAAGAAATATCAGTAGAGCCTCATGAATCTCTCAATGAAAGATCGAGCTCTGTTTGTAATTCTCCTTTACAAGAACGGCAACTGTGGGCTAGTAGATTTAAAGAAATTCTGGTCATTCGTAGATGTTCAAAATGTCAATTGTAGCCGAACCCCCTTTCGTTATGCCACTTACAGCAGCATATGTTGATACACTTCATAACCATTTTTCTTACGCCATATTGTCTTCCTCTTCTTGAAGTATTCTCAGTTCAAATGTGAAGTCGTTCTGGCCAGGAATTCTTTTTTTTGCAGCATTTGAAATGGAACTTTAATTATAATCATCCTGTATTAAATCGTTAAACATACGTTTCTTTACATGAACCACTTGTGAAAGTAGAATAATTTCCTACGTCTGATTTTATGTTCATTAGCAAGCTTTGTAACAAAGAAATATCATTATATTTTACTAAATGACTTCATAAATACTACATATTTTCTCAGTCTTAAGCAACTACACAACGAGGGGCGTAGCTACGGCCGTACCAGCCGAATCCATGATACAGGGTCCCCAAGCTACAAGGGCCCCAACATGTGTAACTACAGTCTCACTAACAGGACTCTCGTATATCTGAAAGGGGCCCCAAAGGAATTTTGATTCAGGGCCCACTCAAAACTAGGTATGCCAGTGAACAGAACGTTAGGAACAAAGCAACTATCACGTCTGAGTTTTACTTTGTTGACTTCAGAGAATTTAATAAGAACAAGAAATAAAACTGTTAAGTAAAATACGAATTGTGTTGCTAAGCCGATTTCGAGAAGGATTTCAAGTTTCTTAATCTAGAATCGAAATTATTACCGCGAGTCCTTGAAACCTTCAAATCTTTGCAATAAAAATTGAAAATATCACTAGAAACTCCAGAATATTGACAGTGTTGTAATAAAATAAAAGTACGATATGAAATAAGATTTTAGTTCCTACTTAAAGAAATAAAATAATAAGAGTTGTCGCCTATCTTAAAATATATCCTATCAATATATTGAACAAGAGATAAAACCTACGACATTAATAATTCTCACGAACAAAGAAACTCAATTTTAGGGGCCTCTAAATCCTTTTATAAAATATTTTAGAAAACTAGAAACATTTGTTTCAAGTACTAGGTCATTGAAAAATAAAATAGGGCATTTCAGAAAATGGTATCTGTTTTTATCTTAGAAACTTCATGTAACAAAGAAGCAATAAATTCAATAACAGTTATGGTAAGAGAAGTAAAATGAGAAATTTCAGATTTCATTTTCTGAAATCCCGACGTTAGAATGGTGAATAAATAGTTTAGTGCACTTGAAGAATATACCAAGAAGAAAAAAACGTATTACATTTTTACATATCTTATTTTGTCATTATGCCAACACTATCAATCTATTGTTTCTCTTTTTAATAACAATACGATCTATATATCATTTTACGATAAAAAGTTTCTTACACATAATTTTGTTCTGAATGTTCATATCCATATCTAGACAGAGAATTAAACTTATCTATTAAAAATTAGTCGTTATTAATAAGACATTCATTAAATTTAAATTAACCATAACGTTCAATTTAATCGTTTGGAAGAAACGAAAAAAAATATCGGATATGAAATAATGTAACTAAAAATTGATTAAGGAATCCAAATAAATAACTTTAATGTTTGTGGCAAATAAAAAATTCCAAAATATTTTAATACTTAATAAGTTTATAAGGCTCGTGTTTCATATCAATATTCACAGAGAGTTAAAATCATCTATAAATTTAGTTATACCTAATAAAACATTCAGTAAAATTAAATTAACCATAACGTTAAATTAAATCGTTTGCAAAAGAAAGGAAAGAAAACAAATTTACTCTACTATCGATTATCAAATAATGTAACTTAAAATTCATTAAGTTATCGAAATAAAACCCACACTCCAATGGGACAAATAAAAATTTTAAAACATTATTTTAGTAAATATATTATTATTCATGCTTCATATTCATATTCAGAGACATAAATAAAGTCATTTAAAAATTTAGGCATTGTTAATAAGACATTCATTAAACCCTAACTAAAATAAACCCTAACGTTAAATTAAATCGTTTTGAAGAAATGAAAGAAAAAAAATACTCTACGACTAATTATAAAATAATTCAAATAAAATTTTATTAAAGAATCCAAATAAAGCACTTTAATTCTTGTGGCAAATAAAATAACAAAATGTTCAAAATAAATAAATTTATTGTGATAATCCCTAAGTAAAACTGAGATTTTTAAGGAAAATTAAGTTAATTTCTCACGTTATTTAGTGGAATTATGTACGATTTTGTTGAATTATAAAACCCTATTTTTTTTCATCCAAATTATTTTAATTTCGAAAATGCAGTGATGTACGTTTAATGAGAAAACGCTTAATGCGAAATATTGACTAACACGAAATAATACAATGGTCCCTACAAATTACTATGTATTTCATGCGAATTATTTTTTTACTAACACGAAACGCGAAAACAGCATAACACAAAAATATTTCTCATCTGGGAGTGAAAAAATACGGAAAAACCCAACGACGCAGAAGATATTTAAGAGGGGAGTAAAATGGAAGAGATGTCATTTCCCATGTTTCGAAGAAAGGAGGCTACATTGGCTTTGAAATACCTCAGAATAGTGTGTGGCAAGAGCCAATATTGTTTATCTAAGTTATTTCGCATTTCACCATTAAAAACGCACTCATCTCTCATCATATGGCTTTGAAATTCGTTGAAGTTCATCGCAGTGTTAGTAAAAATCAGTGAGTCAGAGCTTTTTCCCTCTATTTCAGAAGAACGTTTCATAAGCACAATGAAAAATAGCTCAAGAGAACTCAAACTTCTATTTCACTTAAAATAAGTATGGTGCTTCTTAAGGGTGTTAATCAAAAACAGAAGACAAGAACGGAAATGTTTTTGTTTTTTTTAATTTTGCTACAACTAACTCTACATTATGAAAATAACTAAAAAATTAAAAGTAAAAAGCTTTTTTAAAAACAACATTTATTTAAATGCGCTAAAAAGAATAAAATAAACTTTTCCTTTCAAACTTTTTTTACTATCAACTTATAACGTCATTATACAATTTATATGATATAAAAGCTTGTAGCAAGATTTACCTGTGTAGAGAGATAAACAAGTAAATTAAAAGAAATTGTTCTGATTGATTTTAATTTTTAAAATTTTCAAACTAAGTAAATACGAGTATTTAAATCTCGCTATAAGCTTATATATCATATAAATTGTATAATGACGTTATAAGTTGATAGTAAAAAAAGTTTGAAAGGAAAAGTTTATTTTATTCCTTTTAGCGCATTGAATAAAAGCTTGTTTTTAAAAAAGTTTTTTTTACTTTTAACTTATTTTTTGTCTCAGTTTGATAGAAAGAATAAGATGTTTTTTTTTTTAAAAAAAGGTCGAAAAGTCGGAACTTCTTTAAGCTCAATCCGATAACCTGCTCGGTAGAATAAAAAGCTACAAGGGTAAGAGGTTTTTAATTAATTTCTTTTTAACTAATTGTAATATCGGAATATAGATGGTCAAAACATGCATTGTCATCCAAACTAAACGTGTATACAACATTTCAGCTCAATCGATTGAAGACATCAGCTTCAAAATTGAGTTGCACGATTCCACCCGAACAAATTACATTTTCAAATATCTTTTTTAACTAATTGCGATATCGGAACATAAATAATCAAAACACGCATTGCCATCCAAACTAAACGTGTATACAAAATTTCAGCTCAATCGGTTGAAGACATCAGATTCAAAATTGAGTTGCAAGATTCCACCCGAATAAATTACATTTTCAAATATCTTTTTTAACTGATTGCGATATCGGAACATAAATAATCAAAACACGCATTGTCATCCAAACTAAACGTGTGTACAAAATTTCAGCTCAATCGATTGAAGACATCAGCTTCAAAATTGAGCTGCAAGATTCCACCCGAACAAATTACATTGAAAGTTAAATAAAAACTTGTTTAAAAAAAGAGAGCAAATTACGGAAATGTTCGCGTAGTTTTTGGGTTCTATACATATAAATTTTATAAAAGTAAATAAAGTTATTTCTATCAACTAGTTGAAGCGGAAATTTCTGAAAACTTAAACGTAAGAAGTAGCAAATATGTGTTTGTAGTAACAAGTGTAATAAGGTGGATGAGCTTGGTATGTTGAGTATGTTATTCCTCTTTCAACAAGAACTTAGTTGGGAGTAGTGTATTAAATGATATTTGCAGAGAAGTATTTTATGCCTAACATTTTAAGTTCATATTAGTAGTCTTTCATCCTATAGTATCTGGCAATGAAAATATCAGATAATAGATTTAAGGAGTTGTCTTAGCAATGGAAGAACAAGCGTGGAGAAATAAATAAGAACAACGGAGTGAGCTAAAATAGAAGCTGAATATTTTCACCTTCTGAAAAGGATGTAAAATTATTTCATTTATAATATATTTTAATCATGGTGTAATCATTAACACCAAAATGGTGATTTCTCAGACTGTTTAACAGGGGCGTGGCTACCGGCGTACCCATGATATGGGGCCCCCAAGCTACTGGGGCCCCAATATGTAACATTTTGGCACTTTAAAATAAGTTTTCTTAATGCGATCAATTTTATTTATTTTCCCAAAAAGCCCCCTAGAAATTTTGATACAGGGCTCACTCAGAGCCCACTACGCCAGAGCTATTTAACTGAAATGATGCTGAATTGGACTGAAATTAAAAAAATGTTTCTGACTTCTCTTGGAATAATGTGATCGTCTTTTGCCAAGAGTTTCAACTTTGAAATAGTTTTTCAAGATTCGAAATCTTCCGTAAAAGTACTGGAAACAAAGAACCCAATACACGATGTCTGAGGTGAGTTCAGTTCAAATCCCTGTCTTTGATATCAGTATTTCTTTATTTTTATTATTTTGATACCTTTGACATTTTTTTCAATTCCTACTATTAGCTCACAATCTCTATATATTTATTTATTTGTTTGTTTTTTTATTTATTTATCTCGGTTGAATTTTCAATCGTTAATAAAATACATTTTAAAGCTCTCAATTGAGCTGAAATTTTATATACATGATTGTTTTGGATGACAATACAGTAATTTAATTATAATTAATAAAAATTAATTGATTAAAACTATTTGTTCAAAGAATTACAAATACAACCACGTTGGCATCATTTTTGGCGAGTTGAGTCAAAATTTTACAGGGTTTTTTCCTCACATTTTTAGCGCTAATTTGAGATGAAATTTTCTATACACTATTGTTTTGAGTAAAAATACGATAATTTAATTATAATTAATTAAAATTAATTGACTGAAACTAATTATTTAAAGAATTACAGATACAGCCACGTTGGTTTCAGTTTTAGCGACTTGGGTCAAAACTTTAAAAGTTTTTTTTTTTCTCACGTATTAAAACATTCATTTGAAATGAAATTTTATATACACGATTGTTTTGAATGACAATACGATACTTTAATGATAATTAATAAAAATTAATTACCACTTAATGTTATGATTCCGTCATATGCATATACATATTTATATTAATTGTAATTATTTAATAAAAAGTAGCTAAAATAAAATTTTTCTTTTTTGATCTAAGTAGGAAGTGACTTACAAAATTTTTTGATATCACTTGTTTCGACAAAAGTTTTAAATATTTTTATCATAAGCTTATGATATGGCTTGTACAGTGGACAAAATTTCAAAATTATTTGCAAGGCCATAAAAAAAGTACAAACTGAAATTTTTTTTGAATTTTTACCAAGCACAAAATTGTTTTAATGTCTACAAAATGTCTCTCCGATCCAAGCCCTTAAATATCAAAATGTATCGCATGCAGTCTTAGAGATGCGAGAGACTACTTCCGCTTACGCAACTTGGAAACAAATGAATGTTATCGCCTCGTCGTAAAACTAATCGAAAGGAATTCTTCCGCATTCACCGGTGCCGGAGTCTGAGCGGTAAAAGGCGATCTCGCATGAGAAAATTTCAATTTAGACGAGCCAAATGAGGTTTATGGGTTCGGAAAAACGATAAAAAAGGTTCATTGGTATTTCTTTTTTCCTCAATAAGGGTGGAGCTCAGTCGGAGAAAATAGAACCCCTGGATAAAATCTTCTGCGCAATTTTATATTTTTATATGGTTGACTGAGTCGTTCTTATTAATAACAAATGCTTCCTAAAATTTAAAATTACATATAATTAATTTGATACGTTTTATTGGCAAGAAATCAGGAACAGAAACATTTCCAAAATACATTAAATTAGAGACTGAGTGAGTGAATATTAACGTCGCAATGTTCAGCTGCACGAGGGCTTTTAGCGATGGACCACGTAATTTTGAACCATGGTCAAGTGACGTGGACGACACCTGAGCTGGCACTCCCTCTCCTAACTACCACACCACACCAAAGGGAGGACGTTTCAGCTCTCGACAGATTTAGCGTGCATCGCTGCCCTACACGGCAGGTCTTTAGTAGTATTGGGCTCGAACTCATAACATGCCTGCCATGATCCGATACCTTAACCACTAGGCTACCGCATCCCTATTAAATTAGAGACAAGTAAATAATGATGGAAGTTTTAAAACCACGTTTTTATAAATTTGATTGCATATGTAATAGTTATTAACATTTGCTAAAATGCATCCTTAATACTAGAAAGACTGAAAATTAGTATATGCCTATATTGCCCAAAAGCAGTCAAAATGACTGCATTGTGAAAGAATGATTAATGTGTACAGAAATTTGTTTAAAATTAACTTTTGATATTTTTAAAATTATTTACAGTCACATAACAAGTTATTAGTAAATATTAACAATAAAAAAAATTTACTTCACTTGGAAAAAAAAATATTCTAAAAAAATCTAAGAAATTGTGCATTATATATGTAATTGCTTTTCTAATTGAAATTAAAATACAGTGAAAATAACTTCCTTGGACAATCTAGTGTTAAGGCAGTGCTTATCAAAAGTTCAGTGTTTGTGACCCAATTTTCAATCATAAATTTTATTCATAATTTAAACCCTTACCAAACTATTGATTACCTCAAAGAGAGAGGGAGAAAATAAACCGACTTCTCTTTTAAAAGTAACATTATTAAAATATCATGAAGTGAGAAATTACAGTCAGAACTGTCATAAGTCTTCAATTTTGATCAATGCATAATTTACAATCTTTCAAAATAACATGAAACCAGCGGAAAATGACCATAGAAAAATTGTAAAAGATCGACCGAAAGTAAAATTATCTCTACAAGATCATTTTGTGACCGCAACTGCGTAATGTAATTGGAAGTTACACACCCTAAAGTCATTTTAGGAACTTTTTGCAATCTCGGAAATAAAGATTTCCAGTTAAATTGTTGAAGGAAGTAATAGTTAATTAAGAAGGGTATGTGCTTCAGATTGCTGGATGTGTTCCTTTCATTAATTTGTTCAAAAGAGAACCCGTTTTCGATTAATTTGAAGACGTGGGAACTGGATAAACAATCAATGGAGAGACGTAATATTCTCTGACACATCATAATTCAGTTTTCAGTTATAGATGGGCATATTGGTCGTTTCTCCATTTCATAGAAGAGATTCGGGTTAGTATTTTTCTTAGGGTTACTTTCGAAAGTTTTTTCGAAGTATTTATACTACATGCCGAGGGTTTTTATTCATGAACGATTACATAAACTCTCTCTATTTTTACCTAGTGCAGAAATATCTTGAAAGTGCATGTAATGATTAGAAAGAACCCACTCTTAAATATTACTGTGTGAGTATGTTTTAAATATACTAAGTTAAAATAGCCTCCCCTAAGTTTAACTTCTTAGCTCAAAAATATTATTTTCTTAAAGTGGCAAAACCTGTCAGTGCAATGATTGGAACCCTCCTGGTAGCATGTTACTTTGTTGCGATGCTTGTACAGCAGCAAAAGGTGATTACATTCTCTATTAACCAATTTAAGTAGTTCGTTTTATTTTCTGGCAGTGGCATTTAAACTTAACCCTTTTTTCCCGTTTGTGTTCCTAATAAAATTACATTACATTTATGTTTCTTTATTTGAAAATAAAGCGTATTTAAAAAAACGGAAAGGAACCAAGCTGGAACTAGCAACCGCAATATCACCCAAAACTTGGTATGAAGACCGATAATGATGTGAGAAATGTTTCTGTGAAAAAAAACAGTTCCAAAAATCAAAGGTATATTTATGCTACTGTTGTTACCAAACCGAGAACCAACATGAAACACAGGTATGAAAGCAAAACCAAATGCGAAAACCGAGGCAGTAATTTGCGTTTTAAAAAACATGTAGACAACTCCGAAGAATATTCTCTACTGAAGTGATCTAGATCAAATGAGCATTCAACTCACATTACCAGAACACGTGCTATTGGTAATGTTGTATTATCTTAATCATCAGCATCTCCTCGTGATCTTACAACACTACAGAAGGTACGTAAGGGGGCATTATATCTTTATATTTTGAAAGGAATTATTAAAAAATTGAACGGTTACACTCACAGCGGCTTTTAAGTTATCCGACTACGTTCGGAACCGTGATTATAAAAAAGCGCATAAATGAATAATTTTCATGATATTTAGTGTCACTTAGATTAGACTATATGTATAAAATTGTTTTAAGGACATTTTGACAAAAAAAAATTATTTAAGTACAATATTTTGGAAAAAGATTAACTTAGAATAATCTTTTTTCAAAATGTTCTCCTTTTGTTAAAAATGCTTCTATTATAATAATAGTTTGCCTGTATATAGCTCAGATCTCTTTACAGAGGCTCAACTATGATTTTAGAAAAATTCACATTATTTTCAGAGTTACAACCATTTGAAATAATTATCGGGGTTTTATCTTAAAATTGCTCCCCTCTGTTGTCGCAAAATATGGATAAACCCACTTCTAAGTTACATATTTTAAAAATTCTTGTTGAGAGCCTCTGTAGAGAGGTCTGAGCTATTTATAGGCAACATATTATTATAATAGAAGCATTTTTCACAAAAGAAGAGCATTTGGAAAAAAAATTATTCTAAGTTAATCTTTTGCTAAAATATTGTATTTAAATAATTGTTTTTGTCAAAATGCCCTTAAAACAATTGTACGCATGTATTATAATATAAGTGACACTAAATATTATGAAAATTATCTATTTATTCTCTTTTGCAAAATCACGGTTCCGAACGTAGTCGGATACCTTAAGACGCCTGTCTTTGACCCCACAACATCGGCGGAATCATCTGGAATGGTGTAACAGCCAATTATCATGGTTTCCATCGGACTGGCATCGCATAGTGTTCAACGTTGAATATCCCTTTATTCTTGAGGCAGATGACCATCATATCTGTTTCTTAAGAGGCCGGGACCAATGGTCTGTATCATCCTTTGTTTTACAAAGGCATACAGCCATATCTCTTGAGGTGACGGTGGTGGGTGCTATCTCATACGACAGCAGGTCATCTCTAGTCGTCTTTTACTGCTCAACGATATGTTGATACCTTCCTGCGGCCAGTTGTATTATCCTTCACGGCATTTCATCTGGGGGCCAGTTTCCAACAAGATAATGCCAAACCCCATACTGCTCGCATATCTCTGGATTGCCTTCGTACCGTTAAAACTTTTCTTTGGCCAGAAAGGGCACCAGAACTTTCACCAATCGATCATGTCTGGAACATGGTAGGGCACAAGATTTGGAAGCCCTAAGATATCATAGATCTCGAGCAACAACTGGTAAATTCCTGGCAGAATGTATCGCAGGGTGACATTAGGAACCTCTAGAAGGAACAGTACTCTTTACCGAGGCGTATACAAGCAAGTATCGCCGCCATGGGTGGTTCCGCCAACATTTAAGCTGTAATCGTTAGTTGTAGACCTGCTCTATGGCATTGATTTTTTTTTATCATCTTATTATCTGTGTATAAGATAAACACATATTTAATTTCAATAAAAACAACCACTTCCTTCTTGGTGATTCGAGTTTTTTACAAAAAAGTGTGTTTTGCAGAGAATACATAGTGTAGTCTCTAAGAACGGAGGTCTTGCTGAATATGGTTGAATTCTTCACCGGAGAAGTAATAACTGTAGTTAATAAAACTTAATATTTCACTATTTTGTATTTATGTATGTATGTATTATTTTTTAACACTTTTTGCATTCCACAATTATTAAAAACTTGTATCGGATATTTTTTGAACAGATCATTATTCGTCTCCATACGAATTTTGCTTTCATTTCTTTTGTTATATAGTGATAACAGGTGTTTATGAATAGTGCCAGTTTAAGCCGCCTAATTAAATATGTCGAATTTCATTCCATTTTGCTGTTTAATTTGCACTTCAATGCAGAAATAATCCTTATTTTTAACTTTTAGACAACATTGCCTTTTATGGCAATATATTATAGAAGTAGATAGATTTTCTATCTGGACAGTTGCATTTTTTTCAAAAAAGCTAAAAGTTATATGTGAATAAATAAGACACTAAGTCAATAAAACGTTCGATGACATTTATGTTACGTATTCTATTTAGTAACAACAGCTCATATTATACCCATTCACAGAAAGTTGACATCGAAACGATTCCTTCTAAATTATGGAAACATTTTGTTTTCCTTCATGGTTATGTAAAGTTTGAAATTTTAAGTAATATGCTTATCATTTCGGAATAACAGAAGCGTGTTTACAAACACTTTTACCGACATCTGGAAAATTTGTCATGTTGACACTTCCTGTCACGAAAATGTAGACAACATATAAATAGCAGGACTCGTAGAAGTATTATTACAAAAATCAATTCCTTTGTCGTTCGTTGAAACTTCAGTTTTAGTAATGTCTTTCAATTCTGTTTAAATGCCTCGTATACTGTCATATATTTCAAATACTCTGTTAATAATATTGGTCTTGGATGACGACAAATGGTACTAAAAATGTCACTGTTGCTTCGGCGTAAGTATTTCTGATATTAAATTCTACTGAGCTTAAGACATAATGGTATCTTTATGATAATTAGAAGGTTAGTTACTATTTTACATACGTTTTCATATAAGAGACTATCCGAATTAGCTGTAGAATATTGCACAGTAATTAGAATTAATTTTGAATTATATACCTTTACCAAGTATATTTCGATCACTTTTATCTAACACTTATGCCTGTAAAGATTGAATTTTATAAGCGATTTTTCGTTCATTTCTTGAGGTGTTATAGGGCTAAAATTTTGTTTTAAATAGTCTTGTAATAATTGTTTTGTCTTAGAGAATATCTAAGCATTAACGTAATTAAATTTTAGATGAAACAATTTCATTTAAATATTGCTCTCATATCAGAAAGTGATAAATGACAATATATCTCGTATTTTGAAAGACATTCAGATTAGGTTCATTTCAATTTGGCCATATTTCTGAAGAAATAAATATAATTGATAGAAAAAAAAATCAATGTCACTACGTTGAAAAACAATAAAAACAATCACAAGTCTAAAGCAAAAAGGAAACATTTTAAAATTTTAAATTAAAATAATTATTAAGAAATATAATGTTAATATAAAATAAAATACTTTTAATAGTATAGTTTAAAGTATACATATTTTTCATTAAAGGCTACGACGGAACCAAAAAACGTATACGATAAAGACATAAATGGGACATTGCATTACACATATAAAAAAATTCTATAAAATCATTTAAATATTAAAATAAATTATGAAAATGTGATTAAAACTTTTATTCATTCACGCCTTCTATAAAGTACAAAAATAAATCAAGAGAGAAAAAATTGGCAAAATTAATTTTAGTATTTCCTTCCAAAAACCTTTTCTTTACAGGCATGATGTCACAAATCCGAAGTAGAATTCATGCACTATTTTGACCTACGTCTACGTTTTGTGTTTCACGTTTAAAAAAATATTTTAATATCAATTTTTGAAAAAGTCCATATAACGTTTCAATATTCACATAATGTATATTATAATTTGAATTTAAATATTCAGATTTGATAACTTGAATAATTTAAAAAAATATTATTATTCATGTATTAAACACAGTGAGTTAGTATTATGAATCAGGTCCATCGGCTAATAAATATTTAATCCATTTGGAAGAAATTAAAACCTTAAGAATGCATATGTTACCGTTAAAGTGTATAATTCAGTTATTTTCTAGAATAACTAGGTAG